>QEPC01001456.1:230888-254316 GCA_003113815.1 Sphenodon punctatus | reverse complement strand
CACGTCCCATGTTCATTTCCTTCCATCGCAGCCAGGGGTTTCCCTTCAGAAGTT
Organism: Sphenodon punctatus; assembly: GCA_003113815.1. NCBI lineage: Eukaryota > Metazoa > Chordata > Lepidosauria > Sphenodontia > Sphenodontidae > Sphenodon > Sphenodon punctatus. Next base: position 254,262 of record QEPC01001456.1, on the reverse strand, counting down.
ACCTCTCATTCACCCCTGCCGTGGTGGGCATTCACCACACTTCTCGACCTCCTCCCGCCCCGACCTCATGAAGCGTGGTTAGGTTCAACCCGGGCCGCGTTTGACTGTGGTGACCTTCTGGATGCGAGCGAACAGACGTGCACGGCTCTTTCACCACCCCGCACGTTTGAGTGCGGTTGACTGTGGTGAATGCCGAAAACGTAACATCTGAAATCACCCAGTGATTCATTGAGACTACACTGACATCTGGCCCCAAGTGCTGAAATTGCTAATGTCATGAAACACTGGTCCCAAGTACTAAGGTAGGAGTAGCACATACATTTTTTTTTTAAAACCCATAAAGGCCACGGTTTATGAATCTCTGATCATTTCATCTATTGACTGACTTCTTAAAGTGCTATTGCAAAAACAACCATCATAATTTACCTATCCTTTGAAACAAACACTTCCATATCAAGTTATCTGAACTAGGGCTGAAACGATAATAGATTTCTCTCTCACAAAAATCTCGTGAGAATTGAGAACTTTTCGAGATCTCAGGACAATTGCAATAATGGTTCGATATCTCAGTCAAGAATTTTTCTCGCTATATCATTTAACCGTTACTGTGTACCGCATTCTTCCCAGTGATTCATATGCGCAAAATGGCCACCAAAGATGTGGTGCAGGCACATTACTAGGACAAACGTGGTACATGGTAAAAAGTAATGGTAAATGGTGAGAAAAATTCTACCAAGAGAGCGTTGAGAACTAGGATTTTTTTGATTCTCGCAAAAAAACAAGCCAAGAACCGGAATTCTATGCGAGAATAAATTTTTTTTTAAGAAACACAAGATAGAGTTTCAGCCCTAATCTGAACTATGAAAAAAGGGAGCAATTCATCTGTTTTCTTTCTCCCAAGGTAAAGGATACTACGAAGAAAACAATATTGCCTTGTATTTATTTATTTATTTATTTATTTAATAGATTTCTATACCGCCCCATCCTGCACAGCAGCTCGGGGCGGTTAACAACAATAAAAACAGTTTAAAACATTTAAAATACAAATATAAAACATATTAATAAGACAGGGTGTTATAAATAAATATATAGGTGGGGGATTAAAAATCACCCCCCCCCCCCTCCCTCCCAAAGGCCTGGGCAAACAGCCAGGTCTTACAGTTCCGCCGAAATGTCAAAAGGCTTGGGGCCAGGCGAGCTTCCTCCGGAAGGGAGTTCCACAGCCGCGGCCCTACCACCGAGAATGCCCGCTCCATCGTGGCCCCCCGCTTAACACGGCAGACCGCAGGAGCCGTTCCGGGGCGCGAAGGGCGAGGCGGTCCCTAAGGTAAGAGAGGCCAAGGCCGTATAGGGCTTTATAGATCATCACTAGGACCTTGAACTTGGCCCTCCCTTGTATGTACTTGTTCCAGATTTTTAAGAATGAATCAGGTGGGACAGAAGGCTGTGCACTCGCCACATCACTGGCTTTGCTACCCTTCTATCACCTGGCCGCTTGCATGAGCTTGCAATAGGGAAGGGAGGTGGTTGGGGGAGGAGGAAAGCGGGCATAGCAAATTCATGGCTACCTGTCTCTCTTTAAAGAAGGAAGTAGCAGCAAAGCCTCTGAAACATTTCCAGGGTATCATGGCAAGGCCACACTACACACTTCTGTCCCATTCTGCCCAAAAACCATGTCCAGGTCAAGATGAAAACCAACACCATACAGAAACATCTGCTCAAACTGTCATAGCAAGCATAGCAGTCCTAAATCACAAAGGCCACGACCTGCAAACCACTTACTCCCTATAGGTCTCAATGGGACTATTCCGGAGTAAGTGATTTGTGGATCACAGCCAAAATATTTACAAAGCTACACTGCATGAGAAAGGTTTTCATTCTGTTCTATTGCCCATTCAACTAATAAGCCATGGCAGCTGCACCACCATTTCTAAGGTTTGAATGACAAACATTTTGTATTCTTATTTTGTACATTGAGCTCCACTATAAAAATGCCCCAATAGCTGAAATAAGACTTTTGGCGAGCAGGTTTACCTACAGAGAACACACAAAAAGTAACAAACCATTTCTCCACATAAACAACGTGTAAAAATAAGATCTTTCCAATCATGAATAATTGCAATCGTGCCCAATTGACCAAATCTTAACTTTTGTGAAAAAAGCTGCTCTCCCTATCTGGTATTAGTTTGTAAGCATAAATATGTAAACAAATGTGCTATCAGAAGATTGAGGCTCGTTCTACATATCAAACTATTAACTGTTTGGGTTTTTTTTTTAAAAAAAGAAAAACAAAGGCTGAAGGACAATATTTCACTTGAGCAGTGATTTTTTCTTCTTCTTTTCTTGTATTAAACATGTAGCTTAATTGCCATAATTTACTTAATAGCATAATTTGTGTAGTAAATTATTTGCAGTGATGTGGGGCGGAAAATTTTCTACTATATTATTCCAGAAAATCTCCCAGTTCTACAAATGCATGAATTAGAAACATGATTAATGGATACCAATACCAGTCAAATTGGGTAGTTTCAGACTAGGAAGCACTTTCTAGTTACAACAACCACAACTAGTGAAGAGGATGAAGTCTGAGAAGTTGTCCATAGACTTGTTGCAGGTAGAACCATCCTTTAGTGAAAGAATGTGGCTCAAGCAGTTCTAAATCAGATTCACCTCAATCTGAACTGTAACTAGTGTAAGCGTACAGTGATAATGAAACTGAAGGTTCACTTAACCTCAGTGAAAGTTAAGCTCTGCTGAAATAGATCTGTGGACAACAGTGGCATATCACTCATAGCTCTTTGGGTGTGCTGTGTTGGTAATGCCAAAGTTAGTATGTTAACTGTTTTCAGTGCCTTAATTTTTTACCTTAAAATTTAAACAATGTAAGGGAAGTGTATGCTATTGAACTGTCATGTCTTAAAATATTTACAGGTAATTCCAATAAAATAATTTCCAACGAAAGCTCTGAATGTGTTTAAATATAACATTTAAGCCACACTAAGTGTGCTTTATTGTTTTTTCCCCGCTATTTAAATATTTCAGTTCAAATACTTTTGGCTAGTGGAAAAACTTTTGAGATATTTGTCCAGCACGTAAAATTAACATGGCACACTAAGTCAACATGCTAAATCAGATCCCAATTGATTTAGGGCATTGGAAAGTTTTCTGGAAATTGTTTTGATTCAAAATTTTCCAGAAACCCACTTCACTGATTATTTTCAGGTATTATTTTATCTTCAAGTAGCCCTTGGAATATCTGAATAGTATTTTTTTCCATTTTCACGTTTTTAGTTATTCTAGGTTTTTAGCTATTTTGTTTGTTTTTAAACAACTGAGCATATTCTTAATACTGCCAAAAAAAACAACTGAGATGACAAGAAAAAAAAACCAACCTACAATAACCAAAATGAATACCTATTTGAATGGAAACAGGTAGCATTTATCCACTTTGCAATTTTTCAGTTTGGGTAGGATAAATACAAGTGATATGCTCAGTTTTTTAAATACTTGTTTCCATGTGAATATTTTGTATTCAACCATTTGTCTTCAAACCTGAGCTAGATCAGATGCAGCATTTTAATTGCTTGTGGCTGCGAGCAGTTTTATGGCATGAGAAATGAGGAAAGGGTTTTCATAAGCCTTTTTATCAATTCAATAAAGCTTAGAGAAGTAAATACAGGATTGGTCAATTGAAATACTGATATTGAATCCTAAGCAAAATCCTAAACTAAACTAAAACTACAAACAAAACTTGTGAGTGTACTGAAACCCAGAAAAATTTGGAAGTCAAATGTTTGTTTTCAACAGTAAAAATGTGTGTGTGTGTGTGTGTGTGTATATATAACATACACACACAAAAACCCATAGCTAACTAAGGACCACAAGAAGCGGTTTTGTTTCTACAGTAAATAAAGAGCATAGTACATAGTAAAAAGTACAGGCTTCTTTCATTGGAATGCAAATTCGCTGACAACTGTGCTTAATTTATTATAGTATTAATATGGCCAACATAACTGATTAAACTGATCAATATTCACAACCGATAAAATATTATTTTACTTCAAGGTATTGTAATGTGTATTTACTTTTAAAAAGTTAATACACATTTGAACTTTGCAAGAGTACTCGGCAGCAGTTCCCAACACTAATCTTTGAACTAGCATCAGTCCATCATCACATTGTTGCTGCTCTTGATACCAAGTTGCACCTGTACAGCCATCCAGAGCCAGATGTGTTCTTTTTTTCCCCCCGTGGCATCCCTCTCCTCTGGCAAGAGAGCTGATGCAGGAAGTAGGGTGGGATTTCACCATAAGCCACAAAAGTCCAAGGTGGTTTGTGGATTGCAGCCTAAGTCTTTTGCCCAATCATGACTTGGAGGCGGGAGGATTAAGATGGAGGGGATTCGCTCCCCTTTTTTTGCCCATCCCTAGCTAATCAATGGCCCAAGGGATGAGCTGGTCCTTCACCGCACCACTATTAATATACGGAGAGGAGCTTTTCTAACAGTCCTTATTCTCAACATTCATAGTTTTTTTCCCCCCAGAAAGATTTGATGGTCAGTTGTGAAAATGTTGGGAATTACTGCTGCAGAATATTTACAACTGAAAGTTTTAGCAGGGAACAGTACAACATTTCAACTCTTATGATGTTAAGAAATTAGGGACACGCCATTAGGTTCTTGATACCACAGTCCTGGATGCAGATGGATTAAAGGGAACAAAAGAATTTTTGAAAAAAACCACCACCACCAAATGCATTTGAAATTGCAAAAGATATTTTATACACAATTTGGCTAAACAATTGAAGGATGTGACTACCAAGACCGGACAGGAATTTAGAAGGGTCAAAAGGTATATATATAAATAGCAACAGGAGGACACTCAAGAAAATTTCTGATGTGTAATAATAATAATAAGTATTTATATAGCGCCAATGATGTACCTGTTAAATTGGGAATGGGTCCCAGGGGAACAGAGGAAAACCTCATTGCTTGGGAAATTTTTAGAGAGGACTACCAACAAAAATAATGTCATAGGGGGTGGGGGGTTCTCACTACTGGCCAGATCAAGCCTGGACCACTATTCCTACAAGATTTCTATAACTTCTTTTCCCTAAGAGTATTGGAATCAATCACTTAAAATGCTTGTTTCCTGGTAATCAAATCCCTGCTTTCAGGGCATGAAATTTCAGCTCGAACTCTGGGAGCAAAAATAAATAAAATAAATTTGTTGTCAGCTTTTATCCCACTATTAAACTGTTCTTGCCCCACTACACCCCTGAACCAGTTTTCAGACTCAATTTTTTGGGCGCCAATGTCTCCCAAGACGGCAAATTTCATGCCCTGTCTGCTTTTTCAGAACTTAGCTTTCTTATTACTAAGATGTGCATAAACCTGGACAATGATCTTAATTGTTTTTGACCTGCTTTTGCAGGAGGGGGCAGGGTATAAATTGCTTAAATAAATAAAATAAGGTTCTGGTGGGTTATGGAAAGGAAAGCAGGAGAAAAATAAAAAAATATATGACAGGTGGAGAAAAAAAACATGAGAAGGATTAACACCACCTATGCTCAGCATCACTAACAATCTCTCTCTTCCACAGAACAACTTTGGCCCTATCTCAAAGCTTATTTTATATATGTGGCACTCAGTCTGCCCAGCTTGTGACAGAAAGAGGAGGAAGTAAGGCTATCTGCCAGCAACAGGGCAATAAAAGATCAAATTGTTTCACTGTAGGTCATTAAATTATTTTAATTCAATTACAGCTGCTTAAGGTTGTTAGTTTGGAAATAAAATCTTTCAAAACAAGAACATAAGATCCAGTACGGAAAGTAGGAGGAATTATATGCTTCATCTATTAATGAAGTTTAAGCTTTGTAAAAAGGCTATCAGTATGCAGAGAAATGGGCACAAGTGAATCATACTTCAAAGGTCTAGTTTGATTAAATAGCAATGATCAGCCCAGAAGAATAAATTTAAAAGACAATTAAGATTCAGTTGCTTACCTGGATAACCAATTCCTTTGGCATTTGCATAGGGAACCCCAGAAGATCCAGGGCTATAAACAGGATTCATGATTTCGGTAGCTGAAAAAGGAGGAAAAAAAGGAGAAAAACCATAACTAGACTTATTTGCTAAGTAGGAGTTCTTCAAATCCTTGAGGTTAAAAATGCAAAATGGTGGGGGTTTCACAATTTCACCCTCTAAGCCATCAGCATTTTTCAGTTGCAGATGGAAAAGTTATAAGTGAACATAAGATATGACTCCCCCTGGACTTGGACTTCACTATGTTTCGTAGTCAGCGTAAGACCTGACTTTTTCGCCAGGCATTCAGTGAGGGGGAGGGAGGGATTAAGTTGATTTTATTCTGAGTTTTAGTGTTGTTTTACTTGTGTATTTTGTATTTGATTGTTTTGCTGGCTGTGCAACACCCTGTGTAGGGCGGTATATAAGCAATAATAATAAAATAAATAAAGTTGCCATAGCAACCTCAGTTAAGATGAAGGAAGGATTTATATCCCACCCTTGCTGGCCAAGGGCACTATTTTCAAAAAGCTTCCCTTTCCTGCTACCCTATGGAGCATAAAGCCACCCAACCTACGCCAACACAAATGCTGGCCACCACTAACGAAAGCTGTGGCTTTCATCTTCACCCTTCCCACTTCTATCATTTCTTCCATTTCTCTTTGTCCTAAGATCAGGCCTGCAATGCACCAGAACAGATCTATTCTGCTACAACTTGCTAGCACGGTTGTGGACATACATGAATCTCTTTGCACAGAATTCAAAGCTCTCATCAAATTTAAACTCTTAAAGTTACTCTTATTGATTTTCTCAAACTGAGCCATGCAGACCAGCTACACTGCAATAGCTAATGACTGGAAAGAAAAGATATCCAAATATAAAGCTTCTCAACTAGATGGTTTGGATCTCTAAGAGAGTAAGTTTAAGTCAGCAGCACAATAAATTTATTTAAAAAAAAAAAAAGCTATGTGATGCTCTTCAGTGACCTAAAAACAAAGAGTTATTTTAGTACAAGTGTTTCTGAATAAGCATTCACATCTGAAAAGCAAAGACTGGAAAAGTACATAAACTAAAACACCCTCTCTTTTCCAAGGGTTCCTTCAAACATCATGCTTGAAATATATTTTGAAGATTTTAGAAAAAAGGTTCTCATACTTTGGGTACAACGAGTAACATGTCAATTAAGAAAATGAGTTTTCTTTCAAGTGAGTGGCACTTTACTGTCCCAACACTCAGGAAGTTTCACTCCTTTCTAAAGTTTCTCTCTCTTTCCCTGCCATTAGTTCCTAACCGGTTTAAAAAAAAAAAAAAAAAGCCTCTGGTGGTTGAATGACATACAACTAGCCTTCCCATCATCCACTAATTCACCCACCTTCACAGAGTCATTCCCTCCTCTCTTGAACATCTGCATGTTATATGGAGGGATACTGCCAAATATCTTAGACCCAAGGTTTGCTTTACAAAACGTACGTATAGACATCCCTGAGTTTAGCATCATTACATTTCATTATCTAGCACACTCCTAGCAGCACTGAACTCAGTGTTGAGCTAGTACAAGGGAATCAAAGTTGAATTTCCAGGTCAAGCCAAGCGGATGCAAGGCCAACAGCACACAGCAAATAATAATAATCTGATTTTGGGGCTACTATGAGTTAACAGGCATTTTTTACTAAAAGTTCTATTAGGGATGCCTACTGCAGATAGCAGTACTATAGCCAGAAATTTGAACTTCAACATGCAGGAATGTTGAAAACACAACCAACCAAGAAAATGGCACAATGGGGATCCAACACTTTTATCTAATAGCAATACAAACATCAAAAGACAGAAGCAAATCTCAAGCAGATAAAAAATAAATAAATCACCATTTACTCTTGATAGTTGAAAATCCATTTAAAATGAAGTTTAAAGTGACAAGATAATCTGCAGTTCAGAGTGCCTGGTAGAAAAATTATCTTCAGGTTGTTTTTTTACCCAACAAAAATGCACCTGACCTAACTTCTATTAGCAGCAAGATTTCAGCAGAACCTCCGGCATCACCCCTCCACTAGTCTGTGTATGGAGCTGTCAGACGTTTTCCACAATCACAGTGTGAACCAGGAATCTAAGTTTTTCTAGCCAAGCTTTGCTATCTATGCCTTTGTTTTAGGCAGGTTTATGTTCAGATATTACTACTTCACATGGATAACAAAGGATCCATTTTTTTATTCCTGGGATTCGCAGAATCTGAGAACCCAAAACAAGTACACACCCAACCCTATTCACCTGTAGGGCTTTTATCAGTCCCCGTTTTCTCTTCTTTGGCACCATCTCTATGGTACGGGGTGGCCAAAATTCCCAAGCCAAGAACTGTGCATCAAAAACTTCATATGGCTGAGAGCCACAAACCACACATGCATACACAAAACTCGCATGCTTTATGACTGGCTGACAAAACCAGTGTTCTGTGGTCTTGGATATTGAGATTCGGAGAAGCAACTGCAATTCAGTTGCTGAAACTCAGATGCAAAGATGACAGATACAGGTTCATTAAGGCAGCACAGAGCTTAGGACCAGTTGCACATGAACAGCTCTAAACTCTCCTGGGGCTCCCAGTTTGGCCACCCTTGCTGGTATGAACAAGGGGGGGGGGGGGGACCTTGAGACCAGATGACAGAAGAACTGAGGAAGGACAAATCAAGAAGGGGTAAGAGTGACTGTAAAAGTCATGAGAGAAGAGGAGTGCCTATGAAACTCTGGAGAAAATTAACCTAGAAGTGAATGCTATCCTACTTCCGAATCCAAGTTCCATCAATGCCACTGCATGTACATGTCATTAAAAACATTGCCTATGGTTTCATCATAAATATTAGTATTCCCAAAAGGTTCTTAAGCACCTGCCTATTTTAGCATACCGAGGGCCAGAATTTCAAGCCAAATCACTACAAACATCGCTAAATTTTGATTTCTATTTGCATGCAAGACAAACGTTACCTATAATGCAGTGATAGGCACAACAAAGCTATCACTCAAGCCATCATCATCAAGAACAAAACCTTTAAATGCTGTTTTCTCCAGTACCCTTGCATACACTCCGAAGGAGATGACTAAACTCTCTATGCTTCTCTGTATAGCCCTTGGCAGAGACATGCTGATTGCTAGCTTCTTCTCGACACTGTCGCTGAAACAATGATTCACAACTTTCTGCCACAGAGGATCAGCAAAATTTATCAATGTTTGGTGAAAAGTTATGGACCAGAGGAAAAGACCATTCCACATGCTAACAGACAAAGTGTTACGGTTCCATCAGACCTCTTCCTGGAGCTTTCAATAGGATACAAACACAGGAAGAGCTGATCTTTGCACAACCTAAGTATTCCTTCTCTGCCCCAAACCCATGATTCATCCTAATCCTCCTGCTTCCAGCTCTGCTTCCATGCGGGGGAGGAGTGCCTGTTGGAAGAGCCTAGTGAAGCAACACAGGAGACAGCATAGCATGTGAAGGACAGTGACTGAGGGAGTAATCGCATACTTAGTCTGGATTCAAAGAAATTGAAAGTGGGTCAAAAATCTTGAACAAGTCCATGGATAAATCAATAGTTGGGAACCACTGTCCTAGAGAAGAACCAAGTCTTGCTCACAATGCTACAGTAGAGACCAGCTCATGGGAAACTTTGGGGGGAATATTCAAAGCATCCAGATGAGTAGGTGACCATACCCTGTTCTCTCCTTCTACCCCAGCCACTATCCCAATGCAAGCACTTAGCTACAGGAGGAAGTTGGGTAGGAGACCAGCTGCACTCTGAGCCTTGCAGTTCAGCTGCAAGTCTCCCTGGATTTATGAACCAGGGGAGAGAGGCAGCTGCAGGAGATGAAGCACAGTTGGAGAATGGTATTTTGGCTCCATACACTGTTCTCCCTTTTATCCTCCTCCCTGCAGCGACCTGCCCACCTTAGCTCCCACTCTTCGTTGATTCACAGAGTGTTTTTAGATAAATGCCTCCCCACCTATTACCCACCAATCATGCATGCTTGCAGGGCTGCATAGGGTGCCAGTGCAGCCCTGCAACATTTATTTTATTTATAACTATTTATTAGCCGCCCCCTCACCCCAGCAGCATCTCGGGGCAGCATACAACAAAGAAAACAATAACAACGTTTTAAAAATTATCAAAAATGTCATGCATATTATCCATCATGCATGATGGATGGGTAATAGGTGGGGAGGCATTTGCCTAAAAACGTACACAGTTAGCCAAGGGAGAGTGGGGATTGGAGGCAGCTGCAAAGCGCAGCATAAGACCAGTGCTCTGTCCTTTCTACCGCTATTTTCTTCCCCTCTGTGTTCCTTCTGCATCCACCTCAGCCCAAAAGCTGACACTGCTGCACAGAGAACCACGAGGAGGGATCAGAATGGACAGGTCTCCAACTCTGTTCTCTTCACCTCCTACCTCAGCTCAACCAGAGGTTTCATTCATCCAGGAGACCAGCAGTGCCTTGGAATAAGTGAAACCTCCAGAGGACCAAAATCTAGAACGCCAAATTCTAGCATATCTAATTTAGGAAATATTAAGAGGCATGCCAATAGTATCAAAGGAAAACAGCTACATACCAAGCACTGCCCCAGTGCACTTTACTACAAAGCAATGTTTCTGTACACAAAATGTTTGCTATGGAGGAGGAGCTCCTTGCTGCATAGCAATGTCTCTTGTAGATCAGGCCTAAGTGGGTAGACGTGCCTGTGTATTTACTCATTGCTTCTATTCAGGAAACTCTGGTAGCCCTCAAATGCAGAACAAAATCTGCTTTGTGATTATTTCGCGAGACATTTCACATCAGAGGAGCTGAGAAGAACCTCAAACAGGCTGCATGCCAAAATCATAAGCATACTGTGGACCACTGTTTTCCTTCTCTGAATTTCACAGAACTGGTGTGGAAACATTCAAAGCATTTAACATGTAACCATCCTGGATTACTTTTGACTGCACCAAGCTAACTATTTACTCTGAAACTGAGCAGAGGATCTAATTTCCACTTTAGCTTTGCGTCTGTCAGGAAAGAATGTCATTGTATTTCTGACTCCACTAGGTTCCTCCCCAGCACAATTGCACAATGTGGCACTCTCACATTTGGATCACAACTTCCAGACTAAGCTGCTGAGAAGCAAAACACAAAGTTATGCAGATAATTTTCTATGACTAAAAACCAGTAATGAGAATTTTTATAGACTTTAAAATTAAAACCAGTTCCTCCATTACTTTCCAGTAGCTTTGCAATAGCTCACATCTACAAAGGCCTTATCTAGAAGGGGAGTGTGCATATTTCAGTGACTGCACTGGTTTAAATTTGTTCACATAGCTACTGCAAGAGTGTGATTTTAACTTGACTGTACCCTGAGTTTGAAAACCTGAACACAGACAAGGCCTGAACCAGTATCTTCTGTATGATTTAAAATGTTTGTGGCTACTTACCTTCTACAGTGCTTGGCAACTAAAATTCCTATAAATATCAAACCCAAGTCAACACCCACAGGAAGCCTGCAAGTATCCTCATTTTAAACAAGAAAAAAGAAAAAAGACAGCAGTCTTAAGTGACATGCCCAAGATCACACAGAAGTCTGACACATAGCTAATGTAAGACCTCATATCATGGCTTCCCTACATGACATGCTCCCTCAAAATGAAACAGGAAGGAAAAATTAGCCCCAAACTCACTGTTTGAAAGTATAAACTGCTTCTAGAACAATCTATTGTTCAAGCTTATTTATAGAACAATCTATTGTTCAAGCTTATTTATAAGTCTTCACATTGTATTTGTGATCGTGATGCTATATTTTAAAACTTTGCTATCCCTTTGCTATACACCTTTAAGAACAGCATTATCTAAATATAATCTATTTCCATTCATTACATTTACAGAAACATGACCAAATGTATTATACATTACAGGAATTTCAAAAAAGAATTCCAGTAAACTTGCAGCTTTACTCCATCAATAGTATTAAAGCAAGAAGCTGTGCTAGAATCCAACAGTAAACGAAGCTTCTGAAAGTTAGCAAGCATTTTATGTTCTCTGTTTTTAATAGGTTACAGTGTTCCAGTTTTCCAAACATACTACAAAAAGTTTGGAAGAAAAACTTCCAGGTGAAATAATGGCACTAAAACAATATGCAAGTAAAAAGTTTATTGTTGGCCATAGGCCGTAACAAATTCCAACCAATACACAGTAACAGTAAATAAAATATTCCAAATTGTCAGTCAAAAATTACCAACCAACACATTAATAAGGTAAAATACCGTAGCCTCAAAAAATTTTTTGAAGGTCAACTTCTCTACATGGTCTCTCATATAAAATTCATAGACCTAACCCCAAAACTAAGAAGAAAATTATAATATAAAGTTTGCAATTTACTATAAATTTCTTTAAACATACATCATAACCCAAACTCCAATTCATTGATCATACGAAGAGAGCAGAGTAGAGAGTGATATTGAATCTAATGATGTTACATTAATCATTAGTGTGCAATATATATCATATATTATATATTTAGCCCAAGGCAAAACATTGACACAACACATCGAAGTGGCCTTCGCCACGTAATAGGCCATATAATGAACCTCTAAGATAGTTACACCCTGATGAAGATACAGCCAGTTAAACAGTCATTATTCTACCACAGAAATTCTCTTATCCCGAGCTAGCTCGGCAGACCAAGCAAATTTGACCATAGCTTTCGTTACATTCTTATTGGGATTTGACAGTAGATAGGAAATTTTCCACTTATTATTCCAGTATCCTTTCTCCATCAATAGCAGTGCCACATATATACTTCTCAAAGTCTCATTATAGGGACACAGAAGCAGATAGTGTTCAAAGTCCTACACCCTATTTAGAGGGCAGCTACAAAGCCTTAAGCTATAGGGTGTCCTAATGTATCTACCAGACAAGACCGTGGATGGAAATTGATGTAACCTCAGATGTGCAAGGGCCGCTCGAGCCCTTGCATCTTCAACCTGCGATAGATAATCCTCATACTTAATATTAGTTTTAAACTCAGCAAAGGCAGGGGCTAATATGGTAGATTTGACACTGGCCAACTCAGCTTGTATAAATACGTCCTTGAGTCTTGTTGCCAACTGGGCCCTCAGTTTCCCTGATAAATTGTTACCTGGGACCTGTATAGACATCCCATAATCTTGCACTAACCTTTCTGTTCTATAACTCCAGGTAAGGTTTGATTTCAATTTTTTTTTGCTCAAAAAGGCACATCTTGGGTAGCCTGGAGTCTTCCATCTGCATCAGATGGCTCCAATATCTGAAAATTGCTTGCTTTGCCCCGTATTCAAACACACCCAAGTTCAGCTCTTACCATTGCGGATGGAGTCGATAAAGGCACCCCCAGCACCCTTTTGCAGAACCTTAGTTGCAAAATCTCCAACCCCTGCAAGTGTGCATGGCCCCATATCTCTGCTCCATATATTATCTGTGGTATGAGTTTCTGGGTTAGCAATTTCACAGCTGGTTTAACTAACCTTGCTCCTGCTGTCTGTCAAAACCTTAGTATGCCGTTAGTAGTGCGCCCTGCCTTCAGTTTTACAAAATCCAGGTGGGTTGTCCATCCACTTGAATAATGAAAGTGGATGCCTAGATATTTGTACAACTTGGTCTGCTCGATTGAATGGGTCCCTATCCGCCAATGAGAGGCTGAGAAGTGATTAGAAAAGGCTACCACTTTAGTCTTTACATAATTTATTTCTAGGTGGTTATGAATACAATAATTACTCTGTGCTGTCAAAATTCTCCTCATGCCAACCCTGGTAAGGGAAAACAAGACCATGTTGTCTGCATACATTAAGGCGGGTTGTTGTCTTTGTCCTATGTTGGGCGGGTGGAATGGTTTCCCAGTCAGAGCCTCCATATCATTAATGTATAAGTTAGACAGGGATGGCGCCAACACACATCCTTGCTTTACACCACTAGTGGATGGAAAACTCTCCGTGAGCTGCCCCTCATTGTCCAAGCGGACTCCGCCAACTTTATACAGAAACTGATATCAAAGTAGTCCCAACAGTCTACCCTCAATATTTAGTCTCCCAAGCTTATCCCATAGAATGTTCTGGTCAATCGAGTCGAATGCTGCTTTTAAGTCTACCAAATATGTGTTAGTAAAGAGATCCAAACTTTATGCAGTCTTTGTAATCAGGTGAGACAGAATAAAGCACTGATCCATAGTGGACCACCCGGGGCGAAACCCCGCATATTCTTCTGCAATAAGATGGTTAGTCTCTACCCAATTTCCCAATCTGTTTAGCAAAACCCTAGCGTACACCTTGGCCAGAATATCAATAAGGCTGATTGGCCTATAATTGCCTGGAGAAGTTCGATCCCCTTGTTTGTATATTGGCACTATAATGCTGGAATTCCAACCTTCTGGAATACTCCCTGTATAATTAATATGGGTAAATAATTTACAAAGCACCAGGATCCACCAATCCATGTGTTGGTGAAATAGCTCACCAGGGACAGCATCCTCACCAGGAGCTTTATTATTAGGAATATTCTCCAGCAAACTTCTAAGCTCCGGTTCAGAGGCCTGGGGCCAGCTGGGCTCATTTCTGAAGTCACTCCAAGACTAGGACACTCTTGATGTCTGTTAAAGATAGCTTGAAAATGTTGCTGCCAAGCTGTACTGGCAATAGGGGAAGGATAACTGATGCTGATCTTATCTGTTCCACTTCTAACCAACCTCCAAAAAGTTACAGAGTCCTTATTTGCCATAGCCTCCCTCAAGCCGTTCCCAAAGCCAATATTGATTATTAGATTTTTTCTTTTTAATCAGCTTTTTATTATATCTGCCTTTAGCAATGATCAGTTTGGAGAGTGTCGGCAATGAAGGATCGTTTTTAGCCGCTCTCGCCTTCCTATTTAAATCCGCTCTAAATTCTCTACACTCCCTGTCAAACCAGGGAGCTGAGGGAGCCTTCAAACTCCTCCTCTGGAAGGTAAATAGTTGATTTTTTTGATATTTAGTCATATTAGAGAAGGCTAGAGTTAGGTTGTCATCAAATGGGTCCAAGGCCACAAATTCCTCCCTAAGCATTATTAACTCATTGGAGGCAAATACTACTCCAGCTTTCTCTGCCAGGTTATCATTCCAGCAAGGAATCCTAAATCCGTTAAGATGTCCACTGAGATAGACTCCCTTCTGCTGTCATTAGAAGGGGTGCTTCATGGCTGCAGTCTATACTCAACTCTAGAGGTTGATGATCGCTGCAGCCATGGGGTAGAACCAAACAGTCCAGATAGCAATCCAAAAGGTATGTTGGCACACAGATATAATCTATCACGCTAGAACCCCTAGTGAATATATAGGTCCAGTCTCCTGCAGGGTCTGACACTGATCGACCATTAAGTACTTTATAGTTCACTCGTAACAAGAAATACAAAAACTGCAGTCTGGCAGAATTCAAGATGACGTCCCTAGAGTGTCTAGAAGGGAAGAGGAAATCATCCCCTTCTTCCAAATCCATTAATTGCATGATAGCTATATCTGAATTGCCAATCTTGGCGTTAAAATCACCCATAAGAATGGGTACAGCACTGGGGTACTCCTCCTCCAAAACAATATGGTATCCTAGCATCAAGCATGGCCTATATTCCACTAGTTACCTCATCAGTAAATAAATTCATCCAGGCTAGCAAAGTGACACCCCTACCACCCAGAGTTCAGCATGAATTATTACTATTTGGTATCCAGGTAGTAGCTTTGAAATAAGAAGAGAGATTCTATATACCTGAGTCACTGACCCCTTGACAATCCTACACAAAAACGTATCATTTTATGATTGACAGTTGATTATAATCCCAAACAGATTAAAAATACCAAAAGAATTAATTTACATTTGAATACAAGACATACTGCCAAAGGCTCTTCAATTCCTCTTTCTAATAAGTTGTTAGTCTATAGCAGAGCTTTCATGCTACTTGATGACATTAGCTCTCAGGTTCTTCTGCACTCTTTTGGAAAGGACAAATGCTCCATAGAGATGGGACCTAAAAAAAAGCTTTTTAACTCCTGCCTTTCATCCTGAAAGTTGAAATGCATAATTACTGCCACAGAAAGCACAGTTTGGGAAGCTGTGTGTTTTATGAGCTTGGAAGTTTTATGACACTTGCAATTATAAGCTTCACTGTGAAATTATATTCAAGTGGACAGAAAGTCTAATCAAATTAGAAAACATATCCTACTATGAATATCTTAAATTTAATGTTTATTATTTTACAATAAGCCCAGCTCTCTTTTCATAGTGCTCTCTGCAAAACAGTGCAGTCATTTTAATCAAAATCCTTTGACTACGGTTCTTTTTTAAATCATGTGACAGGAGACCTTACAGAATGCTGCAGTATTTCCATATGATTTGTCTTTAAACCCATAAAAATATTCCTAATTGTCATACACACATGAGGTTTGTTTTGTTTTTTAAAAATCACAAAAGCAAAATGTGTCAAGGCAAACCTGATATAATATCCATGACAAAGCCACCCCATTGCACAGATCCAAATGGATTTACTGGGCACAAACTAGAACTGTCTGATTTAAAGTATGTTTACTCAGATCATCTAAAGATACAAATTAATCTTCCCAATAGCTGAGCCATACCATTATTTCAGTAAACTGCTAACAACATATTGAAGGACATTCTTAAAAAAAAAAAAAAGTCCTCACTGTCATTACTACACAAAAGTAGGGAGTCAAGACATAGAAGCAAAATGAAGGGTTGATATACCCAGTCTAGATTAAGAAAATCACTAGTGGATGATTACTGGTTTTCAACCACTGAAGTCCCTGAATATCACTTGGTTGTTATAACAGTGAAGGACACGCCATTTTTGACATCTAATGTAAAAGCTGCCCTAGACCCCCCCTTGTTTTACTGGAGATCCTGATTGCTTTCTAATAATGCCCAATCACTGTGAAGTGCTGGAGACCTCCTCCCTGCTCTAGTTATCAATGAATTTTACTCCAGTCTAAGTTAAAAGGCAAGGAACGGACAGCTCGGATGCCTTGTCTTAAAGGCTATTACAATGATTAAAATCTTAACATCGAGACTGAGACACATGGGCTTCAATTTCCTGTTCTGCCCCGTACTCCTAAGGCGACTGTGGGTAAGTCAATTAAGCCACGTACAAAAGGAATATTAAACCCGTGTGGAAGGTAAGCAAAAGATTAGTAACCAAAATTCAAAGTAACTTGTTTATTTGGATTTATATCCAATCCTTTCCCACAAGATCAGGGCAGACTACAAGCATTATTATTTGTACATGACTCCTGTATTGCAAGGCAGCCCTTCCCCCCAAGAGACATGGCACTAGCCCCTGATTTAATGGGAGAAGCTGCTGCCACAGAATAACTTGCATTACAACATAAGCTACCCCACACTGCATGTAAATAACAGTGTGAGGTAACTGTTTCACGTGTGCAAGTCTCCAAAAATCTTTCAGTCAGGAAGCCGTCTAGACTCCTGAACTAATTTGAACTCTCTTAGAGATCCCCCAAATGATGGGTCAAGTCCCCAAGTGGGGTCATGACCTGTAGGTAGCTAATATATTTTGCCTATCTTTGTTGCTGTCTTGGGTCCTGACAACTGTACTTATGCCTCAAAATGAGGTCAGTTTCATTTTACAATTTATTGATTTAGCAAATTTTGCTATTTCTCAATACAGAGTTACAAAATGAGGTCATACGCAAGGTTGTAACGCACCACTCACCTGACAGCCTTTTTGAAAGTGAATTTCTACAGCCCTGCCCTCTCGTCCACAATAGAAATCCTAGCCTGGCAAGTAGTTTTTTATGCCTGACTACTAAATTTATATTTTCTATAGCACTGATCACACAGGAGAAAGTTTTGGAGCCACTGCTCTCATGAGGAGTGTTTGTAGCCAATTTTCTACTGAACTAATTTGGTTTTATTTTTAAGCCTGGGATGAGGAACCTTCTCCCTCCCACAAGTCGCTTTGAAAATTAGTACAAGCTTCACAGGTGAGACAGAAGATCGGGGCATTTAATGGGTTCACCAAGGATACAGGAAAGGAAGCGTCCCGATTATGAGTCTATTTCATGAATCCATCTCTTATGCTTCAGTTTATACACACCCGTCTGCCCACCCCGGCAAGCTGTCTGTCTCTCTGACATCTCCGCTTAGATGTCTCACCACCAACTCAAACTTAATATGGCCAAGACTGAACTCCTCATCTTTCTTCCAAAACATTCTCTTCCCTCTCAATTTCCATTGAGGATGTTACCAGTCATCCCCTCAGGCACATAGCCGGGGATTCATCTCTGACTCCTCCCTCTCCTTTAAATCTCAAATCCAGACTGTTGCCAAGTTCCGTTGCTTCCCTCTGCATAATATTGCACAGTCTGCATCGAAAGGTCAGACATGGGGCCACATAAAAATCTGCCATGGGCTGCATTTGGCCCCCAGGCTGAGGTTACCCATCCCTGATCGACACGCAAACACGCAAACACACACACACACACACACACAGAATTTGCAGACCCGATTCAGGAATTGGAAAGAGACCAAATAGCATTTGGTCCACAAGCTACATGTTTCCAACCCCATCTTAAACCATTTTAGCAATACTGGTTCTGCACCAATGGAGAAGAACCCAGGTTAAAGGGGTGTAAAAATCCACTTGCCTCTGGCAAGGATACTTTCCTGTTTGCTGGAGTGGATTGTCACATCCCTGAACCCCTGCACACTGTATGTCCCAGCCTAGCAAGTACAAGCTGCCGTTGGCAGGAGGATGAGGTTTAAAAGTGCAACAAATAAATAAAAGACCCAGAAGACCCTTCCTAGACTACAATTCTATTATTCGATGCCATGAGTCCCAGCCTTCTTATATCTGGCTAAAAAATAAATATACCTACACACACACTTACTTACACCTACTTTCACCCATGCACCCAAAGCATGTGTGTATACCTACACACACATACATGCACTTATACCTAGCCCTCAACCCCAAAACGTGCATATACACGCATAACAGAGATGGGGAACCTTTTCCCTCCCAGGGGCCACTTTGAAAGGACAAGCTCGGAGATCCACATCAAAGTATGGGGTGGGAGCGTACTCAAGAAAAAAGTGATCCAGATTAGGGACCTGTGCCGTGGTTGTCCCCTGTCTTTGTGTGCATGCCCTCATCTCTGCTCCCGTACCCTGAACTCGGTTTTTGCAGTGCTGGGGGCCGGGGTAGAAACTAGATCCAAAGGCCAGAGCAGGGGCCACATCTGCCACGGGCTGTATTTGGCCCCCGGGCCTGAGGTGACCTATCCCCGATCTACACAGAGAGAACACTGGCGACTGGATTGCTCGGGCCAGGCTAAGAGGAATGCTCCAGTGGGGGACACTGGGATCCCCGCTCCCAAGCCGACTTGGGTGCCAGGGGGCGCAGCGAAAGCACTGGGCGCTCGCACCGGAAGGCAGGTTCCTCGCCCCGGGTTAAAGAGAAGCTCGATAGGGCCACCCTGCAGCCAGGCCCGGCTCTGTCAGGAGCAGCTGGAGCCTCCCACAGCGGCGGGAGGAAGCGGCGGGGGTGGCTGAGCCGCGCGCCACGAATCCCCCAACGCCCTGCAGGCCCGGTTCTCTCAGGCTCTCTCTGGGAGCCGCCCCGCACTCACCGGTCTGCGGCGCTTCGTGGTGGCGGTGGCTCCAAATATCTGTTGCTCGCTCGGTGGCTGCGGCCAGGGGCTGATGGGAACGGGAGGGGCGGAGTCTCGGCGAGAGGGGGCGGAGGAAGCGGATGCTACGGCGGCGGGTCCTTGCTGCGCCTTCCCGACCCTCTCCGAAGAACTGCGCAGCAACTCAGCGGCCGTACGTCACTTCCGTAATACCGGGGAGGGGGAAGGGGTAAAGCGCGCGCCTCTGATGCTTACTAAAGGAAGGGGGGAAACCACCGTCACGTGCAGGAGGAGATTCGTAAACAAATTCCCTGTCACGTGACCACATAAATTGTTACCCTCCCCCCTTCCATCATCCTTCCTCCCCCCCCCCCCGCCGTTGCATGGGAGGGTGTCTCTCTCACTGACAGAGTGGGGGAAGGGAGCCTCCAGTGGGGGTGGGGTGGGGGAAGGGAGCCTCCAGTGGGGGTGGGGTAAGTGCTGCGAAGTCTCCCTGTTTGGGAAGAAAGGAAAGTAGGTCCCGTGCTTGGTGATCGAGGGAGGGACTAGTCCTCTGTGTTGGGGGAAGGGTGGCTTCCCAATAAGGAAGCGGGGAGGGAAGCCCCCCCACCCCCAATTGGGGAAGGGAGTCGCCTAATGTGCGAATGAGGAAGGAGCCCTCTGTTGGGGCGGGAGGAGAGGAGCTCAGTGAGGGAGTGGGGAGAGCGTTCTCTACATAGGGCAAGGGGAGTACCCCACCTCAAAGGAAGGGTGGGGAACCACCCACCCCCCAAGAATGGGGGGGGGGGTCTGTCCAGCCATTCTCAATAAATACATTTTTGTAAATTTATATCCCACCCTGCCCCAAAAGTATTTTATTATTCTAAGCATTTATATAGCACCAGCGATGTACCTGGCGCTTTACAAAGAATAAGATAGATACGGTCCCTGCCCAAGAGCTTACAATCTGAAGACGGGGAGGGGAGACAGGGAAGGGGGAACAGAGGGAGAGACATGGGATGCACCATTCATGAGGATGTGAGAACTCAGGTACACGTTCTTGGCTTGGTTACAGTAAATTGGAAGTTTGCAGATAACAGGTGGGGGATAATCCTGGGTGGGGGTGGTTAGCAAGAGTTAGGAAGGGCGGAGCAGAAAAGGTGGGTTTTGAGGAGGGACTTGAAGGTGTGGAGGGCCAGACAGACAAGGGCCAGGAGGGAGTTCCAGGCATGTGGGGCAGTGAGGGAGAAAGGACGAAGGTGGTTGGGGGAGCAGGGGAGGCAAGGGAGGGGATGGAAGAGGAGCGGCGTGCTCAAGCAGGGATTCGGAGGGAGATCAGGGCAGACAGGTAGGGGGGAGCAAGGTTGCGAAGGGCTTTGTAGGTGAAGACGAGGAGCTTGTGCAAAATACGCTCAGGAAGAGGTGGATGATACTGGCAGCAGAATTTTGAACAAAGATAAGGGAAGAAAGGTGGGAGCAGCGAAGGCCAGTGAGGAGGAGGTTACAATAGTCGAGGCGTGAGATGACTAGGGCGTGGATGAGAGTTTTGGCAGAGGAGACAGACAGAAAAGGGTGGATCTTGGCAATGTGGAGGCAGAAACGGCAGGATTTGGCAAGGGAGTCAGTGTAGGGTTTGAAGGTGAGGTGTGAGTCAAAGATGAAGCCCAAGCTGCGAGCTTGGGGGACAGGAAGGATGAAGACCCTGTCAATCAGGGAAGAGGGAGAGGAAGGATTTGGAGAAAAGATCAGGAGTTCAGTTTTAGCCATGTTCAGTTTGAGCTGGCATTGAGACATCCAGGCAGAGATATCAGAGGGACAGCTGGTGAGATGAGCTTGAACAGAGGGGGAGATGGAAGGAGTGGAGAGAGAGAGTTGAGTGTCGTCTGCAAATAGGTGGTATTGGAAACCATGAGAGGCAATGAGTTTACCTAGGAATTGCGTGTAGATAGAGAAGAGGAGCGGGCCAAGGACAGACCCTTGGGAAACTCCAACCGAGCGAGGTAGGGAGGGGGAGGAGTTAGGAAGAGATACATTGAAGGAGCGGTCAGAAAGGTAGGAGGACAACCAGTCAAGGACAGAGTCCTGGAATCCAAGGAAGTGGAGCGATTCAAGCAGGAGCAAGTGGTCAACAGTGCCGAAGGCAGCAGAGAGATCAAGGAGGACAAGAATAGACTAAAGGCAGTTGGATTTAGCCACAAGAAGATCATTGGTGATCTTAGCAAGAGCGGTTTCAGTGGAGTGAAGGGGGTGAAAGCAAGATTGGAGGGGGTCAAGGGAGGAGTTGGCGGAGAGGAGGTCGAGGCAGCAGGAGTAGACAACCCGTTCAAGGAGCTTGGAAGCAAAGGGGAGGAGGGAGACAGGATGGTCATTAGAGGGTTCAGAGGGATCCAGAGTGGACTTTGAGGATGGGGGAGACAGTGGCATGTTTAAAGGCAGAGGGGAAGGAGCCGGTAGAGAGGGAGAGGTTGATGATGTGCAGGAGGGGAGAGGTGACGGTGGAGGGGATGGGGTCCATGGGGGCAAGTGGAGACTCTTTCATATCGCACTCTGGAGTGGCCCTTAGCACACTTCCTCTTCCTTGTATTCCTTTGTGGGCACAGTCCCTCGCCAATAATATCAGCAGGAACTGACATGTTGACTTCAATTGGGGGAATATGAACCCTTAGTTTATTGTACCAGCTTCTTGAAAAAGCATGATCTTCCGATTCTTTCTAAATGGGTTTATCACATATTGTACAAATCACTTGAATTCCCTGGACTATACGCATAGGGAGAAAAGTACAGGGCAGCAACCCTGTTCTTTGTGAAACCTTGGCTCAGCTTCCATTCATGTTAATAGGTGAAGATCACACCCACAGCATTACCTCTTTGCAGCTACCCTCAGGGCATTACTACTGCTGCTAGCATTTAGGACTAGTATGAGTCCAATTAAAGTGCCTTGAGGATTCTGATGCTCATTTCAGATTCTCCACAGTCCTGCAATGGTTTGGGGAAAATGTATGCATATGTGAGTGTTTGCAGGATTAGGGATTTTCTCTGTAGTCATGAAGATAATATAAATTTGTTAAATGATATTCTCACTGTATCCCATTATTACAGGAGCTAGGTCTTTTGGAAAAGCACTATATACAGCAAATGTGGTTACTGAGAGAGCCAGTGTGATGTAATGGCTAAGTGCACAGTACTTTGGTCAGGGGAGGGGGTGGATCAAGGGGGGGCACCCTCTTGTTCAAGTCTTGCCTTAGCCAGAAACTCACTGGGTGACTCTGAGCCAATCACATTATTCTCTTAGCCTAGCCTACCTCACAGTGCTGTTGTGAGGATTAAAAAGTTGTTAATTAGTTCTTTGTGAAGTGCTCCGAGTGCCATGGCAGCAGGACCAGCCTTACCTTGAGGTGGCTGCCCCGGGCCCTGCTCTTGGGCCCCAAATTGGTTTTTAAAAAAAGGTTGGGGTTTTTTTGGGTGCAGGCAGTGGCGGCTCAGTGGGGCTGCAGCGTGGGGGACTCCGCCCACCCACACTGCACCAGCTGTCTTTTTTTTAGGGGGTGGGTGTTGCGGTGTGGCCTCACCATCCACGTTGCAGCATCAGTCAATGTTCCTGCATATACGCCCTTTTAGAGTTTGTCATGGGGACAAGGGGGCAACACAGTCATTTGGAGATACTGGGACACAGAATTTGGGGGTACTGAGGGGAAATATGGCTA
>QEPC01001456.1:162636-207225 GCA_003113815.1 Sphenodon punctatus | reverse complement strand
TCCCCCCTTCCACCCGCGCAGCCTGGACGGGGGAGGGAAAGTGGTTTTTTTTTGTTTTTTCCATTGATTTCAATGGGGACAGTTCCCCATTGAAATCAATGGAAAAATACCGGTACCGGTATACTGGTTCTAATCCGGTAAACTGGTTTTTTGGGAACTAGTATCCGGTAAAACCGGTATCCGTTTTTTTGTGTGAAGTCCCACCCCTACTATCAGCCAATACTTAAGGCTGCTGGTAGCCACAGAAAGTTGGCTAGAACAACTGTTCCTGTCTGTTGTGCTTTTCCTGGGTCTGTTCCTTGTGAAGTAGTTGTATGTATTCCCATCCTGTTCCTAGCCCCTTGTGCTCTCTCCAATTTGGGCTCTAACTATCTTTGGGTTCCCTATCTTGGATTCCTTTAGTTCCTAGGTTCCCTGTCTTCCCCTTGTTTCCAGGCCATTGTACCCCTCTAGACTCCAGCCTCTTTGCTTTCCCCTTGTTTTCCTGGCTCCTTCTGTGTTTGAGTTCCTTGTGTCCTTAGTCCCTGTCCCTTCCTGGACCTCAATGATGAGCCCTGTGCTCTCCGAGACTGACAAGGCCAGTTCTCTGTAATGAGCTTCACTTTCCCTCAGATTGGAGAATGGTTGAGGTTTTCCCTTCCCTTGTTGTTATCCTGCTATAGGTTCCAGGTTGCTCTCTCCCAGTTCAGTCCCCCCTTCAGTTTCCCTGTACCTGAACCCTCATCCCCATAACAGCATCATGACATCACTAGGCTTCAAAAGGGGTGTGGCTGTGTAAAATGGGTGTGTGTGTGTGACTTTTTGATATGGCCTTTCT
Source organism: Sphenodon punctatus (assembly GCA_003113815.1). Taxonomy (NCBI): domain Eukaryota; kingdom Metazoa; phylum Chordata; class Lepidosauria; order Sphenodontia; family Sphenodontidae; genus Sphenodon; species Sphenodon punctatus. Next base: position 206,408 of record QEPC01001456.1, on the reverse strand, counting down.
GACATGGCCCAGACTCTGTCTGCTTTTAGACAAGCAGGTCGCAGTCATGTAACCCACTCACGTGATTTTTCAAAATCCCATGAGGTAGAATTAGACGTGATGCATCACATGTTCAAGGCGGTCGCGCATTGTTTAAAGACCATGAACTAAATACTTCAAACATCGAGGTATTTGGTTTGCCGTCATTAAACAATGTGCGACCACCTTGAATGCGCATGAACGTGTGACGTGTCACATCTAATCCCGCCTTGAGGGATTTTGAAAAATCATATGAGTGGGTCACGCAACTGCGACCTGCTTGTCTAAAAGCAGCCAAGGTGGAGCATTAGGTGTTCTTACACAAGATCGGGTCCCACATTGGCTCCCTTTGCCCCAGATTTACTTGCCCCTGTGAAGGGCAGCCACCAGATGTTTGCCTTGGTTTGAGTTGGGGCAGCTCAGCACAACGTTATCCCCAGAATGGCGGAGAATGACATGTGGTAGTAACCTGGCCCGAACTGCAACACCATGCTGCTTTGGGGCTGCCTCCTGCCTGGTGGGGGGCGGGCCACAGAGTGGGCTGCATTCTCCCCCACAGAGTTCCGGTCACAGCCTAGAGTTGTCGCAGGAGTGACCGCAACTTTATGGTGGCAGGGGGAAGGTGGTGTGTGGGCCAACTGCAGCTGGGGGAGTTGCTGACCTGTCTGCTGGGGTCCTTGTGGAGCCCGCATGAGGTGACGGGGGGAGGCATGGAACAGCAGGGTCCAGCAGGCTCTCAGCCTGTGTGTTAGCACCCATTGTGATGTCACAACATCCCATAAACTGGGTGGGATTATGTCCAAATGAGATATGACAGCTCCTTTTCCCAAAGTCTGCTGACGTGGTCTTGCCCCCTCTGTATGACAGCCTGGAGGGAGGTGGTAACCCTGGCTGTGTCTGTGTGTTTCAAAACAAGCAGGAGAGTGGTGGTCCAGACTACATGAAAGCTCATGGTGGTCTGCAATTTAACTCTCCGTTTACCATTGCATTCATCTTCCAAGTCAAACACAATATCCTGTTTCCTCCTGGACTTGTCTGAACTGTTAATTAAGACACTCATGAATTGTGCACCTGATGCCACCCCTGGGGATGTTATATCTATAAAGCCTAGACTAAAATATAGACCAGAGGCAGAGAACCACTGACCAAATCTAGCCCACAATTGTTTTTTATTTGACTCTTCCCATTCCTGGATCTGGCCTATGAATCCAGCTCTTAGTCTCGAGTACTGACGTAGTATGCTCAAGGGGAAGAAAGCAGAGATGAAAGCATGCACTCTAAGATGGATAGATCCATAGCATAGACCCATAATCTTGACCCTTCCTTTTCTATCTTCACAGTGAGCACCCTCATTAAGCAACACCCTCCCCACCCACCACATTTCCTATCCACTGAGCTTGTACTAGTTTTCAAGGTGACCTGTAGGAGGGAAAAGGCTCCCCATCCCTGATATAGTCTATTGTTAGAATGTAAAGGAGCTGTGTCTGTGTAAAATCTTTGCACTTATTTCTCTTTGAATAATTAAACAGTTCTCCACAAACTGCTTGAAGTCAACAAAGCTATAGTGTACTCTTTGTTTGACCCCCGGCAGTGGGGATATGTGTCCTGTTTCTTTAGATCTGAAGCAGATTGGGGCTAGTTGAGGAAAGTTCTAAAGAGAAGCTCTGCAGTAAAGTAATGACGACACAGTTGCTGTCAGACTGTTTTCCTTATATTAATGACCTTCTTTCTTCAGTACTAAAAGAATGTGACTCTGCCATTCTGTACCACAACAATGTTGCCCTGTTTTGAACTGGTATAAATTAAGAGTTGTTCCTAAAATAATGCCCCCTCTTTACTTTCTCAAAATAAATTTAAAGAATCTTTTAATTGTAAAAATTTTTTTCAGATGCTAAGATCAACATGAAAAAGGGTCCCCCTCGTAAATGTAGTGCAGTTATCTTTCTACACAAAGTGCTGGGAAATCCTGAAATGATGGCAAATTTCCCATTGAATTTAATGGAGTGAGAACCAGAGTCCTAGCCAGCATTGCAATCTATGGGTGAAAACAGGCATAACACTAACTCCACTTGTTGCAGGGCCATGCATAAGAAACATTAAAGTGGTGTTAAAGAGGAGTTAGCGTTATGTCTGTTTTCACCCTATGTCTGTGGCTCACTGTGCATTCTTTTTATTAGCAGTTGTTGTCAGACGTCTTTCTGGGATTAGAGGCCTAAGTGGGAAGTAAAACTATTTGTTCTATTTTAACTGAAAATAAGTAAATACACATTTATTGTTTATTTTTTTTAGAATTTATACCTCACCTTATCCCAGAGTCTCAGGGTGGCTTAAAATAATAAAAACAATAAATTAAAATACATATCTAGAAACTCCAACCCTCCTATTCCACCCAATCCTGCTTCCTTGACTTTCATCCATGGAAGCCCTCTGTCATAACTATCCTCGCCCCCAATGCTAATACACTCCCCCTTACAGGGAGATTGTGACATTCCCACCAACCCCTGATTCATCTCTCCCCCACATGCTCATACCATGCCCCTGACCCCAACAGTAATATTGCCCATCTCTAAAAAGTCAGGCCTCACAGCTTGCTCCTCTGTGCTGATAGCACTAGTAGCAGAAGTTAGTAAAGGCACAAGTCCCATTCACTTCCGACGCCCGACCTGTTCCTAGTTCTGAAAATATTGAGTCTGTTCTGAAATTTCCTTCCTGATACTAGGAGGATTAGAAAGTTACATTTTACTTTTTACATGAAAAACTGAAAAACAAATTAACATCACTCCAGGATTTGGGGCTTTAAGGAAAACATCAACTAAAATGAGGCACATGAAAAAGTTGGACGTCGTACAGTGTGATTCTATTATATCCAATTAAATCACTCCACTGGGCTCCAATCCTGCTTACACTTATGAGTGCATAGTCACACTTATGTTAATAGGATTAAATAATATGTAGAGGTGTTTGCAGGATCAGGGCTTCAGTGATAAATTGCTTGCAACCTAGGTAAAGGACATTTTTTTTTGTTTTTAACGTAAGATTTTTAACCACATCCACAGCTGACAACCCAGTTGTTAAAAAAATCAGGTCAGGTCCCACAAAATCATAAGATTGGTTTAATTTGTTTTAAAATAAAATAAAATAGGGTTCATTGTATTTGCCTGCTGATTGCTGAGTCTTTAGGGTTTTACTGAAGTCTTATTCCGCTGCTGCTCCCAAACATGGGTGGCCCCAAAGCTTGCATACTGTCAACAACTGAAGTTGGTCCAATAAAAGATCTAATCAGAACTACTTTGTCTCCATCTGTTACTGAACTCTGAGTACCTTTGCTCAGGGTTTCCACTTTGTCAATGATATTCTTCTCAAATCAGGAACAATAAATCCTCTTTCTTCTCCTGTTGTTACAACTACTCCTCCCACCCCCAGTATTTCCCTAGACACATGCAGGTGTCAACAGATAAAGTTTTAACATTTTTTTTTAAAAAAAATCCTATTTACTAGGAGCATATGGAAATGTACAATTTAATAATTAACGTTGTTTTGCAAAAAATAACTCTGTTGCAAATATTACACTTAAACATACCTGGGGCAGGGACTGTGTCTATTCCATTACTTTGTAAAGCACCAGGTACACTACTGGCGCTCTATAAAAGCTTGCTAATAATAATAATAATAATACCTCTGAATACTAGCAGAGCACACATGTTATAGCAAAGAGGGACATGGATACTGGAATAGGGATGGAGGGAAATGTCCCTAAGGGGGGATGTGCCTTCCAAACTAGAGAATGTTGAGATGAGGTCAGGTCTGCAACTAAGAGAAACTAAAATCCATATTTTAGGGTTAAATCCAACTCCAGTGTAGCCTCAAAGCATGGGTATTACATAGATTTCCCTCTTATTCAGAGCTGTCTTGGAAAATTACATACCATAAAACGATGGAATATCACTGGTGCTGCACTAAAACCTCAGCTGATGAAATGGATTAAAGAGCAGCAAAACAAATGAATAATTAATTATTATTTTAAAAATGTAATATTCAGGAACAAGTAATGGAGCAACCCTCTCCCTTTCTTCCTTTCTCCGTTTTAAATATCCCCCACCCCCCGGAGATATTCATATTTCCCTACTTACAGAAATTTCCCCTGTAAGTGGAAAACAAAACACTGCCTTGGAGTGACAGCCACAGTCATGTGGAAACTACAATTCCCAGCAGCCTCTTGAGCATGTGCAGTAAGATTAGATGAAGTCACTGATCACAGGTTCCTGATGTCAGAGAACTTGGGGGTGATAACCATTCCCAGCACAGTATTCAGGAAGAGAGACTAGCGGCGGCTTGTACTGGAGACATTTGGCCAGAACACAGCATCTTCCTCCCAAGGGCTTGCAGGTGGGTAGAGGGTGAACCCCTCTGGAACCAGGGCAGGTGGGTTGGGCTGGCTTTCCCCCCACCCCCTTTCCTTGTTAGCCTCCGGGCCAGTGGTGGTGTCAGTGCTGGGGGAAAGGGGAGGTAGAGGCTGCCTTTGGCCAGGGTTAAACAGTGCCAGAAATGTTGGCAGGTGACTGTTTTCCAAGGCATTTCGAGTGAGTATGGCTCCTGTCTGTATTTTTGTTTCCTGTAGTCGGTGCCCTGTTAAAGTGAGAAAGACAGGGCCTGGCTGGGAGGTGGGCTGCATGTCTCTGCTAATGGACTGAGTGTAAAATCAAATGAGGTCACCTCAGAAGCTGCCAAGTGGAAGGAAGAGTGTTTTGTAACCGTCTGGAATAGAACCAGAGCCTCCTGCTTAGCCTCTCCAGAGCCGGGGTTTGCCTCTATTTATTTATTTATTTATTTATCTATCAAACAAGCCTCCCCCCTCCAGTTCCCAGGAAAGTGTTGTCAGACAGTGAATTATTGTTTGCTTGGTGGAAAGTATTCTATTGTTCCAAAGATGGAAGGAAAGGGGTTAGTAACCTATCAGGATCGGGGGTGACTTTGACTAGCTTGTTGAATACTGTAGTTAGGATGATAGGCAGAGCTGTAAATATGTATATAAATAACTTGCTAGTCAGACATTTAAAAAACCCAACAACCCTACTCTCCAGTCTGGAAGTTGCAGTGGGGAAGGTGTGGCCTCGGGTGTGAAAATCCACTCCTCTGCTCCAAAAGTATCCTTATGGGAGACAAGCAGGCAAATGTATTTTTGCAGGCTTGATGCTACAGGACCTTTGTCTTGGGTCAGGTTTGGTTGGTGAGAGTGTATTATGCAGCCTGGAATAAAACACATACAGAAAAATGCTTAGTCAGAAAAGAGGAACCTCTTTAAAATTAGACTTAGATGGAAAGAGTTCTTCAATGCAGTAAGTGAAATTTTGGGGGGTAGTTCAGTAAAACAGATGGAACTAAAACTTGAAACATGCTGACATAACGGAAAAGTAAATGCCTGTTGTCTCTTGTGGGTTAAGTATTAAGATAACATTCTTTGAGCATGTTTTAAACATAGTGTTTTGCTGTCCTTGCCGTTTGACTCCTGTGTTATGACACAAAAGTAAAATCTTGTCAGATTAGAACAGCATTAGGGAATGCCTTTCCTCCTGTGAGTCATTTTTGAAAATTAGTACAAGGTGCATTGGCTAGATAGCTCTGTGTGTGTCAGGGGGTTGGGGGTGGCTAAGGAGTGTACCCAGGCTGGGGAAAAGAATAGGAGGGACTAGATCCTGCATCTCTGCCATGAATCTGTCCCCTTTCTCTGAGTCCATTGCTGTGCCCTTCCCCTGAGTTCATTCTTTCAGTGCTGGAGTGTAGGGACCGGATGTATGGGACAGATCAAGGAACTGGAAAGGGATCAAATAAAAAAACAGTCATGGCCAGAGGTTCTCCACCTCCAGATTAGAGTCAGCTCTGGGGGTGCATACTAGCATGGTGCAAAACTAAAACTAATGAGTGGAATGTGGGGAGGCAGACCCAGTTTAATAATGCTAGTATGAACAGGTCAGTGGCAAAGGAAAGTTGCAATCTATTTCTGGCTGCAGTAGAAAAACACAACCAGGTACTGCAGTTCTGTGTGACTGTTTGAGTTGGAGGGTGATATGTTCTTGAGGCTTTTTGGTGGGGCGGGAGAGAAACTGGGATGTTGTTTCCTCAAACCTTTTGCGTGTCTGATGGGAGAGCCAAGAGAGTGCCTTGATATTACCAAATCCAATATTTACAAACCATGAGTCAGGCCAGTCTTGTGATACTTTGGAGACTAACTTCATATGGAAATAATCTTGCTTTCTTTATTTTGATTTGTATTCCTCTGGCTCAGGGCAGTTTGCAACATAGAAAAGTATAAAAACCAGTAAAAACATTAAACCACATCAAATTGCAATTAAAATCACTCCTATCTCAGTGGCTTCTGAGCACTGATGTACTGTACTTACTTTAAATCTCTTTGCAACAAAATGAGAGCTAGAAATTTCACCAATTTACGGTTTTTAAGGGGGGGAAATATTGAAGTGCAGCAGATGGAACCAAAGTAGTTCAGATTATATTTTTGTTGGACCAATTTATGTGAGAGTATGCATGTTTTCGAGCCACAGAATGCCCTTCCTCAGGCATGTAAGAAGTCAGAACTGTAGTGCAGTATGATCACAACAGTTGGTGAGACTGCAGTTCTTGATTCCTGGATCATAAACCTCTGTGATATAAACAATCACTCTACGTTACCCACATTGGTAAGTGCAACAGAAAAGCCAAGTTTTCATAAGCAAACACTGCAAATAGTATGGGGTTAAGAGGACAGATGGTAACATAATCTGGATTATATCTACAGCTGCTGGGAAAGAAAGCTGTTGAGCTAGAGTTTCTAGCTCTCCTGTTTGTAAAGGGAAGCCAGGAAAATACAACTCTGGTGTATCCTAACAGCTCCAACCAGGAGGCAAATAAAATGAACCCAAAGTGGCTTTAAAGCTATGAGACTCTAACAAAACATAATCTCATGAGTTTGGGGAATGGGGTGTTGGAATTTACTCCAGTTTACTTTTTAACTCTTGGGACTAGCAATACTCTTTACATATGCCCAAATTGGAGCTAATGGGGTTACTTTATCTGACAGGTGCTCGGAAATACCAGCTTCCCCATCTGTAAACAAGCCCAGAATCTGCTGATTTGATACAGGTTGATGTGAGAGAAAACAGCAGTAGCTTCTCAAGGCATCTCCCTTTCCTCTCGGTGCCAGCACTAGAGATGGCTTGAGGGCTGTAGAAAGGGCATGAGACAGTGGAGGACAGACCTGGTGGGAGTGGGAAGGCATCTAGAGCAGAGCTTGAGACAAAAATTTGGCCTAAGCCCAAACTGAACCTGCATCTGATGTGTCAGGGTGGTCCCATGCCCCAGGGAGCATCATTATGTCCTGATGGTTGGTAATGTATTTATTTACATTTCTTACCCTGCCCTTCCTGCCAAAGGTGACTCAGGGTGACTTACAATGGTAAGGAGTGGGTCTACAAAAAAGGGTGGGACTAAGGGTTCTCCCACCCTTTTATTACATTGACATGCCCCTGTGGAGCACCTTGATGTCATGGTGCTTCTGTAGTGGACAGGGCCTCCTACTACTAGGGAGCCAGGTGTAAGCCCAAGGAACTTGGGAAGAGAATCCTCTTGACCCGGCCCAAGTCCAACAGGGCCACTCGGATCCCATCAGGCTGGACTCGGGTGGTAGGCCTCTTCTCTAGAGTATTTGCATCCTCGGCCAACCTACTGCAATTTCACCAGCTTAGCTGGCTGGAAGCTCCTGTAGGTGGTTGGTGCCTTTTGATTTTTTTTCATATTCTGAATTAGCAAGCTTAAAAATCACAGCCAGTGGGACATTAAGGTTTAACTAGTATTGTGAGGGTCAAAAACCATTCTTATCTTCCACTGTCTCACTGGAGCATATGATTCACCAGGATAAATAGAGACCAGTCCTTTTTTGAAAGTAAATTGTGGTCAAAACAGCAGTATGCCATTTCCTCCACAGAGATCTTGTTTCACTGGCTTCTTTTATTATACCAGCCAATCAAAAATAAGGTGACCGAGCTGCTGCATAGCATACAATGCAATTTGACTGTAGCACAGTGTCTTTACTGTGTACCTATCCAGCACTTTACAGAGTGGTCTGAAGGCTATGTAAGCATAAAGAGAGTGGCTATTTTTTGTTTTGTTTTTAATGAGGCAACACACGTATCAGAAGGGTGACTCCTCACCTCCCTCATCTCAAAGACAAGTCATTGTTGCAGCCTAGTTGATAAGGTACAGAATTTAAACGTGGTTCAAATCTCATTTTAGCCATGAACTCACTGGGTGGCCTTGGGCAAGTTACCATGGGTGTCTCCACACAAGTGGGGAGGCCCCATGGTGGACAGCCACTGCCGCCACACTGCGAAACTAGTGTGGGGAGCTGGTCAGACGGTTGTGGGGAAGCCGGGTGGACCAGCCCCTGTTGGAATTGCTGCCACGGCTGAGGTGGGCTGCGGTGCCGGCCAAATGAGTGCGAACCTGGCAGTGCCCCACCTCCATCTCCTGGCTGGACCAAACCTTGCCCCCGGCTGTGAAGTGGCCATGCGTGGTGAGTGCCAGTGCCCATCACTCACAGCCCTGCCACAGAGCTTGCTGTGCGGTGAACAGAAGGGGCGCAGCTACATTGGTTGCCTCACCTGGACATCCCTACCCCCACCCTGGACATCCCTACCCCAGAGTGGGTAAGGCTGTTGTGCAACTCATCCATCACATTTTTCTGAGGATGCATCGCGTAGCAGGTACCTGCGTGCCCCACCACTGGGGTGGGGAACAAGATGCACTGCATCATGTGGCCCAGCTGCCAAGGGAAGGGTAAGGCCACTCAGTGTGCGGTAGCCTCCACTCCCTGTCTTCTCTGGCTGCACCCCATGTTTCAGCATTAGTTCTCCATCTTTAAAATGGGTATAAATATGTATTGATTTTGATTCATTTTTAGGCTGCCCCTCTCGCAAAAATAGACTGATTTACAGGTTTGTTGTGAGAGGCAGTAGATAAGGATTGTAAAGGACATGGAGTACTGAAAGCACTGCATAAATAATGTTGTACAATGCTTTCTGTGTGTTTGCATGATGTACCTACTAGGGTATGGGTGCTCAACAAGGTCAGTAGAAAAGCAATACTGTAAGAGTAGAGTGAGTGGGTGTATTGAGGTCTGCAGAGTCTGAGAAGTAGAAGAGAGGGAGTCCATGGAAAACAGGAGTGCAGCTTTAGAACTGATGTTCAGATATGTTGATTCAGGGAGATTTTGCACTCTGAGCTCTTGCTGTCCTGATGGCACAGGAGCAATCTTAGCTGGGGAATTTTTCTGCTTTTGTTAGGGCAAGTTAAACTCCCACAGTTGTGAGGAGATCCTCCTTGCCTGTTAGAAGGCTTTCCCCCCTCATTTGTATTTTTAAAGTTCTTAGAACATGAATTTGCTCTTCCTGAGTGGCCTCCCAGCTGGGAGGACTGCTTAAAGGTTATCTGGAAAAAGTCCCTATAAGCCTTGCAGATCACTTTTCAGGGGTTCAAGCTACATCCTGAGCCATGTGGTCATTTGGGGAGGGACGTGGGTATTGAAAAGGAGCCAACTTTATGTAATGTTTACCCGTTATTGAAATGTTACCCTTTGCTGGATATTAGAGCTGAAATGGATCATTCTGTAACTGCAGTTAATAATTAAAATTCCAGACATTTGGTTTACTGATTGGTAACTGCATACCACGGCTGTTAAATGATGAACTGAAATACTGATTAATGCCACATAACTGAGTTACTGTTTTTCTGCCTTCTGTTACCTCTGGACCAATAGCAAAGCAACATCCAGCAGATTTGAACCAGGTTTCCAATGAGAAACTGAGTCCGGGTGGTAATCGGGAAAGGAATTTTGAGCAAATGGAACTAGCCAGTAATCACAGAATGGATGGAAAAATGGAATATGGCAACATGATGATAGCACAAAGCAGTAAGGTGGTAACTCAGTTAACCCATTGGTGGTTAAACTATTACCGCTTGGTACCAATTGTTATTGGTCTGGTTACTGTAAATATGATGACTACCAGTATCTGCACAGATAACGGTTTCAGCTCCACTGGATACCTCATTCTGATTGATTATTGAAGGTTGTGGTCTTTTTTCCTCCTCTGCCCAGGGTGACGAGATGGCATTCGTGAAAAGCGGGTGGCTGCTTCGGCAAAGTGAGTAATGGACCTTTAACCCTATTCCCCATTGCAAACTGAAAAATGCATTTCTGTATGGCTGGTGTTTGAACAGTCCTTTAGGATGTTTTCAGGGTCACTTGACCAAAGCAAACGACCTGTCAGAATAATGTCCCTTATCTGGAAAGGTTGATTTAAAAAAAATATTATTTTATTATTATTTTTATTACAACAGTGGGAACACTGGCATTTCCAGAGCAATAGCTCTGTTGACCCACTGACCTACAGATAATCTTTCACGTTAGCATCTGGATAGTTAAGGCATGTAGAAAATGCATTATAAGTCAAACATTCTGTTGGTCATAAAAATAAGATGCTTTTATTTATCAGTGTACGATTTTGCATATAGGATTGCTTGGGTGAGATGTTGAAACTGTGAAATTTTCAGGGAAATTGGATGAGAAATGGGTGAGATCACAGTTTAGGAGTTAGAGGCTGTGGGAGCATTTTTTTGTTGTTGATCCAACGATCTCAAACTGACAGGCGTTTGATGTTTTAAAAGCCTGTCTGTGAAACTGACAAGCTTTTAGAAAATTAAAGGCTGTCGGCCAGCGGTGCCTTTGCTTACATTTTTTTAGAAAGTGGAGTGTAGTTTTAAAATTATAAACTTTTAAAACTCTGCTTTAGGGTATAGGAGGGCTATATGTAACGCATGCACAGATGCCCAATGGGGAAGCAGGGAACTTTCTCCTCCCTCTCTGCTTGTCTCCTCGGCAAGGCTTGGAGCAATTGGTTGCTGGGTTTTTAGGGTGTCAGGGCAGGACACACACACACACCCGGTCACCCCTACCCCTTACCACCACCAAACAGCATGTCCCGCTGGGCTCCGCTCTGTCCCGTCCAAACCCCATGGCAGCATGTGGGGTGGGGGAACAGGGGAGAGGAACTACACTGCTCCCCCATCCCTCTCCTCTCTCACTGGCCAGATGCTGCAGGTAGGTCTTAGTTTTTTGTGCAGATAGAAAACATGACTGCTGCACGTGTGCGCACATAGGAATCAACACCATGTTTTCTATCTGGCATGCTGGGACACGTAGCTCAAGCAAGACACAGAGGGAACATGGCACCGGTCTCACTGTGTACACGTGCGATGCTGTGGGCTCTTTGAACAGCACAGCGCAGGAGCCAGCACCAGCCTATCTCAAAGCCACAGGAGGTGCTCGGGGCTGGTAGATGGTGCAGGGAGGTGCTGACGGTTCGGGGTTTGTTACGGTACTCTGCAGCACCCCTATTCAGCAAGCCCCTCCTGCCCCCAGCTCCCCTTACAAAATTCCTCCCACCACCCAAATCCCCAATCCCTCCACAGCAAACCCCTTACCCCCAAGCCCCTCCCACCACCCGAGTTCCCACCCCCTTTCCCTCAAACCCCTCTCCTGCCCAGATGCCCAATCACCCCACAGAAAACTCATTCCCCCAAAACTCTTCCCCTGCCTGAGTCCCTAATCTCCCCCCCCAAACCCTCTACTTCAGCCTCCCTGGCAAACCCCTCACTCCACCTGCCCCCCTGCAACTAGGGGTGGTTGTGGTGGAGTGGGGAAGGGGTGAGTGTATGTGTTTGTGTGATGAGTGTGGGGGGAAAGGAGTGTGTGAGTGAGAATAAGTTGTGGGGGGGAGGGGGGAGTTTGTGTGAGAGAGTGAGGGAAGGGATTGAGTATGTGTGTGAGACAGAATGATTTGGTAAGGGGGGAAGGGAGTGTGTTTGTGTGGGGGAGGAGGTAAGGGAGTGAGATTGTGTGGCGTGTGTGTGAGAGAGTAAGTGTGGGCAGGAAGGGTGTGTGTGTGTGTGTGTGTGTGTGTGTGTGTGTGTGTGTGTGAGAGAGAGAATACGAGTAGTGTGTCTGGTGTGAGAGAGAATGAATGACAGAATGGTCTGAGGGTAGGGGTTGCTCCCTCTCCTGCCGTGTCCCCCTTCCCCTGGCTGTACCGTGTCTCTTCCCTCTGCTTCCCGCCTCTCCCCATGGCTGTCTGCTGCCCTCCATGGCTCCTGGAAGCGACCCACCTGTTGTTCCCTCCTGCTTAGCAGAGTAAGCCTGCCTCTGACCTCCAGCCCTCCCAGAAGTTCCAGGTCCAACAGCATCTGTGGTAAGGGCCTTCTGATCAAGAAAATAACTTCCTCATTTTTGTGCTGCACCCCTGGGGGGTGGGGGTGGTCAGAGTGGACTGAGGTCATCTGGGCAATCACCAAGCCCCTTGTCCCCTCCTTTAAACTCCTCCCCTCCGCCATGCCACAGTTCCCCTGCTGTAATGGCACCTAGCCCCCATTACAAAATCCTTCCCTCTAGCCCGAACCTTCACTCCATCCCCCATCAAATAGCTTCTCCGTCTGAGGTGAAGGGAAAAGTGGGGTGGTGGGTGAGGGAGATGCATGTGTGTGGGGAGCGTGGAGTGTGTGTGGAGTAAGGTTGTCATACCTCCCCTTGATCCAGGACAATTATGAAAAATACATGGTGCAAGGCTGCATTGGTTCCAATTCAGCCCCGTTCCATGTATTTTTCATAAGCTTCCTGGATTAAAGAGGAGGTATGTTAACCCTGGTGGGGGGTGGAGGTGGGTGTGTAGGGGTGTGTGTGGAATGAAAGAGGGTTGTTCCCTCTTTCAGCCCTTGTCCCCCTCCTATGCCTGCCCCCTCTCTCCCCCTGTGCCTCTACCTCTGTGTATGGCTGCCCCATCCTCTCCTATGCCCCCACCTCTGCACACAGCTGCCCCCTCTCCCCTTGTGCCCCATGACTCCTTGAAGAGAGGAGACCCCCTCCCCCTCCAAATGTTCCTGCTGTCCCCTCTTGCGTAGCAGCCTAAGCCTGCCTCTTACTGACCTCCAGCCCTCCCAGAAGAGCCAGACCAGGGCCCTGATCTCCCATGGAATTTTCAAAAATATTCCAAGCGAGTCTGTAAGACTTTGGGCCTGATTCTGAGTGCCCTCCTCTCACTGGCCAGCCAGCAAATGTGACCCTCCTCCTTACTCCCCCACCCCGCAGATATAGAAATAATCAAAATAACATTTATAAATGAGAAGTTATGAATGCCAGAGATAGTGTGGTCACCATGTTGGTCCTAAGTAACAGAGACAGAGTGGTTCAAATGATCTCTCTTTTTGGACCAACTGTTGTTGATGGAAATAAGCAAGCTTTTGGGCCACACAGAGCCCTTCCTCAGGCATGTAGCATAGCGAGTCAGAAGTATATAAACTGAACAAATGTAGATGTAAACTGTAAATATAAACTGAGCTACTTTTGCTCAGTTTATATATTCCTGCTGGCTATGCTACGTACTTGAGGAAGAGCTCTGTGCAGCCCAAAAGCTTGCCAATTTCACCAACAGCAGTCCAATAAAAGATATAATTCAAACCAAGTTATGAATGGTAAACCTTTGAAAATGGCAGATTTTACTGTTATGCTGCTCAACATTCTTAATGAGCCAGCTGGAATTTTCTGTATTGCAAATTTTTTCTGTATTACAAATCTTTTTTTAAAAAATAAGGAAATTCAATAATAAAAAACCCTCTGGTTTATGATGCTAGTTAAGACTTGCAAATTCACTCATGCACTAAAAAGTCATGGAAATGGCAAGTTAAGGCTCCTACCTTAACTTGTGAGCCATGTAAGCAGTAAAGACGTTGTACAGTCTTGCATATTGTTCTTGATTCCAAATTAGCTTTCATGCTCCCACACTTTTCATTGGTCTTTCTGTCCCAATCCTCTTCCTCTGCAGCTGGGGAATGGAGGGGGTGAAGGGGCAACAGCAGAACTGAGGGGAGCCAGAGGGGAGTGAGGGGTAGCTAGGCTGTTTCACCAGCATGAGCACCCTGCAACACCCTAGCTCTTCAGCCACCCTGTTTATGGTGCTGTAGCCGCTTAGCTCACACCCCCTCCCCCCCCCCAGGTCTTCTGCTGCCCCATAGTCCCCACTCTCAGCTCCTTCAGTTCTGGCACTGCCCCTAAATCCACATCCGCAGCCTCTGGTATCCCAGCCCTGTCCCCCATGTCTGCTGCTACTCCTCTGTACCCACCCACAACCCTGGCTCCCCGACCCCTGACCCTTACCAGGTCTGCCTCTGTCCCTCAGTCACCACCCACAGCCCTTGGTCCCACCCACCCATAACCACCTCCAGCTCTGTCACTGCCTCTCAATCACCACCTGTAGTCCTTGCTGTCCCAGGCGTGGACTTGCCCCCCAGCTCTGCTGATGCCCATCAATCCCCGCCTGTACCCCCTGCTCCCCAGGCAGGAGATCCTCCACAGCTCTTCCACTGCCCCTCAGTCAATACATGCGGCCCCAGCCTTGAACTGCCCTACCTCTGCTGATGCCTCTGAATACACACCCACAGCCCCTGCTTCCTCAAACCTGCCCCCCTGCTCTGCTGCTGCCCTCCAATTCACAGGCCCCACTCTTCCAGCGAGCTCCTCCCCAGCTCTCTTGCTGCTACTCAATCCCCACCTGCAGGACCTGCAGCTCTCCCTCTGTCCTTCAGTCCCCACCCACAACCCCTTGTTCTCCAGCCCTGAGGTTGTTGTTGTTGTTGTTGTTATTTTATTATTAACAAACATTTATATAGCGCCAGCAGTGTACCTGGCACTTTACAAAGTAATAAAATAGACATGGTCCCTGCCCCCAGGGCTTACAATCGGAGAAACAGGAGCTGGGGGTGAGACTTAGGAAGGGGAACAGAGGGAGAGGGAGAGACAAGGGGTCTAACATTCATGAAGATGCAAGGTCTCAAGTGCATGTTCTTGACTTGGTTACGATGAGAATGACAGCAGACAGGTCCATGTGGCAAGGATAAGGGTAAACAGACCGTAAGTATAGGAATAGTGGCTCAGCAGGATAAAGAGTTAGACAGAGCAGAGCGAAAGAGGTGAGTTTTAAGGAGAGATTTGAAGGTATGAAGGGAGGGTGCAAGGCGGATGTGGACAGGGAGGGAGTTCCAGGCATGGGGGGCAGCAAGTGAGAAGGGACGAAGGCGCTTAGGGGAGCAGGGAAGGCGTGGAAGGGTGAGAGAAGGGACAGAGGAGGAGCGAAGTGCACGGGCTGGAGTATGGAGGGCGATAAGTGCAGAGAGGTAGGGGGGAGCAAGGTTGTGAAGAGCTTTATAGGTGAAGACTAGGAGCTTGTGCAGGATTCGTTCAGGAAGGGGAAGCCAGTGAAGCGAAGAGAGGAGGGGCTGCACACGGTCGAAGCGACTGGTGAGGTAGGTGACCCTGGCAACAGAATTTTGGACAGAGATGAGGGGAGAAAGGTGAGACCGGGGAAGGCCAGTGAGAAGGAGGTTACAGTAATCGAGGCAAGAGTTGATGTTGAGACATCCAGGTAGAGATGTCAGAGAGACAGTTGATGAAATGAGCTTAAACAGAGGGGGAGAGAGAGAGAGGGGGAGTAGAGAGATAGTTGAGTGTCATCAGCATAGAGGTGGTATTGGAGTTCCCCATAGCTCTCCGACTGCCCCTCAGTTGCCACCCGTAGCCCCTCTCTCCCAGCCCTAAGTTCCCTCCCCAGCTCTGCCGCTGTTCCTCAATCCACACCTGAAGCCCCTTCTCTTCTAGCCCTGGGCTCCCCACAGCACTCCCACTGCCCCTCAATCCCCATCCACAGCCCCTGCTCTCCCAGTCTCGGGATTGATGGGGCTGAAATTGCACCTGAAATTGTTCTTGGAAACCTCTCAGAAGCCAGTGTAGACTCAGAAATGCAGATGTTATATGCTCCTGGTGACCCATCCTCATCCGAAGGTGGGCTGTAGCTTTCTGCACCAGCTACTGCTTCCAAAAAGTCATCACGGGCAGCCCCACGTAAAGCACGTTGCAGTAGCCTATCCTCAAGGTTACCAAGGCATGGATAATGCTGGCCAGATTCGACTAAGAAAGAGAGGAAACAGAGAAATTGCCTTTGCCTATTCACGTGCTTGCATATGGCTCTTGTTCACTGGTGTGCCAGAATAATCCACTTGTATGATTGAAAGCAAAAGAAATAAACAACTGGACCACACTGAGTTTATGACCTTCTAAGAAAGAGAGTAGAGTTGTGGTAAGGTACATTGTTTGGCCAAAGGCCGTAACAAAAATTTTATACACATACAAAATAATAAAATACATAAGCACAGAATTTAAAATCAATCAAGGAAAAATACACGAACATATCCAACCACACGGAAGGGAATATAAATGGGTATAAAAATAAATGTCAAAATTAAATTTGTCAAATACATCATCACTTAATATCGTGCTCTTCCCAAGGAATCTAAAGGCAGCCTTAATTCTCCTACCTAAATCTACGAGCAACCTTAAATGGGACAATACTTTAACCTTCTTGTGTAGATAGCAACACTTTTTACCCCCAAAACATTTTATAAATAACTTGCTAAAGGCTTACATTACTCTTCCCAGAGTTTATGGGGCAACATATAGCCCCCAACTTGGCCTTATAAGAAATAGAATAGATTTTAATATAAGCCATTCAAACAGAATGCGCATAAATTCCAATTTGCACAAAGCCTAGCTAAAAGCAAGATACCGCCTTCAAAAGTTACCGGGATGAAAATAGGAGCACTGTATGCAGCATAAGGCTGTTATATTTAGTCAGAGTTCAGAATGCATCCCCCGTTTTTGCTTATAAAACACTATACAAGCCCCAAAGGCTGCCACCGCTCTAGATCATGGAGTATCTCTATTGTCCAACAATAGCTGCAAATAAATATCATCGGGCAGTCCCACAGGAAGGTCGTCAATAAATCTCTGAATATACCTTCTCCTCAATTGGCTATAGGCGGGACATTGCAGGATGATATGGATGACCGTCTCAGGCACCACAAGATCGCCAAAAAGACAGTCTGTCACCTCTCGGGACCTTATGGAATCTGCCCTCCAGCATTGCAGAAGGGAAAACATTCAAGTGAAAGCCCTCCTCTGGGCCAAGAGTAGAGTTGTGGTTCTCTGTGCCATTATCCTTCTAAACGCTGACTGCCTCTTTTCTTTACTGCTTGGAAGGTAATGCTTACAGTGTTTGTCACTGGAATCTTACACCGCTTTTAGACGAGGGTGCTGAAGGCGCCTCCGGAGCTGCGCGTTAAGAGAGAAGCCGCGCCACGCTGCTGGATGCCGGCAACAGTGGCGGCTGGAGACGCGGCGCTTTGCAGAGGCGCGTTCTGAAGACCTCAATTTTCAGGTCTCCAGAACGCGCCTCTGCAAAGCACTGCGTCTCCAGCCATCTCTGGCAACGGGGAGCACGTCACTTCCGGCAGCGCAGCGCGGCTTCTCTCTTAACGCGCGGCTCTGGAGGCCCCGTCAGCACGCTCATCTAAAAGTGGTGTTAGAAAACCCTTATCCCAAGATTGAAAAAGAAAGGTTTCTGTGGTCCTATTCTTTATTTATGAGAATATTTTCCAGCTAGTGGTGTCAGTAACTTATTCCATTATTTTAGGCACTATACTACGGCGCTGGAAGAAGAATTGGTTTGACCTGTGGTCTGATGGTCATTTGTTGTTTTACGATGATCATCATCGGCAGGACATAGAGGACAAAATCCACATGCGAATCCATTGCATCAACATCCGAGTGGGAAATGAATGTCGAGGTAGAGTAGATGCTTTCAATCCAATCTTTCTTTTTTGTAAAAAGATGTTTTTCGTCTTCTAGTTTTTCTCTCTCTCTCTCTGCTTTGGTGCCACCTCTAATGTCAGATGAACAATTAAGAACATAAGAAGTGCCATATTTGGTCAGACCAGTGGTCCAAGCAGCCCAGCATCCTGTGTCTGACTACAGACACCTTTCTTCACTTCAGAGAAGTGCACAGCTGATCATAATGAGGCAATCCATTTCTTGCCATTAAGATTAGTAAACCTCTTGTCAAAGGGTGTGAATACGTAATGGTCTTGGTGATAGTGGAAACCACAAAAGGAAATGGTTTCTCAGCAGCATGGAATTGCCATGTACTGCAGAAGTGGTAGACCTGTCCAACTTGCTGCTGTTCTCCTATGAAACACCAGTGGACAATGATGGACTGGTAGCAATAACATAATTGCTTACTCTAGTTAAAGTTCCAGACTTTGGCACTATGCACTGTACAGGTATGGGGGCCACTAATGCTGCTTGAGACTGCATGCTTCTGATAGGCCTCTGGGGCTGGCCAGAATCTGGAAGGAACTAAGAAGAGAAAACTAGATGGAACCGATCACCAAAGTACCATTAAGCTTGCACTTTGCCCGACCAGCTGTGTGTCCACCTGTAAGTGTACTGTCGTCTGTCTATTGGTGTCTGTCCAGTGACTCTACTCTTAGGCAATATGGGGGGAAAAACCTCTCTCTCTTTGAGGTGGGTCATTTCTTCTCCTTAAATCTCCACATGATCTTCATCGGGATAGGGAAGTAATATTGAAATGTGCTTCCTGTGTGTTCTGCCAGTCAGTCTAATACCTACCAGGGTAGCTGTCTTCGTAACTGCTGCTTTAAGGTCAAGGTGTTACTTGTATCTTAAAATTTGTTGAGGCATCCTGTTGCTACTGGCTTCTGGGCTGAAGGGTCGTTTCCTAAAACACACACGAGCTGAGAAGAGAATCTTGAGTTGTTGCCATCTGGGCTTCCCGTTTCTGATTTCAGAGGTGGAAGGGAGATGGGAGGGAAGACTAATTTTTAAAACAAAGTCTGTTTTGAATTTTCATTTTATTGAACCATCCTGAACTTGGGAGGATTAGCATGCAAGAGACTTTTGTCTGGAGTTGTTTTGTTTTTTAAATTACACTTTACAACCAGTGATAAGAGAAGCAGAGCAGATTAAGCTATAGATCTCTATAGGAATGTAGCTGTCACTCCTGCATATTGTGTAGCTGCACCAGGGCAGAGGAGCATGGAGGCCCATGTACACCACCTGCAAGTATATTATAGCTATATGGGACATCCCAGGCAGGTGTGAAGGTTGGGGGAAGGGATTCCAACCTACCTACATCCCTGTTTCTCTCACAGCCCAATACTGAAGCTGCTCTGCCAGCACAAACCCCATCAATTTCAGGGGAGGGGGGTCAGTCTTGGCCTAAGAGCTCATTCACATAATCCACTTGCCCCATACTCTGTGTTTGTCCTGTGCAGTAGCAACTCACTCGTACAGCTGCTGATTTCCTGCCTTCTGCTGGCCTCCTCTCCCCTGTATCCTTTCCAATGATATTTTCCCCAAGGGCATTTTCCTTTGTGCCATCTACACATGCAGTATTCAGGAAGTAGGGTGGGGAGTTTCTTCAGACTTGCAAAGCACAAACAGGAAGTGGCAAGGAGCACAGAATACTTCATGATCTCTGCCCATGTCTCCGTGGTCACTTGATGTTTGGAAGTGATAAATGGGAAATTACATATTGGGGATTGAAATCCACTTTGGGTTAAATCACACAGCACCATAATTACTTGCTAGAATCAGATCGTTGCAAGCAAACCCTTTGAAATGAATACAGAGAATGAAGGATAGTTAAGGAGCACAGGAAGTGGTAATCAAGTCACAGGATGATGGCACTGAGCATGTTTAGTGTAGAGAAAAGAAATGGGAGATCGGTTGATAGTTTTAAAGTATTTAAGAGGATGCAATATAAAAGATGAGCGTTTATTCGCCATTGTCACTGAAGACAGGACAAGAAACCATGTGTTTAAATTGCAGAAAGGTAGGCTTAGTTTAAGTATTAAGAAAAACTTCCTAACAATTAAAACATTTCATCTGTGCAACAAGCTGCTTAGAGAGGTTGTGGGTCTGGGTCTCCTTCTCTCAAGGTTTTCAAGAAAAGACTGGGCACTGGGCAGGCATCTGTCAGGGATGCTTTAGGTATAGAGCAAGGGTGGGCAAAGTTCCCAAGCCCAAGAGCCACATACCACAGCATTTATATCGCTGAGATCCACAATAGGTGCTACGTTGACCACGGCTTCCTCCAGCCCCGGGGACACACCGGCTCTACTTCCCACCCCCGCTTCACATCAAAGTTCTAGATCCCAGGTGATCTGGTGGGTTCAGGCAGCAGCAATAGCAGGACAGGGCATGCTCCACCAGCAGCTGAAATGGTGGCTCTGCTTCTCTTGCTTCTGAAGGAGACGCATAGATGCACCCCCAGGCAGCCACTTGGGATAGAGAATAAAATTGAAAATATTGTAATGCCTCTATATAGATCTATGCTACGACCGCACCTGGAGTACTGTGTGCAGTTCTGGTCACCCTATCTCAAATAAAAGATCTAGTAGAACTAGAAAAGGTACAGAGAAGGGCAACAAACATGATCAAGGGTAGGGAACAGGTCCTGTATGAGGCGAGGCTTGATAGGGTTAGGGCTTTTCAGGTTGGAGAAGAGATGACTGAGAGGGGATAGGATAGAATTTTTATAAAATCATGAGTGGTGCAGAACACCTAAATAGGGAGCAGTTATTTACCCTCTCTAACAGTACAAGAACAAGGGGATATGTCATGAAATTAACTGGCAGCAGATTTAAAACAAATGAGAGAGTATTTTTTCACTCATTGCACAATTAACTTGTGGAATTTGCTGCCAGAGGAAGTGGTCAAGGCCAGTAGTGTTGCTAGTTTTAAAAAGGGATTGGATGAATTCTCGGAGGATAGGTCCATTAATGGCTATTAGCCAAGTAGGTTTTGGGCACGTAACCTCCTACTGTTTGGGGGCTAGAACAACAGGAAATGGATTGCCCATTGTGACCTGTTGGGTACTTCTCCCAAGAGAAAGAGATTGGCCACTGTCGTCATCATCATTATCATCATTTTTTATTTATACCCCGCCTCTCTCCCGAAGGACTCGAGGCCGCTTACAGTGAAAAAATACATTCTCTGGGTTTTTCCACACAGGGAACCCGAGTCAATACACCAATTCTAACATAATATAACAATTTAAATCACATCCAACAAATAACAATTTACAAAAAACACAAAACACCCCCCTCCATCCTAACTGATATCCCATTCCGTGATCTCCCCCGCCACAATGGGGTAGATCCCATCTACCATCACATTATCCCCTGCTGCCACCAGGGAACATCTAACCACCTCCACCCCTCTCTCACCAGGGGGAGGTGGTCCCACCAACCTTACATCAGTAATCATACCCCACTCATCTAACTCCTCCCACTCTCCCCTCTCCATCCCCAACCCTAGCCAAGGTACACACACTCAAAAGGTAGACCTCCTGTCAGAGACAGGATGCTGGGCTTAATGGACCATTGGTCTGACCCAGTACTGCGCTACTTACGTTCTTATGTTCACTTCTGGTGAGAATCGCAGTACAGGTGCCGAAGAGCTGCACGCGACTCCTAAGCTGCCATTTGCCCACCACTTATATAGAATATCTTACCTTAAAGCAGGGTGTTGAACTAGATGACCTGTGAGATCGCTTTCACCTCCCCAGTTCTATGATTTGAACACTCAGGATGTGGGGTTTTGCAACGACTCATTCTACAAAAGTGTTGTGTGATTGAGTTGTTCCAGCTCCAGCCAGTCCAAGTTGTAGTAACATTTTAAATCTGTTCATGGACATTGTCAGATAGCGAGGCTACCTGAACCAGGGCTTCATGGAGCAGCTTTGAACAGGCAGCTTGTTTGCCAAGTATCAAACAGAAAACATCACCTTTCTTTCTCAGATTTCCAGCCCCCAGAGGGGAAGCCAAGGGACTGTTTACTCCAGATCATTTGCCGCGACGGGAAGACAGTTAACCTCTGCGCAGAGAGTGCGGACGACTGCTTGTGAGTTGGCAAAGAATATGGTTCCACTGCTGCTTGTCTATTATGTTGCAAGTCCACAGTCTATCCCCCAAGAGGCAATTCCTGGAATGGGCTTGCATTTACAGAAACGCACCTTCCCCTATAAAGAGTGTGTTAGAGCTCATGCATAGTCCAGGCTCATAAATCGATTGCAGTTCAACCTAGATAAGGGGAGTGACTTAAAAGATAGTATTATAGTCCTCCCCGCCTCCCCCCGTTCCTAGGCTACGCAGAGCTACTGTCAAGTATCCTGGAACTCCTCCATTTGCTGGACACTTGTGAATGTAGAACATCTCCTTTCTGTGGGTCCTCATCTTATCAAGCCTTGACTCCGCTTCTTTCCAAACTCTGTGTGTGATTTGCTGGTAGGAGAGTATATCTGCTAGGGATAAATCAAATTGACCCTTTCCTCTTTGTGGAGATTTTTCACAATTTTGGACCACCACATAGAGTTCCATCGCAGAACTTAAAATGCAGCAGAACTCTATGTGAAGTTCCAAAAGAACCTTGTACGTGGACATTCACAAAATGGTGGTGCAACCAATCCAGCAAAACGCAGACCAGATTGTAATCTGGTCCATATTTCACCAGATAGGAATGGATGGCTGCACTGAAAACGGAATCTGACTGGAATTTTTGATTAATCCCTCATGAGGTACAAATTAGCTACATTGGGACTCATGCCCATGCTGGCTGCTAGCGCACATGCTATCCCACAAAGAATTGTTCTGTATATCTTTTTTTAGAGTGTGCTTGCTATGTTGCTCCCTAGTATGAGAGTTACAAGAGGCAAAGTAGATCAGGCAATGCTGTTTCTTGGCCGTAGGTCCTTCAGTCATTGCAAAGCTTGCACACTCGCAGAGCTCCTCTTCAACAGGAATGCGAAGGAATAATTTTCCTTCAGCAAGGAATATCCTTCTCATACTTGTTAGAAGAAGAACTCTGCGTAGCTCAAATCCTTGTCCATACTCACCAACAGAAGTTGGTTCAATAAAGGTTAAGTCTTAACTTAGGGTGTTTTTACACAGGAGAGCTTTCCCCCCATATTTTAAAAGTCCAGGTTGGGGAAACCCCCACGGGGGATGGGGTGGACACTCCTCCCTGGACTGAACATTGCCCAGGTACCATTGCACCAGGTGACTCCAAGTTGTTCTGAGATGCTGACTTGTAAGACTTTTATTATTTATTTCTTATACTGCTCCCTGTCCCTCTCGCTCAAGGTGACTTGGGGCAGCTCGTGTAAATAAAATTCAAACAAAATAATTATAAATACAAAATATAAACATACATATATAAAATCATAGCAGCAATACACAAACCTGGTCTGTGTAAAATAAATACACCCACATCCCAACTTCCTGCCCCCACCCCCCGGACCAAATGCTTGATGGAAAAGCCAGGTCTTTCAGCTTGGTTGGAAAGTGGTCCGAGGCGAATCTCCTCCAGGAGGACATTCCATAGTGATGGTGCGGCTGCTGAGAACTCCTGCTTGTCTTTTCGGACCCACTGATAACGCGGAACCTCCAGAAGGGTGTTCCTGGACAACCGCAGGGGCCGCCCAGGGGGTGAGGCGATCCTTCAGGTAAGCAGGGCACAGGCCATGTAGGGTTTTGAAGGTAAAAACTAGCACCTTGAATTGGGCCCGCAAGCAATAGGCAGCCAGTGGAGTGCTTGGAGCACTGGCTGAATGTGCTCCCTGTGGCCCATCCCGGTAAGCAGACGTGCCACTGCATTTTGCACCAGCTGCAGCTTCTGAACCATCACCGTGGATAACCCCACGTAGAGCACAATGCAATAGTTCAGTCTCGAGGTGACGAATGCATGGATGATAGTGGTGAGATCGGAATCTGAGACACATGGGTGAAGCCTCCCCACCAGATGTAATTAGCAAAAGGTGCCCCTGGCCACAGCCAACAGCTGGAAATCCAGGAGCACACCCAGGCTACACGTAGATGGAACCAACGGAGGATGAACACCTCTGATAGCAGAAGTGTTCCCCTCCCCCAGATCCCCGACACACCCCACCAGCATCACCTCTGTCTTGTCAGGATTGAGCTTCATCCAATCCACCACAGCAGTCAAGCACAAGGATAGCAAGGAGATAGCAGGGCCTGGGTCGGTTGAAAAAGATAGATACAGCTGGGTTTTGTCTGCATATTGGTGACTGGACCCCCCAGCTGCTCACGACCTCCCTGAGCGGCTTCATATACATGTTGAACAAGAGAGGGGACAGAATGGAACCCTATGGGACCCCACATGAGAGGACCCTAGGGAACTAAGTGCAGTCCCCTAGTACCACCCGCTGTAATCTATCTGCGAGGTAGGAACTGAACCATTGCAAAGCTGTTCCGTCCACCATGACAAGGTCCCACAGGAGAGTTGTCAGCATCTCCTGGTTCATGGTATCTTTAAGACTTGCAAGGTCCAGGGAGAAGCATCTAAATCCCCCCTGTGGGGATTCCCCAACTCCGACTTGTAAAATACAGAAAAAAGCTCTTGCATGTAAAAATGCCCTGTGTTCTTCGGAGGAGGAGGCAGAGGGGAGCTGCGTGTGGGCCACAGGAACCCTCCAGGGCCATGGGGCAGGCAGGTGAGGTCACCAGGCCATGAGGGCAGAGAATGCTGTGTCCAGAAGGAGGAAGCAGCTTGGGATTGGTGGGTGGGGGTACACTGGTATGCAAAGGATTGCGTGGAGAAAGGCCTATTTGAGTGGGGAGGCAGGATGTGCTGGGGCAGAACCTAAAGTCCGACCTCTCTCTGCCTGGAACTGGAATCTTCCAGTGCTTGCTGTGATGTTCGTTGACTTTTTCATGGATAAAATTGCCTGGATTCACCACAATTTCGATGTCACACTTATAGCAGTAGGAGAACCTGAGGTAATGAATGCCCTGCCTTATCCGGTTTCATGGGATCAGTTTCAGCGGATGTTGCTCGCTGATGCGGCGGATGTTCTTGGGGTGGTCAGAACCATCTGTTGTGAATTAGACCTGTGCTCATCTTGGCTGATTATGGCTTGATGTGAGACACTTGAACTGTTGCTGGCTGGGCTTGTCAATGCCTCACTGAGGGAGGGCAGAGTGCCGGGCTGGCTGCCTCAAAGAGGCAGTGGTGCAGCCTCTGCTCAAGAAACCATCACTTGACATTTACTTCCTTGCCAACTATCGGCCAGTCTCTAACCTTCCCTTTTTAGGCAAGGTTATTGAACGGGTGGTGGCTTGGCAGGTTCAGGAGCATCTAGATCTGATCAGTTTTCTTGATCCCTCGCAGTCTGGCTTTCGTCCGGGTTTGGGATGGAGACTGCACTTATGGCTTTGGTTGCCGACCTATGCTGTGAGATGGATCAGGGCAGATCATCTCTTTTTTTTTATCTTGTTAGATCTGTTGGCAGCATTTGATTCCGTTGACCACGAGATGTTGGTGGCTTGCCTGGTGGACTAGGCAGGTGTGAGCAGAATTGTACTTGAATGGTTCCGCTCGCTCTTAGCTGGAAGAACTCAGTGGATGGTGCTTGGGGAGTGTTCATCATCTCCCTGGGACCTCACGTGTGAGTCAAGCAATCGGCATGTTAGGAATTATTGGGAAAGGGATAGAGAATAAAATAAGGAATAGAAAGCGTTTTTAGAAAACTATGGGAGGGGGGCACCTGGACCTTGAATAATATGTGCAGTTCTGGTCGCCCCATTTCAAAAAGGATATAGAAGTAGTGAAGGGCAGTAGAGATGATCAGAAAGTATGGAACGGATCCTGCACAAGGAGAGCCTCGCTAGGTTAGAGATCCTCGTGCTGGAGACGAGCCGGCCGCGCGCAGATATGACAGAAGTGTTATCAAATCATGGGTGGTTTAGAACAAGTAAATAGGGAGCAGTTAGTTACCCTACTAGTTCTAGAACTAGGGAACATGCTCTGAAACTACCTGGCAGCAGATTTAAAGCAAATAAAAGGATGTGCTTTTTCACTCAACGTGCAATTAACTTGTGGAACTTCTTGCCAGAAGAGATCATCATCCTATCTATAGCCAGGGCCCCCGAGTTGATTGCACCAAACAATCTTAAATTCTGCAACCAGGGAAGCCAAATTCTGCAAATTCACCGTGAGCATAGTTATACAAATTAACTTGATTTGCATAACTATGCATGCTGGGAAGCAAATTTGCAATAAGTTTGACATAGAATCACAGCTTTGCTAATAAAACAACTCAAATCCTCTGGAATTTCAGCACCTCCCTCACGCAAACATAGGGCCTTCAGACCCCACCCACCCACAATTCATCTCCCAGGGGCCTATTTACCCTCGAGTCATGGTCAGGACTGGCTGATTCTGTGAGGACTGGCTGATTCTGCGAAAATCACTGCAAATTGCAGCAACGCAGTCAACTCAGGTCCCTGGCTATAGCGCCGGCAATGTACCTGGTGCTGTATAACCAGTAGTCAGAGGCAGGTCCCTAACCCACAGGGCTTACAGTCTTAGAAAGACAGGACGGGGAGATCAGGAAGCTGAGAAGTTGCAGGACCATGTGCTTCGTTTTGTTACAATGAACAGGGGGACTCTGAGTGAACCAAGGCTGGAAGAGGAGACATCAGTGATGATGAGTCTATGGGGATGAGGCGCTTAGGGAACACCTGATGGAAGGGGCAGGTTTTCAGGAGGGATTTGCCCACATCTGCCTTCGTACCTTCAAGTCCCTCCTCAAAACCCACCTCTTCCGCTCCGCCCTCCCTAACTCCTGCTAATTCATCCCCACCCAGGATTATCCCCCACCTGTTATCTGCAAACTCGCAATGTACTGTAACTAAGCCAAGAACGGGCACCTGAGCTCTCGCATCCTCATGAATGTCGCATCCCTTGTCTCTCCCTCTGTTCCCCCTTCCCTGTCTCCCCACCCCATGTCTTTAGATTGTAAGCTCTCGGGCAGGGACCGTGTCTATCTTATTCTCTGTAAAGCACCAGGTACATTGCTTGCGCTATATAAATGTTTATAATAATAATAATAATAAGCAAGGTTCTATCCTGTCCCCCCTGTTCAACATGTACATGCAGCCTTTGGGCGAGGTTGTGAGAGGGTTCAGCGTATGATGTCATCAATATGCCGATGATACGCAGCTTTACCTCTCTTTTTCACCAGACCCAGACCCAGCAGTCTCCGTGCTTACCCGGATGAGGGCGAGCTGTCTGAGGCTGAATCCCGACAAGACGGAGGTGATGTTGGTGGGTAGGGCTGGGGGAGTGGTGGCCCCTGTCTGCACTCCCCTAGCTGCTCAGGTCCGTAGTTTGGGAGTGCTCCTTGATTCATAGCTCTACCTGGATTCTCAGGTGGAAGTTGTGACGAGGAGTACATTTTGCCAGTTACATCTGGTACGATGGCTAAGGCCGTATGTCTCAAACTCTGATTAGGCCACCATCATCCATGCCTCCTTCACCTCTAGACTGGACTACAGTAGTTCACTCTACATGGGGCTACCCCTGGAGATGGTCCGGAAGCTGCAGCTGGTGCAGAATGCAGTGGCCGTCTCCTTGCTGGGCCGTTGTGAGCACCTTACACCAGTGCTCCGTGCTCTGCACTGGCTGCCTGTTGTCTTCTGGGTCCGATTCAAGGTGTTGGTGTTGACCTATAAAGCCCTAAACGGCCTAGGCCCTGCAGGACCGCCTCACGCCCCAGGCCGTGGTGCGACCCCTGCAGTCGTCTGGGGATACCCAACCCAAAAGTCCCACGGGTTTCCCGGGTGGCGACAATGGGGAGGGCATTCTCGGTGGTCGCCCCCAGGCTGTGGAATTCCCTCCGAACGAAGGTCCGCCTAGCCCCGGACCGCCCTTCTTTCCAAAGACAATGTAAGACCTGCC
This sequence comes from Sphenodon punctatus, assembly GCA_003113815.1. Taxonomy (NCBI): domain Eukaryota; kingdom Metazoa; phylum Chordata; class Lepidosauria; order Sphenodontia; family Sphenodontidae; genus Sphenodon; species Sphenodon punctatus. The sequence goes on along the minus strand of QEPC01001456.1, from coordinate 178,624 downwards.
TGTTTCGCAAGGCCTTTGGAGAGGGAGAGGGTTGGGGGTGGGGTTAAGTTCTGCTCTTTTTAATGAATTTATAGTTTCAATAAGTTTTTAAGTCTTTTATAATTGTTTTAAACAACATTTATTTAACAACGTTGTGAGCCACCCCGAGCTGCCATTGTGAGCAGGAGGGAGCGAGCTATAAATACATTGAAATAAATAATAAAGTAACATTAAATTGTCACCCCAATCTAGCTTTTTTTAAAAAAAGCCTCTACTTAGAAATGTGTGGGTCCCCTTCTCCCCCACCTCATTAAATATTACTGTGTTTCTTGCAGGGCTTGGAAAATTGCTCTCCAGGATGGCAGAACAAATCCAGTAAGTGCATTTTAAAAGTTTCCATAGTGGTAGGAAGGGAGAAGAGAAGCATTCGCTAGAGTCAATCTGCATCCTAGCAATTTTTCTTGAGATTGCCTTCAAGTTCAGATCAGCCTTTGCCTTCTCTTATTTGGGACTTAATGTCCATTAATCTGGTTGGGGTATGTGGGGAGGGTGTTATATCCTTTTGGGTTGAAGAACACAGGTATTATTTTGAATCCACACAGCTAATGCATCTGGCTATGGGAGGTTCTTAGAGGGCTGGCAAGTGTGCGCTGTAGGCACTGGGAAAAACCTGAGCGAGGGATGATTAATGGGGTGTCATAGAATCACAGAGTTGGAAAGAACCCCAAGTGTTATCTAGTCCAAGCCTCTATCATTAAGTAGGATTTATTGTGCCTATTCCATCCCTGAGAGATGTCTGTCTAACCTATTTTTAAAGGCCTCCATTCCCAAACTGGTCTGGGAGTTAGAAATTTCCCAACATTTTGGTTAGAGCAGCTTTTAAGAGATTTGAAAACTGTTTTTTTCCTAGGCTAAGCATTCCCCAGTCTTTCACCTCTCCTCATAGGTCTTTCCCTTCTTCCCTTCATCATGTTTGTTGCGCTCCTCTGAACCCTGTCTAGCTTCTTAAAGGGAGGCATCTCCCATGGCTATGACAGGCCAGCACGGAAAGGATCAACACTGTCTGGCAGTTTAGTCCAGTAAGGGCAGCCCTGAAGTCACACACAAGCAATCGATGTATTATTATTATTATTATTATTATTATTTATTTATTAGCAAGCATTTATAGTGCACCAGCAATGTACCTGGCACTTGAGTAAGTAAGTTTTTTAGGCGTTAGCTTGTGCCATAGTGTGTGTATGTATGTATTTTACTTATAACAAATAATACATAGATAAACATAAGCAAATACAAACGAAGTGTATAAATCAAACACTTAATCACTAGGACTAATATACAATCAAGAAATTCCTGGGAAACACAATATTCAGGAACACAAAGGCCTTGCCCTTCTTGGGGCTTGTGCTGGCAACACTTGACCCCTGCAGCATTCAGGACAAATTATATAAATGCCTAACCCTTCTTAAGACGTGAGTGTACAACACTTGACCCTTAAAACTTAATCACCAACATGAAACTCAGAGTCCTGTTATAGTGCCTTGCCCTTCTCGGGGCTTATGTTGACATCACTTGGCCCCTGTAGTGCTAAAAATAAAATATATAGATATCTAGCCCTTCAAAGGGGTTATAGCGAGAAACACCTAACCCCTAGGTCTTGAATCACAAGCATAAGACTCGAACTCAAAGTTGGGAAATACCTAACTCTCAAAGGGCTTACAATCTGAGAGACGGGGTGGGGTGGGGGGAGACGAAGGAAGGGGAACAGAGGGAGAGACAAGGAGTGTAACATTCACAAAGATGCAAGGTCTCAGGTGCACGTGCTTGGCTACATCGAGAATGGTGGCTGGCTGGTCTATGTGGTGAGGATATGAGTACACAGACCTCAGGTAACATTGTACTGGATGGTAGGTATCAGCAGGAATTAGGAGAGGGGATCAAGGAGTTGGGGAGGGCAGAGTGGAAGAGGTGGGCCTTGAGGAGGGATTTTAAGTTACGAAGGGAGGGGGTGAGGCGGATGTGGGCAGGGAGGGAGTTTCAGGCATGGGGGGCATCTAGGGAGAAGGGACAAAGGCGGTTGGGGAGCAGGGGAGGTGTGGGAGGGCGAGAGAGGAGACAGGAAGAGCGGAATTCACGGACTGGAGTACAGAGGGAAATTAGTGCAGAAAGGTAGGGGGAGCGAGGTTGTGAAGAGCTTTATAGGTGAAGACTAGGAGCTTGTGCAGGATTTGTTCAGGAAGGGGGCGCCAGTGACAAGAGGAGAGGAGGGGCTGCACGTGGATGACCCTGACAGCAGAGTTTTGGACAGAGAAAAGGGGAGAAAGGTGAGAGCGGGGGAGACCAGTGAGAAAGAGGTTACAGTAATCGAGGTGAGAGAGGACCAGGGTGTGAACAAGGGTTTTGGCAGAGGAGACAGAGAGAAAAGGGTGAATCTTAGCAATGTTATGGAGGGAGAAGCAACCAGATTTGGCAACAGTCAATATAGGGTTTAAAAGAAAGGGGTGAGTCAAAGATGAAGCCTAAGATAAGGGCTTGGGGATGGGAAGGATAGTGACCCCGTTGATGAGGATTGACCGGTTGGAGGGAGAGGAAGGATTGGGGGTGGGGCAGGAAGATAAGGAATTCAGTTTTAGCCATGCTGAGTTTGAGTTGACGTTGAGACATCCAGGCAGAGATATCAGAGACACAGCTGGTGAGGCGAGCTTGAACAGATGGGGAGAGAGAGGGAGTAGAGAGAGAGAGAGAGTTGAGTGTCATCAGCATAGAGGTGATATTGAAAGCCATGGGAGGCAGTGAGTTTGCCTAGGGACAGAGTGTAGGTAGAGAAGAGGAGAGGGCCAAGGACCACGCCTTGGGGAACACCAACCAAGAGGGGAAGGGAGGAGGAGGTGGAGCTGGTAAGAGAAACATTGAAGGAGCGGTCAGAGAAGTAGGAGGAGAACCAGTCGAGAATGAAGCCAAGGGAGTGAAGTGAGTCCAGCAAGAGTGAGTGGTCAACAGTATCGAAGGCAGCAGAGAGGTCAAGGAGGACAAGAATGGGATAGAGGTGATTAGATTTAGCCACAAGAAGATTAATGAGTATCAAATTAATCTGCCATTTTATTGCCCAGTCTTCCTGCCATGTGAGATCTGTTTTGTAACTTTGCAGTCTGCTTTGGACTTAACTAGCTCAAATAACTTTGTGTCATCTGCACATTTGGCCACCTTGCTCTTCATCCCCTTTTCCAGATCATTGAGTGTGTTAAATAGCGCAGGTCCCAGGACAGACCTCAAAGGCACATGAAATTCTGTCGTCTCTTTGGAAGGAAAATGAAAAGCACTAAAATCTCTAATAAAAGCATCAGTGAGATTAGAGACGTAAAGACAAATAAATTCTGACACCTGTTTATATGGCCCAAGAGAGAATAATTTTAGGCAGTCTGGAGAACAATAGGGCAATAGAGTTAGCCTTTCCTTTTGTGGAAAATCTGTCCATTGGATAAGAACAGGGTGGGTGGCTCTCCTCACAATTAGTGGCAAAAGTCCAAGGCAGTTTTGAAATATAAATAAATAGTAAATGACTGGAAATCTGCAGGAGTTATTGTGTGGGCTTTTCACCCCCTGGCCTGTAAGGTGGCATGAATTAAACAGAGGGCTTTTTAAAAGAACTCCTGGTGTAACATAAATTACGTACGTTTTCACAAGCTGCTGAAAAATTGGGCCCTTAAAGTCAGCTCTACTGTCTTCTGGTCCCTGTCTTAATTGTAGATGAAGTGTGTGGGTTGCTGAGAAGCCTAAAGTTACAGATATAAAGCGATTTTTGGTGTTACTGTGGACTTTACCCCTGTGGGGCATATCCTCCTGTGAACTACCCTGATGTAAATTCATTGATCTCAGTAGAAGTTACACTACAGAATTTTTCTCTGTGTTGGAGGAATCTCTTTGCCCCAACAAATAATCCATGCAGTATAAACAAAATAAGGATCATCTAAAAATGTAAAACGAAGAGAGTGGGCATGAAATAAGAGGGGGAGAAAAGAAAGTGATCTCTGTTCACTTACGCAGGGGCACCAGGGGCTTGCACCTGTGGCCCTGCACTCTCTGAGGCTCCATCCTTCTGGAATTCATTGCTGGGAAACCTCCTCTGCCTGCCAGGAACTGCTGCCATGAGGAGAAACCTTAGTCCCCCAAACCTCCCCTGCCTGCCAAGAGTTGCTGCCATCGCCACTGGCATCTGTCAGGAGAGACAATAGCTCACTGTTGGGTCATTCCCTAGAGTCCCTATGCCATTCCAGTGAGCTAACTCAGTATTGTAAGGAGGTGGCTCACACTCTCTTGTGTCTTTCTTTTAATGATTTTTCAGGGCTATGTTGGTTCTGAAGTGATGTACGACGAGACTGCAATTTCTTCAGCTCCTCCTCCATACACTGCCTATGCGACACCATCCCCGGAGGTAGGTAATATAAGGAGTAAGGGCTGCTGGGTATTACTAGAGCTGAAATGAGTACCTGGAACAAATGGGCAGGGCCGGCCCCAGGCATGTGGCACATGTGCATCCGCACATGGCCCCGCCGCCAGCTGGGGCCCCGCACTTGCCTGGCTGGGCAGCAGGCTGCAGCCAGCTTCTCCCCCAGAAAGTGATTCTTCCTCCCCTCCCTGGCTCCAGACCCCATCCCTCACCTGCCTCTGCCTTCTAGTAGTGCTGCAGCAGCAGCAGCAGCAGCGGGGACACTGGATCGGGCTGGGAGATAAGGCTGTTTACAAACAGCTCCTCCCCACGTGCTGATCAGAAGGTTGCTACCTTGTAAAGAAGGTTCTTCGAGATGGCTCCCAACATTCTCACAACTGGGTTGTGCGCGCTCACCCTGTTCAAATAATAGACCACATGATGGTCTTGAGCTCCTCTGGTATAAAAAGAACCCTCCCCCTCTGAATGACAGTTCCTTTCAACCCTTTCTAGAAATATAAGAAAAGAATTCCATGCGGGGCTGGAAGGGTGGGTGTTGTGAGAATGTTCGGAGCCATCTCAAAGAACCTTGTTTGCAAGGTAGCAACCTTCTGTTCTTCTTCGAGTGGCTCCTCACATGATATTTTTACATGGCTCCGCCGGGTGGGGAGTCCGTGGGCGCGCCAGTGCATGGATGGGGCATGCACACAGCTGCACACACATCCCCACTCACCCACCACTCATCCACACCCACATAGTAACCACCATTTCCCCCGGTTGCTCCGTGCGTGGGGATGAGTGGGGGGGTGAGTGGGGATGCGTGTTAGGCGAGCGCGCACGCACCCCCACTCACCATGGGCGCGTGCACCACGTCATTCACATGGGGTTCCCCCACCCATGAACACACAGAAATCTGCGTGTTTATGGCTGGGAGGAGAGACCCGTGTAAAAAGGGCCACATTCTCACAACTGTCTTACTTATACTATCTTAGGTAGGAATTTAGGATGTAAAGCAATATCTATTCTGTCTTGGAAAATAAATCTGCAAATATGGTTCTGAGATTATTATGGCTGCTATTTCACTAACTCTTCTTAATGAAGTTATTGCTAACAGGAATACTGTCTTTAAACCCGCACCCCATAACCAGTTCATTTGCACCCCCATATAATCAATTCACGCTGCCCCGTGGGCACAAATTAAATGGTTATGGGTGGGGGCAGCGTGAATAGATTATATGGGGGCGGGGGCAGAAATGAACTGGTTATGGGGTGGGGGCAGCATGAACTGATTATGGGGGCACAACTGAACTGGTTATATGTCTCTTTTCATGGCATAATGCGCTTAATAAGCTAGCTGCATTTTGGGTGTCTTGTGTGTGTGATAGCAGCACCTCTGGACTGGTCACACCGCATGCGTGCACAAGGCACAGGCGGCACTGGCAGCAAGAAGCAACAGGCCCTGGAGGCCAGACTGGCTAAGCTCACCCCCTGGCCCCTCCTCCAGTGAGACAGTGGACGCAGTCAGTCTCTCTGTGCCTGCCTCACTGCCCGCCCAGCTGCCCCTGCAGTGGAACCACTCCTGGGGAGTGGTGGTAGACACTCGGCTGGGGAGGGGGGGAAGGATTAGGAGGCCATGCTTCCCCCTATAATCATGCACTATAATCATTTATATAGTGTTCAAAGTACTTTACAATCTATGTAGTTCACCCTCACAACAAACGTGTGAGGTAGGTCACGATTATTAACCATTGAGCTGTAGTATGCGGGGTGAAAAGCAAATGTGTTACTGACACTTAACAGGGCTTTAGGAGCAGATGGGAATGGGGGCAGGCTCCTACTTTTCAGGCATCTACTTTTGTGCTGATTAGCAGGGTAGCTCTCCTCCTCCACACTCTGCTAGATCACAGTACATCTTTGTCAAATTTAGTCTCTTGTAATTGAATGCCAAGAGTGAAAGTCACCACATTAATTTCTACTGGGTTGGATATAGTTTCTGGTTTTAGTAAAGATTCTAACTTTTTTATATTACTGGTTTTGAACATTGCGCAGCAAACAGCACCAAAGACAGACCCACCTCTTTAAGGGGTGTGTTAAGTTTTGCTAAGTCGATCTGTTTTAAATGACCCACTAAATTCAGCTTAGGCACACTTCATTGTCTATGGGTGTTTTTACACATACATTTCTCCTGCATGTTTGCTGTTACATCCTGAACTTTGTGATCAGATCTCACCCAGATCTTAAACATCCAGCTCTTTCAGCTTCAGCGTAGAACTTCTCCCAGAACTTTTGTGTGTAAAAAGTTCTCCTGGTAAACTGCTTTGCTCCAAGCAGCTGTGGTCACTTGGTTTCCATGGCAGCCTGTCATGTCTACAGATGCGGCTACTTAAGCTGCCTCAGGGCAGTGTTTGTGTGAAAAATGCATCTGGAGCTTACTTGTGGACTTGTAAACCCAGAAGATTGAAAATTATGGACCTTTAAGGTGGGTGTAAAAATGCCCATCATCTCATTCTTTCTACATGGATGCAGAAGAACGACCAGAGAGCACCAGTAGAGGACCAGTTATCTTTTACATTTTGGAACCCTTTGGCACCACAGCAAGTATGGTACACCCTCGCTATAACAAACCTTTTAGGATTTATACCATTTGTTCATTATAGTGAAGGGATCATGATGGTGAAAGGACAATCAAAATGCCAGGAAGGGAGCTGCCAAGTTTACCATAGCCAAAGGCACACAGTAGTAAAGGACATTGTGGTAAAGGTGGCCTGTATTGTTAGTATTGGCAGTTTAGCCATGACTTTGTTGCAACCATCTGCTACTTTTTGTATAAATGGTTTAGATTAGAATGATCCTGAGTCTAACCAGGGCCACTGCATCTTTTAAAAATACTGGGACGATTGCTGGGTAATGAAACCATTTTTAACAAGAACATTTAATTTCATCAGGTTTATGGCTACAATGGTGCATATCCACCACCTGGTTCTCAGATCATCTATGCCTCTAATGGACAAGCATATGCCATCCCGTACCAGTATCCATACCAAGGTAACCAACGTGGGGTCTTTCCTCCAGTTTGACTGGTACATTTAAAATTCCCAAATTGGGGACAGAATGAAGCTGTATGCGGGGACACATGTTTGCTGTATCTTCCCCATTATCAGTAATGGGGAAAATTAAGTGAACATGGGTCCCTAGCTGTATGTTTTCATTTGTAAGGTTTTAAGTCGGTTAACCATGTAGTATAATCTGTCTTAATCTATATGCTTAGCTATATTTGAATGAGATCTGGAAACTGAACCTACATCCTAAGGCACTACATCCTAAAGCAAGGTAGCTCCCTCTTACCTCTGTGCCTGGATCTGCCCTGCAGTTTGTTAGACAGGGAGATTCGATGTTTTCACTTGGAGACTTGGACTGCAGTCTACAAACCACTTAATCGGGAGCAGTCCCATTGAAACCCAAAGGGGAGTCCAGCACAGTCCTGCTGAAGCCCCTGTAAGTGAAAGCCCCCTGCCCAGGATCCCTCCCAGTGGATTGTAGCCTTGATGTTCATTAGCATTCCAAGTGCTTCCCTCTCATCAGGGGCTATTCAGAGCCTGTTTCTCCTGTCCTTCTCTCAGGATTTCCTTAACGTTTCCTCTCAACCCCGTGCTCAGTTCTTTCCCTCCTATCATGGCCTCTCAGTCCAAGGTCCTTCCTGGCCAGAAACAGCAGCAACTGTCTGCTCTCCTCTGCAGTCTTTGCCCCTAGTTGAGTTCCTGGCTCTGCTGCTTGTTCCTCATGCCCAACCAACCAGCAGTTTCCCCTTGCATGTTCCCAGATGAATGATTGGCTTTATGGCCATTGAGTCAGCACCTTGCCACTGGTGCTTAGTCCTTTGTTAGCCACAAAACTTTGCTTCTCCCCTTTGAGTGATGGGCTGTTACTGTCCTAAAAACACAGGGCCCAATCATAAGATGCATCCATGCCTTGTGTTCAGATAGGATGCACACCGATTGCAGTAAGGAGATGCTGGAAAACACTCCTCTATCCATTAAAGCCAGTAGGAGCTGGGCCATTGCACCCTTAATGTCCTGTTGTTAACCATGCAGATTTCCTCTTTGTGTGTCAGCGGGTATGTCCGAGGGCATGTTCCCAACTCCCATCCAAACTCTCAGCAAAACAGCCTCCAAATCTCCTTTGTCCTGCAAATTATGGCCGTTTTTACACAGACCATGCTGTGGGCCCGTGCATAGGGGGAGGCGTCAAGGCGGGCGCACACCCATCTCCACACATGTAGCAACCTGGCTTTTGGCTGGTTGCTCCATGCATGGAGATGGGTGGGTTGTGGGAACGCACACCCACCCGCTGCCACATTTACAGAGGTGCTTCCTCTCATGTTCACTGGGTGGACATGCGGGGGAGCGTCTCGTGTAAAAACTACCTATATCAATCAAGTAGCCCTTTAGCTCCTCCTCTACCCTCTTCCTGCCGCTAACCTCTACCAGAGCTGCTAAAAACCTCTGTCTGGAAGCCGATAGTTGTGGGGAATATGGACATTCATCTCCCTGTGCACTGAAAGTTGGATGGGATGCATTCATCTGCCCCGCCTGCAATTATGCGCATGATTTGCTGCCATAGTATATCAGACCAATGGTCCATCTATCCCAGTATCCTGTCTCCAACTGTAATCTGCACTAATTGCTTCAGAGAAATGCACAACCGGTCATAATGAAGTGATCCATTCCCTGCAACTGGAGATTTTATCCTCTGATCAACATTGATGGCTGTTCATAGATTAGCACCTTGATCTAAGGAGTGTTGGTTTCCACCACACCCGTGGAGATCAGAGGGAGACAAAAAGACATTGTCAGCTTCTAAGCAGCTTCTTCATTTCTCTTGCACCAACCAATTTTGTTTCCTTGCTAGGACCTTACAGCCAGCCTCCTGCCAACCACCTCATCATTCGAGAGCGCTACCGGGACAATGACGGCGATCTTGCACTGGGCATGCTTGCAGGAGCAGCGACTGGAATGGCTCTGGGATCATTGTTCTTGGTCTTCTAGGCTTCCTGGACGTCTTGTCTTTTTATAGATCCAAAATCCTCTTTATTTATTCTGTGTGCAATAATAATTTGCGAAGTACTTTTGTTTATTCCAGAAGGTTTTTAATAAGACAAATTAAGTAGTCCTTTTTTTTTAGCAGTGACTCCTTATTTGCAACTAGCCAGCTCTTAACTACCCCACGGTGAGAGAATTTAAAGGCCCATTTAATTGAAAAGGGGTTAAAGTTGGCACTTGAGAATTTTGAGAGGGCTCATTTATGAAGTTTAGTTTATATGATTCTGAAAACTGATAAATGAGTAGCATCGACACCAGTGCAATAGGATAAACCAAGAATAAATGCAACCATGTGTTGCAAATCTAAAGATCAGACTGTTAATGTAGTGACTCCAGAACAAGTACAGTGAGCAAGCAAGTTATGTTGTGTGCTGACTCGACTGCTGAATAGTCTGCATGTGATGTAGCAAATTCCCTGTCTTGTATTCAAGGAATTTTGAAGCATGAATTTCTCAAAACACTCCTGAAGACAGAGGTGCAGAGACCCGCATAGTATTGTACTGACTGCCCTAGAAGGATCTTCACTTGTCAGTGAATTTCTCTATAAAGTCCTAAATTGAGGGTCTTGTATTACATGGACCAATGTGGCTAGTAATTGTATACCTGCTCCCCCTCACCTGCTGTACAGGACAAGAAGTTGGCTATGCAGGGAAGACTCCAGTCTTGTATTTCATCATGAAATATGTATTTTGATGGTTTTTTCAGGTGCATGAAACCCTTCTGCTGACACAAGTTTCAGACTCTGGAGGGCCTCCAGGAATAGCAACCTCCCCAGCCGCCCAGAGCAATGCTTCTTGAAGGGGGCCACCAGAGAGCCCAGGGTGACTGCCCTGAGTGTCCTGTCTATAGACCTACCTTGCATTGATCACCGTGAGCTAAAGCATAGATTCCTCTAGGAGAGAAAAGGAATGTTTGCCTTATTGGAAAAGACACAGCAGGGTGAGGAGGTAGAAAGTAAACAGAGAGCAGGGAAGGAGAGAGGCACCCACTTGTGTTACCAGCCAGCGTGCCAGAGCTGACACTCAGATTTTCTTTCCTCCCCAATACTTGTGGTTCCTTGAGTTTTCCAAGCAGTATGGTTTGTTGGTCTGTCTGCATATACATAGGCACTGCTGTATCTAGAGTGCAGATGTGCACATAATGAATTGAACACATTCCACCCAGCAGTGTCCACCACCTCCTCTTAACAATAGCCCCAACCCCATCTCTCACACAGAAACACTCCAACAAGACCGTCATTCCTTTGACGAGTCTCTTACCTCTGTGATCTTGTGCCCTGTATGATCCAGCAGGTGGACTGGAATTTGTACCCCTTCTTGAGTAGTTACATGTTTCTGTTTCACCATAGAAAACCTAAGTATGATAGTGAAATACTTTCAAAGGGGTAGGGTGCCTAAGTTTTCTATGTTAACAGAGGAGACTTATTTTTATACTCCCAGTGCTTGAGCATCCTATAAAGAACTGTCTTAACATTTCAAAACTTCTGATTCCTTTAGTGGATTATGGTCCTCAAGGTGTAAAGCTGAAGAATGTCAGGAAAGGTGGAAGAAATGGACTCTGGGATCACATAAGAAGCCTGTCTTGCATTTGTGTTGTGCAATTGATCCAGGCCCCTTCAGCATGCTGAATAAGTAGGATTTTGTAGAGGAAGGTACTGTCCAATATAAGCAATGGCATCCGAGTTGCATCCATAGAGATGGCTAACGCCAATAAATTAAGCCATAATAAACCTATTTGAAAACCCCATTGCAAGAATGCTGACTAATGAAACATTGCTAGTTGTGAGCCTGATGCAAAGCCTGATGAAGGCAGCAGAAACCTTGTACTCCCTGGACTTGTAATGGGCTTTGCATTAGGCCCTCTGTGCCAAAATCTGTCTAGAAGTATGTACATGGGCTCCTAGTAAAATCAACGAGAGTTGCATGTTTTCATCCAATCACTTCATTTGTAAGAACAATGCACTTGCTGGATTCTCACAGGCTGGAATCCTCTTTCTGCTTGAGAAAATAAATATTTAAATTGATTGCAGCAGCAAACAAAATGGCTTTTAAATAACTCTTCAGAGCCACCTTGAATTGAGTGGAAAGCATTAGGATTGGACAGTACATGAATACTTGTGGCACATTTTGGGGTTGTTATGAAACTGGTTGTATTATAAGAGCAATATTGAATTATGTCCTGAACTTTGCACTGTGACTATATGTATACAAAACCAATCACTCACTTATACCTGTCCTACTTTGTGTAAGCTGTAGAAGGAAAAAGCATTTAAAACTCTAGTTTCCTGTGTATTTTGTTTGTTTTTGTAATGGTGATCAAAGCACAAAATAGACTAGTCTTGTAATTTTACCAACATTTCTTGAGGATTTTGCAGGTGCTGCTGTCTGATAATTCCATACAGCATGGAAGATGCTTCATGTAGGTCTTGGTTGAAATGTTGTAATCACATTTTTGCAAAATGTGTGTAGTCAGATTTTGAGCTTATGAAATTTGCACCACCATCTTTTATTACCATTTGGAGACCTTTTTTTAAAAAAATAAAAACATTCAGAAGATTAAAAATAAAATAAAAAATTCAGTGGAAATGAAATTTCAGTAGGTCATTGTTAAATTCAGTTTATTTTTTTTCCCTATGAAAATTGCAGTTTTTTCTTGGCTGTAGTTTCCTGAACTGAAAGCACATAACTCAGTCTAGGTTCCTGATTGTGGGGGTAAGGTCCATATGGATAAGGAACTCTTTTGTCATTAGCACTTTCATGTGTATCTTAAGTTTTAAAAAGATAACATTTTATCATTTCAAAAAGTTTGTGTTGAATTTTATCCCAATACTTAGCAGACCTTACAGTGAAATATCTTTTTAAAGGAGAAAGTCCTAAAATGCTTTCAGTAGAGTTCCAATATAGCCAGCTGCTTTCAAAGAAGCGCGTGGGCTGATTCTGTGATAACTAGTTGCATGTTATTTTTTCTAACTGTAAAACACGCATCATGGGCAACTAATGGAGCATAAAGTCAATCTGTCAGTTCCTTTGGCCTTGAAAGTCAGGATTTCACACTCCTACCTATGACAGGAGTTCTAGATAATACAGCATCAGGTAGGTGTCATGCTCAAGATGAAGGTGGCTTCTGTGTGTAGCCACTTGAGCTATTTCATGATTAATAATGAAAGGACTCTGAATTCAATTCTCTAAAATACTGCCTTGCCTCCAGCCCCTCATGATTAAAACAATGGCTCTTGTCTTTTCTCTTGTGGCTTGATTTCACTCCCCAGCCCCCAAGTTCTTAGTACCCGCAGCTTCTCTGGAGAAGAGCTGTGCTTGCAGGAATAATAGATGGGTGGCATAGCTTGCTTTTTCCAGAAGGAAAACACAAGCAATGGTGTTCAAGGGGCAAAACTGTTGGAATGCTTCTATGGGACATGGCTGATGTGATGGCAGGTTTTGTGAATGTATTTTAAAGGTTGGCTAAAACTTTTGTTACTAAACCGATGCCTGCTTCTAACTGCCAGCGTTGTCCACGTCCCTGATACGGTAAATCAACCCTGTTCAGAGGAGAATATGCTAAAGCTCCATTGACTTAGAGTATGGATGCATAAGTGCATTTCAGAGAAACCCAATACTAGACCTATGTAAAGCCATTAGCTATATAGATAGTCCCTATTTGTTTGATAGAGGAAGGTACTGCCCAACATGAGCAGTGATGCCAGAATTGTATCCATAGTGAATACTTTGCAGTCAAATTTAATTAAAATATTTGCAAAATTCAGGAGGATACATTTTTTTTATGGGTGCCCAACTTGGGCATCTTAGAAAAGCTCAATAATTGTAGGAAAAATCTTCTCATTAGGGTGTATCAAGTTAGGTGATGAAAATTACTAGTCATTTCAGAACATTTTAGCAATGGGCTTTTAGGAAAGAGAGCTCTGAAGGCCAGAGGTATGATTGTGAGTTTGTAGAAGCATGTGTGTCAGTGACATGACAGGTTGGGATGACAGTCAACAGAGCAGAAGATCAAGTGCTGTTTGCTTAGGAGAGGAAAGGGGTTTTCTTACCTGGTTTTCACTTGCATTCTGAGCAGTGCCTAATAAAAGCTGGTGACCAAGATCTTAGCCGAGGACAACCAGCTTTTTGTTTAGTTAGGTCTTGTTGGACCTTCTCTTTTTAAAAGCTACTGGCAAAGTTGAACAAGGAAGCGAGAGGGAAGATAGACCTGTATATATGTGGTGGTTTTCTCCATGCATACATCTGAATCCCCACAATGTTCAAAATATACAGTACATGATATGCCGACGTGCGTTCGACTCTAACATAGGACAACAAAAATGTGTTGCTTTCATATTTATCTGCTATACTGTTAACATGTCTAATGGTTCTATGTCCTTCCTGCTACTGTTTCCATGTATGTCCATTTCAATGAGTTTTTGATAAGCAATTAAAATTTGTAGTGAAGATATTACCAATAAAATGCTTGTTATCTTGCAAAAGTGTGTCCATTGCTTGTCTTTCCTCTTCAAGATCCTCTCTGTCCAATAGTGACCGGACTTTTGGCTTTGGATTAATCTGAAACTGCCTGAAAAAAGCCATTTAATCTGAAACACCTGTAAATCGGCCTGCTCTTACAGGTCCCATTTCAGTTTTGTATTTTTCCCATTGCAATCAATGGGAAGTGAAACTGATCTGTAAAAAACCCAGGCTGCCACCCCCATTCCCCAGGAAAATGGGTCCAACCTCCCATGCTCCCAGTCACCGGGGCCCATAGTGGCTCCTGAGTTGGAGGGTTTGATTGAAGCACTGCCGCTGCTGGGGGGGCTCCAGCAGGATCTCGCACCATGACATGCCCCTTCTCTGGATTGCACATGTGAAAATGGCCACTGGGAACTGTTTTGCGCATGCACAAAATGGTTGCTGCCCTTACTCAAAATGGTAGGGGCCAAAATGGCATCGCCACCATTTTGGTTAAGGGCTAGGACCATTTTGTGCATGTACATAATGGCCCCAGCAGCTATTTTGCAATGCACAATCCGGCAAAGGGGTGCAGTGGCACAGCCTGCCACAGCCCCACTAAAGCAGCGGTGCCTCAGCCAAGCCCTCCAAGGCTGCTAAGTACCCACTACAGGGACCCTGGGGTGGGGGGTGGCTGAATCCAGTGGCCAAGGAAATTGGGGGTAGTGGCATGGGTTTTTTACAGATTGTTTTTTTTTTTTTTTTTTTTTAATTTTATTTTTTTTTAATTCTAAGTCTGAAACTTAGCAAACATTTATATTTATTTTACAGATATAGTGCCAGTAATGTACCAGATACTTTACAAAGTAATGGAATAGACACAGTCCCTGCCCTAGGGCTTACAATTTGAAGTGGGGCGGGGAGGGGGGAAACAGAGGGAGACACACGGAGTGTAACATTCACAAAGATGCAAGGTCCCAGGTGCACGTGCTTGGCTTGGTTATATGAACAGAAATGTTAAGAAAAACCAAAACAATGAACCACAACCAAAATCTCATCCTGAGTTCCACCCCTACTGTCCAACCTGCTGAGCACCCACAGCTTTGATAGGATCGGTGCATCTGAAAAGCAGCCCTCCACTGCTTAGGTGCTTAAACGTTGATATTATAGGGCATCTTTAGATTCCACAAGTGGTTACTTTAATTGGTGTGAGGCCTAAACAGGGTCCTCACAACAACTTTGTGTAAAGAAGTGGCAGCAGGGTGTAAACTGGAGGCTTCCCCGAGTCTGCTGTCCACTGTCACTTCAGTTGCTACACCTGGGGAAACTGGCGGCAGCAAGAAAAGTGGTAGTGCAGAGTGAAATGGGGGAAGCCTCCAGCTTACTCCTTGTCCCCACTTCAGTTACAACTATTATGGAAAACATAAGAAGAGAGAAGTCAACATGCTATTTTTAAATTTTCACAACATTTTCCTTTTTTAAAATTTAAATGGGCCATTTTCAAACTCAGAATTTGAATGTTTTACCCCATAGAAACTGTAGTTAGCTGTACCTTCTTGAGGTGGAAGCACACACTTCAGTCTAGGTTCCTGATCATGAGAGTAAGGTCTATATGAATGTGGATGGTTAAAAGATTTCTAAAATAGTGCCATAATAGGTCAGCTCAATGATGTGTTGATCCCATCATCTTGTCTGATAGTGACCATTCTCCGTTGCTTCAGAGAATTACCCATTGGGTCATAATGGAGTGATCCATTTCTTGCTATTCACTTCCAGCTCCTCACAGTTGGGGATTATATCTGCCAACATACTTGACTAGTAGTCATTAATGGACCTATCCTCCGAGAACTTTTCCAATCCCTTTTTAAAAACCCAGCTATGCTACTGCCTTTGATCACATCTTCTGGCAGGAGGTTCCATGGGCTAATTGTGCACAGAGTGGGGAAAATAAAATACCTTGTCTTAAATCTACTGCCAGTTTCATGGAGAGTTCCCTAGTTCTAGTACTGTGTAAGCAGGGAAAGCGCCCCCCCCCCCCCCCCCAACAA
>QEPC01001456.1:138091-161667 GCA_003113815.1 Sphenodon punctatus | reverse complement strand
TTCCCAACACCTTCTGAGCTAGTCACTGTTCCTGAACAGCAGGCGTTGAGTAGGATTTTTAGATTGCTTTAAGTTTCATTTCAGTTTTGTACTGAAATGAAACTTAAACCTTAAACTGAAACCTTGTGTTATGCATTTCACTGTACAGACTCATTGAGTATGTATGTATTTCACTACAGACTCCTCTTCTGTTTGTGATTTCCCCCCCATCCCATATATATGGGGTGTATATATATATATATATATGTATGGATATGGGATGGGGGGGATAGATGTAGAGAGTTGTAGGAGTTAGCTTAGTGATAGAGATAGCGTTAGTGATTTAGTTTGTGTTTGTAGGAGTAGGCCTGTGTAATTATTAGATAATCCATTTAGTTCATAGCATTTAGAATAGTTAATAGCAGTTAGATTTAGAGTAGATAGATATATATAATATTAGATAAAAAAATAAAATTAAAAAACGCCATATAAAAACAAAAAAACCAAATAAAAGACAAAAGAAAACCCAACAAAAAAAACATATAAAAAACAAAAAAACTCCCATAACAACATTTCCTGAACGGCCTAACCGAACGACCCGTTCGGACGACCGAGCCAAACCCGAACTCGGCGAACTAACCGAACGGCCGAACTGAATGGCCGAACCCGAACCGCGATCTGTTCTCCCATCCCTAATAAATGGAGGTCAGGCTGTTAATTATCATTGACTTTCCATTGACTTTTATTTTTTATTTTTATTTATTTTTCAAATTTATACCCCGCCCCCTCCTGCAACGCAGACTTAATGGTCAGTGACAGAGTCAGATTTGGCAAACAGCGGTGGGGGGTAGGCATGAAGGTGGGAGAGCAAAGTTCCCTGCCCTTGATTTCTGGGAGAGCCTCCCACACCAACTGTTGCTTCCAGAGCACCAGGAAGGGGGTATTCAGCAGGTTGGTGTCTTCTCCTCAATTGTCACTGCTGCTTCAGTTCAGGCAAGTGAACAGAATCCTCTGGGGCCACACCTGCTGCTCCAGTCTAGAAAGTGGAGAAAAGGCACCGTGGAAGGGTGAGATTGTGAGAGAGGAGAGAGTGGGAAGGCCACATCCCCCCCTCCCCCAAGAGGGAGGAGGCCATGACCTAGAGGTTAGTGAAGGAACTACTCCATGTAAAGAGCATAAGAAGTATCATGCTGGGTAAGATGCATGGTCTATTGAGCCCCGCAGCCTATGTCTGACAGTGGCCAGCTATAGTAGCTCAAGAAAAGTACAAGTCATGGAGATGTGCTCCATCTCCTACTAACCACTCCCAACCAGTAGTCGCCAGGGGTTTAAGCCCCAACTAGTAGGTATTTATGGCTCTATTCTCTAGAAATGTATCTAGTTTAGCCATCTCACTCTTTACCCCTCTTTCCAGATCATTAATATGTTAAATACTGGTCCAAATACTGACCCCTGAGGCGCTCTGCTGTTTACTTCTCTCCAACTTGAAAAATGACTATTCCTACCCTGCCTGTTTCCTATCTTTTAACCAGCTACCAATCCATGACAGGACTCTTCCTCTTATTCCATGACTACAGTTTGCTCAGGAGTCTCTGGTGAGGAACCTTGGCAAATGTTTTTGGAAAATCCAAACATACTATACCAACTGGATCACCCCTTTTCACATGCTTGTTGACATTCTCATAAAATTCTAATAGGTTAGTGAGGCATGACTTCTCTTTACTAAAGCCATGCTGTTTTTTACCAATCAAATCATGCTTGTCAATATGCCTAGTAATTCTGTTTTTAACAATAGTCTCCACCAGTTTGCCCGGTACTGATGTCAGGCTCACTGGTATGTAGTTTCCAGGGTCACCTCTGGAGTAGGGATGTGAATTACGGGTACTGATTAATCTGTAACTGCCCATAATGGACTGTTCCAGAGTAATCCATACCACTCAGTAACAGCAGTCTGCAAATTTTGGATCTGCTGTTATTGACCTGGGTTTCCCATCTTCCGGGATCCTGGTATAGTACTTTCACATGTGCAGTACGGCACAGAACAGCTACCCTTTTCCAAAATGGTGCCGATGCTGCAGGCACCATTTTGGAAAAAGGCTGCACATGCACAGAATGGCCCCAGAAGCCATTTTGCACATGTGCGCTGTGGAACAGGGACCTCTTCAGCACGCCACAATGAGGGAGCCTGCTGGTGGGCTCCTCCACACAGGAGAAGCCTCCCCGAACCTTCAATCAAGCTCTCTGAGGCCAGGAAGTACCCTACCAGGGTCCCAGGGGGTGGTGGTGGGTGGAAAAATGAGCTGGTGGGGGTAAATTGGTTGTGTTTTTATTTATTTAATTAAGGTTCCATACCCATAGTCTAATAATAATAATTAATAATAATTAATTTTAAAAATGTACCATAACCAATCCACACCTGAAAATTGGTGCAGGTTGACATCCCTACTCTGGAGCCCTTCATAAATACTGGGGTTATATGCTAACCTCCAATCCTTTGGTACAGAGGAGGATTGTAGTGATTAGGGGTGGAAATTTCAGTTCCCCCAATATCCGATACTGCCGGTATTTTGCTCTACCGGCAGTAATGGATTAACCCGATAATCTGGGGTACCGGTACCGGTTCCCCGTGCCGGATTTTCTTACATTGCGGCCATTGAAATGAATGGGTTTCCCCGGAAGGCCTAGTGAAGTACTGAAGCTACTGCCAGCGCTGAAGCCAGACCTGCCAGTGCTGAAGCTGCTGCTGCTGCTGCCGCCGCCACCCAGAGGGCAAGTAAGGCGATCCCTGGGTGGGGGGGTAGGGCGATCCTTGCGGTGGGGGGTGTTAAACCACCCCCCACCCCAGGGATCGCCCTAGTACCTGCTGATGCAGGCTCCGGGTTGCCGCCACGGCAGCAGCTCAGAGCCCGCACTAGCAGGGACTTCGGGTAAAAAAAATAAATTAAAAAAATCCAGGGTGGGTGGGGGGTGTCCCCCCTTCCACCCACGCAGCCTGGGAGGGGGAGGTATTGGAGGGTTTTTTCATTGATTTTAATGGGGACTGTTCCCCATTGAAATAAATGGGGAAAAAACAGTACCGGTAAACCAATTTTTTTGCAAACCGGTAAAACCGGTATCTGTTTTATTGCTCCAAGTCCCACCCCTAGGTGATAAATTACATATTACTGATAGTAGTTCAACAATTTCAAATTTGAGCTCTTTCAGTATCCTTGGATGAATACCATCAGGTCCAGGTGATTTGCTACTTATTGATATGCAATAAAACCTCTTCTGGCGTGATGCTAATTTCAGGTAATGCCTCAGATTCCCCACCAACAAAAATAGTTCTGATGTGGGTATCATCCCAACATCCTCTGCAGTAAAAACTGATGTAAATAACTGATTTATAAATGTGAGAAATGGGGAGTGGGTGGGAGGGTGCTGTTGTGGTACATGTGGATACCAATGACATGGGAAGATGTAGGAGGGAGGTTCTGGAGGCCAAATTTAAGCTTCTAGGTAGAACATGGAAGTCCAGAAGCTCCAGAGTAGTATTCTCAGAAATGCTCCCAGTTCCAGGACCCCAGAAGCAGGCTGAGCTCCAGAGTCTCAATGTGTGGATGAGATGATGGTGCAGGAAGGAGGGCCTTAGATTCATTAGGAACTGGGGAACCTTTTGGGGAAGGTGGAGCCTATACCGATGGATGGGCTTCACCTTAACCAGAACAGAACCCAGCTGCTGGTGCTAAAAATTAAAAAGGCGTTAGAGCAGTTTTAAAACTAGAATCTGGGGGAAGGCCGACAGGTGCTGAGGAGAGTGTGGTTCAGACCAAGGCATCTTGAAAGGATGTTATTAATTCAGGGAAATTAAAATATCCTAATATAGAGAATAGGACAGAAGCCGAGGGAGCTCAGGCGGAAGTCAGTGCAGAACAGACAAATATAAAGGATTCCGTAATACCTGAAATGATTACTTATAATGAGCTGACTAAGAATAAGAATAAAAATAATACATTTAAGTGTTTACATGCAAATGCTAGAAGTCTAAAAAGTAAGATTTATTTATTTATTTATTTAAAATACTTAACATCCTGCCCCTCCTGTCTCAGACAGCTCAGGGCGGCTAACAATATTAAAACATCCCAAAAAATTATTAAACCACAATATCAAAAAGACAAATAAAACTCCTCATCAGAATAGATATAATAAGGTAAAATAACCCAGTCTCCCCCAACCCGCTCCCCCCCACACCCTCCCCATCTCTCTCTCCAAACACTTGGCAGAACAATTATTATTATTAGCATTTATATAGCACAAGCGATGTACCTGGTGCTTTACAGAGAATAAAATAGACACGTCCCTGCCCGAGAGCTTACAATCTAAAGATAAAGTCTTACAAAGCTGCTGGAAGGTGAGTGGATCCGAGTAGAGGTGGGTTTCCTCCGGGAGGGAGTTCCACAGCAATGGTGCAGCCACAGAGAACACCCTCCTCATGGTGGCCATCTGTCGACAGTGCGGGACCTCAAGGAGAGCACCCCTGGCAGACCTCAGAGCCGGCTCAGGACCTGAGAATGACGTGGGTCTGCAAATAAGTGGGACTCAGACCATGTAAGGCTTAAAAGGTCAAAAACAGCACCTTGAATCGGGCCTGGAAGACTATTGGCAGCCAGTGCAGTGCATGAAAAACTGAAGTTATATGCTCATGCCAGCCCAGCCCCTTAAGGAAATGGGCTGCTGCATTCTGCACTAGCTGCCGTCTCTGGACCATCACCATGGGCAGCCCCACACAGAGCGCGTAACAGTAGTCTAGTCTCGAGGTAATGAAAGCATGGATGTTGGTGACAAGGTCAGAATTAGAAATATAGGGTCGGAGCCTTCTAACCAGATGTAATTGGTGGAAGACACCCCCATCCACAGCCACTACCTGATCATTCAAGCCCAACTGCGGATCTAGGAGCACCCCTAGGCTCCAAATCTGAGACACTAGAGGAGGGTGAACTCCATCTATGAGTCACTGGCCCTATCAACCAGCATCACCTCCACCTTGTCGGGATTCAGCTTCAAATGACTCACCCTTATCCAGTACTCCACAGCTGCCAAACACCAGGAAAGCACCGAGACTACTGGGCATGGGTCAGATGAAAATGAGAGGTAGAGCTAGGTGTCATTAGCATACTGATGGCACCGCACCCCAAACCCCCTCCTGATCATGTCCAGCGACTGCATATACATGTTGAACCAGAGGGGAGACAGAATAGAACCCTGTGGCACCCCACATGGGAGGCTCCATGGAAACGATGAACAGTCCCCCAGCACCAACCCCTGGGATCTCCCAGCAAGGAAAGAACAGAACCATTGAAGAACCGTCCCGCTTACCCCAACCAGATCACGCAGGTGAATCACCAACACCTCCTAGTCAACAGTATCAAATGCTGCTGAAAGATCTAACAGAATCAGCAGGTTTGAATTTCCCCTGTCCAGTTCTAGGTGCAGATCATCGACCAAAGCCACAAACGCAGTCTCTGTCCATAACCTGGATGAAAACTAGACTGCGACAGGTCTAGAAAACCAATGCCATCCAGATACACCTCCAGCTGCCGAGCCACTGCCCACTCAATAACCTTTCTTAAAAATGGGAGGTTAGAGACAGGTCGATAGCTGGCAGGAGAATCAATGTCAAGTAAAGTCTTCTTGAGCAAAGGTCAAACCAGAGCCTCCTTGAGGCAGTCCAGCAACTCCCCTCCCACAGGGAGGCATTGACTACGATAGCCAGCAATGGCCCCAATGTCTCCCGGCTGGTTTTCATCAACCAGGATGGGCATGAATCTAATTCACAAGTAGTGGCTCTAACAGTCTGTAGCACCCTATCTGTATCGGTGTGTGACATCAATTGAAACCAATCCCATAATACCGGACAAGCCAGAACTTCCATGGCCTCTGGCTCTGCCACTGTCTCTAAAAAGGCGACATCAAAGTTGTGATGAATGTGAACAATTTTTTCCACAAAATATTCGATAAACATGTCACAGTGGCCACTGGACAACTCTAGTTCCAGACGGAGACAGGCCAGACTGACCAAGCCTCTCACCACCTGGAAAAGCTCCACTGGGCGCGATTTTGTGGATACTATGATGGCATCAAAGAAACTCTTATTTGTTGCCTGCACAGCCACGGCATAGTCCCTATAATACACTCTATGCCAAAATCGGTCGTCTTCAGTTTGAGTCTGATGCCACTGATGCTCTAATGCCTACCCTCATGCTTCAGCCATGCTGGGTCCTCCATAAACCATGCAGACCTATGCTGCCATAGTGCAGGTAACAGACACTTGGGAGCCACTGTATCGATGGCCTCTGCCAAAAGAGTATTCCATAAGGCAATGAGGTCATCGATCGTGCAGTTGTCAAGGTCAGAGAGCAAATCCCCCAGAACATTATGGAACCTGAATGGTTCCATAAGTCTCTGGGGGTGGGCCAATCTAATGGGCCTGCACCCTGTCGGGGGCAAACGTGCACCGGGAGAGATGCATGCCTTCAGGAGGTAATGGCCCAACCATGACAAGGGTGAAATATCTACGTCCACAATCATAAGACCCCTGCCTCAAGGCCAGTGCAAAACACCAAGTGTGCCCCCTCTCATATGTTGGGCCTAATACAACCTGAGACAGGCCCATGGTTGCCATGGAGGCCATGAACTCCTGCTCCACCCCATAAAACCTGGCATTGGCATGGATGTTGAAGTCCCCCAAAACAATAAGTCTGAGGGATCGCAAGACCACCTCCAACACCAGTTCAGCTAGAGCAGTCAGGGAGGCTGTTGTACAGTAGGGTGCATGGTATACCAGCAGCACTCCCAATCTGTCCCCAGCCAAATCAAACACAAGGTGGAAGACTTCAACAGCAGACATGGGCTGCACTGGAAACCTCCTGACTGGCAATGTGTCCCTAAAAAGAATGGCTACACTGCCTTCCCACACCTCCTCGCCATCCCTTGGGTCTGGATGGTGATCACAGAGTAGCTGGCCAGAACAAGGTCAGTCAGAACTGGCCCCAACTCATTGTCCAGTCAGGTCTCTGTTATGCACGCAAGGTCAGCGGCCCAATCCAGGATAGACTCCTGGATCGTCAATTATTTATTCACCACCGACCTCGCGTTCAGCAGCACCAACTCAAGTCCCAGGGTCCTCATAACCTCGACCCCCTCTGCATCTGTCTAAGATGGGAGAATTAGAGTTTTTAGCACTAAATGAAGATCTAGACATAATAGGCATCTTGGAAACCTGGTGGAATGACGATAACCATTGGGACACAGTAATACCAGGGTACAAAATATATCAAAATGACAGAGTAGATTGAGCTGGTGGTGGAGTGCATGTTAAAGACAGTATTGAGTCAAGTAGGATTAAAATTTTACAGGAAGGGAACTGTACTCTGGAATCTCTATGGATAGAAATTCCATGTGTAGCAGTGGGGCTATACTATCACTCCCTGACCAGGATGGTGAAACTAAGTATGAAATGCTAGCGGAGATTAAACAGGCTAATAAAATCAATAACACAATAATAATGGATGATTTCAATTATCCTAATACTGACTGGGTGACTGTCTCCTCTGAGCGTGATATGGAGGTAAAGTTTCTAGATGCCATAAATGACTGCT
Source organism: Sphenodon punctatus (assembly GCA_003113815.1). NCBI lineage: Eukaryota > Metazoa > Chordata > Lepidosauria > Sphenodontia > Sphenodontidae > Sphenodon > Sphenodon punctatus. The sequence goes on along the minus strand of QEPC01001456.1, from coordinate 154,051 downwards.
TCTTGGAGCAGCCAGTCTTGGAACCAATGAGAGGAGGAACTACTTTAGATCTAGTCCTAAATGGAGTGCAGGACCTGGTGCAAAGGGTAACAGTGGTGGAGCCGCTTGGCAATAGTGATCATATCATCAAATTTGACATAAATTTGGACATAAATTTCTGGAGGGAGAATGGTAAATAAAACTACTGCAGTAATATTTAACTTTAAAAAGGGAGACTATGCTAAAATGAGGGAAATAGTTAGAAGGAAACTAAAAGAAGCAGTGGCGAGGATTAAATGTCTGCGAGAGGTGTGGAGACTTTAAAAACACCATTTTGGAAACCCAAATTAAATGTACTCCACAGGTTTAAAAAAGATAGCAAGGGGACCAAATGCCTGCCAGTGTGGCTAAATGGTGAGGTGAAGGAGGCTATTGGAGCCAAAAAGGCATCCTTTTAAAAAAATGGAAAGGTAGTCCTAATGAGGAAAATAGGAAAGAACATAAGAACTAGCAAATTAGATGTAAAACGTTAATAAGGAGGCTAAGAGAGAATTTGAAGAGAAACTTGCTAATGAGGCAAAAACTAATAATAAAAACTAATTTTAACTATATCAGAAGCAAGAGGCTTGCTAGAGAGTCAGCTGGGCCATTAGATGACCATGCGTTAAGGGCCATTAGATGACCACGGGGTAAAAGGGACACTCAGGGAGGATAAGGCCATTGCAGAGAAGCTGAGCGAGTTCTTTGCTACAGTCTTCATGGCAGAGGATGTTGGGGAGATACCACGCTGGAACTGTTCTTTGTAGGTGATGACTCAGAAGAGCTGTCACAGATCAACATGACTCTGGAAGAGGTTCTTGAGCAAATTGACAAACTGAATAGTATCAAATCACCGGGACCAGATGGTTTACACCTCAGAGTTCTGAAGGAACTTATTTTGTCACATAGAATTAATTCCAGCTCATAGGGGTCTCTAATAAAATTCTCCTTATTATGAGGATGATTAAAGTAACTTTATAATTTGGTATATAGCTAGGGATCAAATTTATCTTCTAACTTCATTTGCAACTTATTTATTATTTTTATCTGTTTGCCAACAAATAAATGATGTGCCTGCGAAATATCTTTAGACTTCAATTTTTCCAATATTCTGATTTCTTGTTTATTTAAACAGAGTTTTTTTACTTATAAGTGGGGATAAGGGAGATTTTCCTTGATTCAATTTCAATTTTCTCTGACAGTTCATCCAGACTCTCAAAGCTGTGCCTGCAAAAGGGATGCAAAGCTCCCTCTTTAATACCAATAAATTCCAACTGTTCACCTTAAAATATTTCTTTAATTTTTTTTATCTGAAGTAATCCTTTCTCCAATTCCACCCAGTCCAGCTCCTTTGCCTCTTCATACCATAGCTTAATCCCCCCGCTTAAGGCCGAGGCCCAATAAGACCATTTAAAATCTGGTAGACCAAGGTCACCCTTTTCTGCTAAAGACCCACCTCTTCTGCTCTGCCCTCCCCAACTTCTTGCTCCCTTCACCTAACTCCTGCTGATACCCTCCATCCAGTACAATCTGTTACTTAAGGTCTATGTACTCGTATCCTCACCACATGGACCAACCAGCCATCATTCTTGATCTAACTACACCTCACACCTGGGACCTCGTATCCTCATGAATGTTACACTCCTTGTCTCTCCCTCTGTTCCCCTTCCTTCATCTCCCCCCCCCCCGCAATCTCTCAGATTGTAAGCTCTAGGACAGGGACTGTGTCTATTCAATTACTTTGTATAGTGCCAGGCACATTGCTGGTGCTATATAAATGCTTGTTAATAATAATAATAATAATAATAAATATGAAATTGCAGACCTACTACTAGTAATTTGTAACCTATCGCTAAAATCTGCCACTGTACCTGAGGACTGGAGGGTAGTGAATGTAACATCAATATTTAAAAAGGGCTCCAGAGGCGATGCTGGGAACTACAGACCAGTGAGCCTGATGTCTGTGCTGGGCAAATGGTGGAGACTATTATTAAAAACAGAATCATGGGGCATATTGATAAACATAGGTTAATGGGAGAGAGTCAACATTGATTTAGCAAAGGAAAGTCGTGTCTCACTAATCTGTTGGGATTTTTTTGACAGTGTAAACAGGCAGTTGGATAAGGGGAAGCTGGTTGATATAGTGTATCTGGATTTTCAGAAAGCATTTGATAAGGTCCCTCATGAGAGACTCTTGAGGAAATTAAAAAGTCATGGCATAGGAGGCAGTGTCCTATTGTGGATTGGTAACTGGTGAAGGGTAGAAAGCAAAGAGTAGGACTAAATGGTCAGTTTTCACAATGGAGAGAAGTAAATAGTGGAGTGCCCAGTGGCGGTGGGCCCCCTAGGGTGGGAGGGGCAATGCCCCTCCTGGCCCAGGACTCACCAGGACTCCCCCGCACTGCAGACTTTTAAAAAAATAAATAAAAAATCAGCCATGTGGCACCACAGTGAATGTTCAGAACCATCTCGAAGAACCTTCTTTAGAGAGTCAGGAACCTTCTGAAGTTTGCTGCCTCTCTATACAAGGTTCTTGGAGATGACTCTGAACATTCTCATTGATTGTGTGCGTGCACGCGCACACAACCGGTGATTCACACCACCACCCCTGAAGGCTTCAGAAAGCCTTCAGGGACAAAAGGGAAGTGTCGTTCTCCCTTTATGCGGAATGGGTGGCTAGAAGTGCCGTCCATTCTGCATAAAGGGACCCTGCAATGAAATAGTGCAGCAGGGGGTACTATTTCACTGCAGGGGCTGGACAGGGCTAACATTCATACCTGGGCACCACACAGAGTCACATGGTGGCATGGGCACATGGTGGGGGGGGAGTGGGGGGCACATGGGCATGTGGGGGAGTTGGAATGTAGTTTTTGTTCACTTGATGTGGAGTGTTTGTTTCACTGCTGCATTTGGGGGATCTGTGGATACCTTTGCGGCCTTGTGGGAATGGTTTGGTTTATGGTTTTCTGGTTTTTATATGGGGTTTTTTCACTTGATGATGTGGAGTGTTAAATACTAATTCCCCCCCAATGCACATGCAGCAGAGGGTGAGGGGGAATTAGTATTTAATGCCCCGTGATTCAATTGAGGTTTTGAAATCCTGAGATTTAACTGGTTAGTCCTGGGATTTCAGGTGTTTTCAGAATGCTCGAAATGTGATGGTTGTGATAAAATTGAGGTTTTGAAATCCTGAGAATTAACGGTTAGTCTGGTGATTCATGGGCCTTAAAATCTCCTCCCCTCCCCACCCCACACGCATGCAGCAGAGGGCAAGAATACTGCTTCAGAAGGGACTTCTGAAGCATGGAGTGGGGTCCCTCTAACGCACATGCATCAAGTCCCTTCTTTCTGAAGCAGTATTCTTGCCCTCTGCTGTGTGTGTGTGTTGGGGAGGAATTTTAAAGCCCAATGAATCACATTTTTTTTAAAAGAAAAAAACCCACACAGAAACCATATGCAAACTGTGTTTTGTTGCAATTCTTGATCTGGTATAAAAACGGTGACTGGTGGGTTTCAATCTGTGCTTTTAAAATGGGACCAATGATAATCTTGCATGGTTATGTAGAATGCATGGCATTGTCAGTCCTCCTCAGTATCATGAACTACTGGACTAGGGTGCTTTACAAGGATGGGTGACTGTGTTTTGGGTTTATAAATTATTTATTTTAAGCTTGATGTGCATGCAAACTGCGTTCTGTATGTTAACCCTGGGAACTCCTTGCTGCTGGGTTATGCTGCCTACCGTTGCTCTGGCTCTTCCTACTGCCTACCAATGCCCTGGCTCTGCCTACCGCCAGCTGGTCTTATTGCCCCTTCAGTCTCAAAATCGACCTGCTGCCCCTGGGAGTGCCTGTCACAGTAAGGGGGAGGGAAAATAAGTTTCAAAGGGCGAAGGGAATAATGGGTAAGGAATATGGGTGGGGTGGCGGCCGACTTCTCTCTCCTCACGGACACATGGGGGGCAACAGTAATTCCCTCAGGGTCGTGTTTGGGCTTTCCCTCCAAATTAGGGGGAAACCCGACTCATCATAGGGAAGGAGAAGAAGTCATGGTATTTTGGGACCCAGGCCGGTATTGTATCTTGAAGTTGAACCTGGAAAAGAAAAGGGCCCATCGAGCATGTCTGGTGCTGTTTATTTGAGCCGCTTGCATGAATGTGAGAGTTTTGTGGTCCATGAATATGAGGACGGTATGCAGTCCCCCCTCCAGGAAATGTCTCCACACCTCAAATGCATCCTTGATAGCTAGAAGCTCTTTGTCGAGAATAGTGTAGTTCCTTTCTGCCGGGGTCAGCTGCCGGGAATAGAAGGCGCAGGGTAAGTGGAGGCCTGAGTCTTCCTGGAGTTGGGTTAGGATGGCACCAATGGCGTTATCTACTATAAACAGTTGTGAGACATCCAGGTGCTGTAAAATGGGGGCAGACAAGAAAGCCCGCTTTAGAAGGTCAAAGGCACGCTCTTGGGGGCTTGAGCCATTCATACCTAGCCCCCTTATTCAACAAGGTAGTGAGGGGGGGTGGTCTGTTTAGCATAGCTGGGGATGTATTGACGATAGTAATTGGTGCTCCCCAAAAAGTGCTGCAGCGCCTTGACGGATGTAGGTGTCGGCCACTGACGGATTGCCTCGATCTTACTGGGGTCCATCCGAATCCCCTCGGGAGAGATTATGAATTCTAAAAAGGGAACTGATGTGGCATGAAATACACATTTTTCCATCTTACAGTATAGGTTATGTTTCAATAGTCGTTTAAGTACTATCCTCACGTGGTGAATATGTTCTGTCAAGGACATGAAAAATATGAGAATGTCATCTAAATAGGTGACCACAAAAACAACAAATAAGTCTCTAAAGATGTCATTAATAAAATGTTGGAAGGTGGCTGGAGCATTTACTAGGCCATATGGCATAACTAAATATTCAAAGTGTCCAAACCTCGTCCTGAAAGCAGACATCCATTCATCTCCCTCTTTTATTCGTATGAAGTTATAGGCCCCTCTCAAGTCAAGTTTTGTAAAGATTTGTGCCCCCTGTAGTTTGCCCAGCAACTCAAGGATCAAAGGTAGGGGGTATCTATTTTTTATGGTGACGTTATTAAGCCCCCGGTAGTCTATACAAGGCCGGAGGTCCCCCTCTTTTTTTGGCATGAAAAGTAAGGGGGCCCCGGCAGGGGACGAGGAATGCCGAATAAACCCCTTAGCTAGATTTTCCTTAATATCAATATCAATAATAGTTTATTTGTTTAGACATAGGCCATAACAAGAATAAAATATAAATATAATAAAAGAAAAAAGAGGCAGAAATAAAATACAATAAGTAACAACATAAAATTCATAGGGGTCACAAAGCTGAAATTCAATTATAGTTGTTGTACGCCTGCAGAAACTCTAATACCTAGTCCTCCCACTTGTACCCTGCAGAAATGCCTCATCCATAGGACATAATAATTCAAAAGCAAAAGGAGACTTAGTCCAAGCAAGCCTATACCTGCAAATCTGCAGGGACAATGAGTTCCTAAGACTTGTGATGACACACTTAGGGCATTTATAGACGAGACCAAAAAGGCGGCTGATCCTTTGATCAGCCGCCTTTCTTGGCGCTCATCTACTCGCTGGGGCTGCTTTTTAATCCATGTCAGAGGGGGCAGGCGATCCTGCCCCCTCCAACGTGGATTCCCGAAGTGCCGGCTTTACGTCGCACTTCCGGGTTCCGTGGGCGAGTGTGCATGAGCGAAGGGTGCGCATGCGCACTCGCACTCTGTGCCATGTCTAAACAGCAGACACGGCATGCAGAGGCTGCGTGGGGGGAAAAGCCGGCATTTAGTGATCCCGCTTGTAAGCGGGATCGTCTATAAACGCCCTTAACCCATATCAGCACTTACACTGTTAAAATGGTCATTTAAATAAACAACCTCATTGTTCTATACAACAGTCCACTGAAAGAACTAAGAAATACCTTGCCCTTCTCAGGGCTTGTGGCGGCACACTTGACCCCTGTACAACATTTATATGATACCTTACCCTTCTCAGGGCTTGTGGCGGCACACTTGACCCCAGTACAACACCTATATAATACCTTACCCTTCTCGGGGTTTGTGGCAGTACACTTGGCCCCTGCATGGCGCTAAACAGCAAGTAGAACAATCCCATGGTGGGGTTTAGAAACAGTAAACGTATGCATACAATTTCCAGAGAGGTAGTAGTAGGGTAGCTTGCCCTTCCTGGGGATTTTGGCGTCACTCTTGTGATTTTCCTTAATATATTTGTGCAAGGTGTTGGTCTCTCTGGGGGACAGATTGTAAATTCTCACAAAGGGGGGCTCGGACCCTGGTACCAGTTCTATGGGACAGTCGAATGGCTGATGGGGGGAAAGTTCGGCCGCTTCCTGCTTGCTGAACACCCCAGCTAGATCTTGGTAGGGCAGAGGAACATCCGGGATGGGGGAAAGTGGACGTGCCCCATGGGTGCTTAGTACTGCGAGTGGGGGCCCTCTACAATGCTGTTTGCACTGGGGGGAAAGGAAACAGATACTTTGCCCGACCCAGTCTATGGTACGGTTATGTGTCTGAAGCCAGGGGAAACCTAGTACAAAGGGGAATAAGGGGAGGCGATTACATCAAGTCGAAGTACCTTGGTATGCGTTCCAATAAAGCATGTTAGCGGGGATGTACACTCTTGTACTGGACCTGATGTGAGGGGAGAGCCGTCAATTGTCTGCACCATTTCCACCGAATCCGGGGCCGGTGGGGAATATGATGGTTTGTAGCAAAGTCCGCATCGATGAAGGTTCCCGAAGCCCCTGAATCTATAAGGGCCTTCGTAATAAGGGACCTCCTGGGATTTATCTGGATCATCAGGAACACATAGAATTGTCTTGGGTATTCCTGGGGCTCCATTGCCTGTAGTCTGGGGCTCACACGCATTACCAACAGGCCCCCCACTCCTCCCGGTCTTTGGCGTTTCCTGGGGAGGTTTGCCGAGCAGGTTTGGATGGGCATTCTCTAGAAAAATGGGACCCCCCTCCACAATAAAAGCAGAGACATAATAGACGCCGTCTCTCTCGCTCCAACAAATTCAGGACCCCCCTAACTACCCCTATCGGCATGGGCTCCAGCATTGAGTCCCTGGGGCCCGGGGTGGTGGTGGGGTGGGATGGAACCTCGGGACATCTTGTAAGTCACCCCTTTCCCCTGGTCTCGCTGTCATTCCCTCCTCCTTTCAGTGAATCTTTCATCAATGTACAAAGACAAGGTGACTATCTCTTCTAATGTTACTGGGGTAATGTTACTGGGGTAGTGTACTGGGGTACATATGGCAGGGTATTACTCCTGCCATATGATCTTTGATTTCCTCGTTAAGGCCCTGGCGAAACAGTGCTCGCAAGACGGAATCCCCCCACCCCAAATCAAATGCAAGCTTCCTAAACTGCGTAATATAGCCGAGTAAGGGTGTTTCCCCTTGTTTTAAGTGGAGGTTGGCTTGTTCTGCATCCCTGAATCTATGGGGGTAGTTGAACAAGAACCTGAACTGCTTCAGAAACCCCTTATAGTCTTGCAATAGGGCGTTGTCAGAGGCTAGTAGTGGAGTGTCCCAGTCAAGTGCCACCCCTCCCAGAAGCCCTATCATGAAGGCAACCTTAGCTTGGTCTGTCCCATAGGTTACTGGTTGGGTTTGGAAGGTAAGGTTGCACAAGGCCAGGAAGCCTTGGCATGCCCTCCTATCCCCGTAAAATTTATCCGGGCGGGGGGGCCTTTGGCTCTCAGGGCAATGGGGCGCTGGGTTTGGGGATCAGTGGGAGCGGAGGGTCCGGAGGGATCACAGGGGGTGCCTCTGCGTCCATCTTAGCTCCTCCAGAGCTTCCTCTAAGCTTTGATTCCTCTTTTGCAGTTCCTGATTTTCTGCTTTCAGGTCCTGCACCTCCATGGTTAGGGCCTGCACCGCCCTTAGCAGTTCTTGGAACTGCTGGGCAGACTTCATGGTATTATTACTATTATGAATTATATTATATTATTATTATTATTATTATTATATTATAATCATTTATATAGTGCCAGTTGTGTGACCTGGTGCTGTACAGAACATAGAAATAGATGCAGTCCCTGACTGTGGCTTACAATCTAAAAGACAAGGAGCGGGAGACAGGGAGAGGGGACAGTGGGAGAGACAGGGGAGAAGACAGACAAACATTCAAGCAGGTGCGAAGACTCTGGTGCGTGTGCTTGGCTTGGTTACAGTCAGGTAGGGTGCTGGTAATTCTGTCATGGTAAGGGGGAGGGAAAATAAGGGTCAAAGCACAAAGGGACTAACGGGTAAGGGATATGGGTGGGGTGGTGGCCGGCTTCTCTCTCCTCATGGACACACGGGGGCAACAGTAATTCCCTCAGGGTGGTGTTTGGGCTTTCCCTCCAAATTAGGGGGCAACCTGACTCATCATAGGGAAGGAGAAGAAGCCAATGGCCAAGAGGAACAGGGGAGACATACAAACACAACCAGGGGTACTCACACTTTGCAGGGTCCAGGTCACCGTGTGGAGGCAGGTGAGGGAGGCCACTGGTAAAGGGTCCTGGGAGGGGGTGCAGAGGGACTGGAAGCAGGGGGATCATGAGGGAAGGGGGAAGGGGCTCACGAACAGGAAAGCACTGGCGGAGAGGAACAGGAAGGGAAAAGGTGGTGGTAGAAGTGGGAAGAAGGGGCTCACAAACCAACTCTCTTCTAGACAAGGGGGGCGGGATCAAGGGACACTAATACTCAACACAACAAGGACACAACACCAGAGTACTCTGACAAGGCTCTCAAGAACAGACAAGGTACACAGGTATGAGGGGCCAGCCTCTCTCATGATTACTGGTGGGGTATTACTACCCCGCTGGCTGCTTTACAGACAGGGCCCCGATTCTTCTGCAAAATGTTTTCCAAAATTCTGTGACCCAAAATGGAAAATTCTGCGACCCACATGGCAAAGCAGGAAACCCACCCACAAAAACCACATGGCAAAGCAGGAAATCCACCCACAAAAACACACAAAACCACATGGCAAAGCAGGAAACCCACCCACAAAAACCACATGGCAAAGCAGGAAACCCACCCACAAAAACACATGGCAAAGTGTGTTTTTGCCATGTTACACACACATTACACACACAAACTGTAAAATGCAGGGCGCGTAGCGGGACCCCTTCCCCCCCCAAACTGTAAAATGTAGAGTATGCAGCGGGATCCCCCCACACCCAAACTGTAAAATGCAGAACGTGCAGCGGGACCCCCTCCCCCCCAAATTGTAAAATGCAGAGCACGCAGCAGGATCCCCTCCCCCCAGCTGTAAAATGCAGAGCATGCAGCGGGAACCCCCCCCAACTGTAAAATGCAGAGCACGCAGCGGGACCCCCTCCCCCCCAAACTGTAAAATGCAGAGCGCGCAGCGGCCCCCCCCCGAGAACACCTCCCCCAACTACCTACTTACCTTATGCTGGAGCGGCGTCGATCCCTCGAGCGACTGGAGAAGCGGCAGCTGGAGGTTGGGCTGGAGTCCTTCAGTGGCGGCAGCAGCAGCAGCGGCGATCCCGGAGCGGCCGGAGAAGCGGCGGCTGGAGTTGGGTCCCTCAGCGGCAGCGGCGGTCTCAAGTGAATTCCGGACCATAAGTGACATGTGCTGATGTGACCTGCTTTATAAAGGCCGCGCAAGCCCCTGATTGGCTTGTGGCCTGAATAAAGCAGGTCCTGGATTGACTCACCACCAAGGAAGGGAAATTCCGCGGGGATTTCCCCAGTTTCTGCGATAATCCTGCCTAGGGCAGGATTCTGCGCAAATTCCACGAATCGCGGAAGCGCAGAAGACTTGGGGCCCTATTTATAGAGCCCCAAGACTATGGCCGGGGAGGGGTTAAGGCTCCTCCCCCTACGTTGGGCATCTGGCCGCCAGCCGAGCGTTGCGTCGGGGCGGGGCATTTAGAGAGGTGTCAGAAGAGGGCGCGCACGCAGATTGGTCTGGCTGTGCCATGCCGCTCTGATTGTCTGCTGGGGCTACTCCCTGCAGCTCTGCATCGGGTTGCCTAGCAACCCGCGACGCTCCTTGTCTCGGCCGTGAACGGAGACGTGGCGCGACAGTGCCACAGGGATCTGTACACAGACCGGTGTTGTTTAATGTATTCATTAATGATTTGGAAAGGGGAGTAAGGACTCATTAATGATATGGAAAGGGGAGTAAGGACTCAGGGGATCAAATGTACAGACGATACTAAGTTATTCAAGGTAGTTCAATTCAATTCATTTTATTAATGGCACTGGCTTTCGCCATGGTCTAAAGAAAAGTTGCAGATAATAAAATAATAAAATTAAGTAGTAGAACATGATACATCAATACTACAAAATATCCAAAATGCCATTGATAACTGAATGGAAGCATAAGTAAACGTACAGCGATTTCTAAATCAGTCACCATGACAGTTTCAAGATAGAGTGACATATTACACAGTAGATGTTAGTCAAGGTAGTTGAAACACGAGTCCATCAAAAAAGCCATCAAAAAAGCAAACAAGGGAGTCAAGGTAGTTAAAACATGAGTGAACTGTGAAGAATTGCAGGGGGATCTTGTGAGACTGGGTGCCTGGGCATCTAAATGGCAGATGAAATTTAATGTGGACAAGTGCAAAGTGATGCATATAGGGAAAAAATCCAAACTTTATGTACACAAGGCTGGGTTCTAAATTAGGAGTTACCACTCAGGAAAACAACCTTGCAGTCATTGTGGACAATACATAGAAATCCTCATGTCAGTGTGCGGTGGCCATCAAAAAAGCTAACAGAATGTTAGGAATTATTCATAAAGGGATAGAGAATAAAACTTTAAATATCATCATCATCTTTATTACAGCTATTTTGTCATTTCAGCAAACATCCTTAAAAATACAATTAAACAAACATAATATTCTGTAGTTAAAACAAACAGTGGAGCCAGATTTACTATATTACTCATAAAGAGCTTTTCACTTCTTAAGAGCCAGCAAGAGAAAAAGAGCTACAACCTTCATGACTGCCAAATCCTTTGCAGCAAGCACAGCAGAAATCTTCTGCTGTAGTGTAGTCAGTGGACTTGCTTTTAGCACAGGGGCAATCCAGCACAATCTTAACTCCTCATAATAGGGACAAATATCATAATGCCACTATATAAGTCTATGGTGCGACCACACCTTGAATACTGTGTGCAGTTCTGGTAGCCCCATCTCAAAAAAGATATTGTTGAAATAGAAAAGGTACAGAGAAGGGCAACAAAAATGATAAAGGTTATGGAACGGCTCTGCTATGAAGAGAGAGGCTGGATAGGTTGGGGCTTTCATCTTGAAGAAGAGACGACTGAGAGGATATGATAGAAGTTTATAAAATCATGAGTGGTGTGGAACACATTAAATGGGAATGGTTATTTGCCCTCTCAGATAGTACTAGGACTAGGGGACACTCCATGAAACTAACAGGGAGCAGATTTAAAACAAAAGAAAGTATTTTTTCACTCAACGCACAATTAAGTTGTGGAATTTGTTGCCAGAAGACGTGGTCAAGGCAGCATTGGTGCACCCCCTAGGACATCAGGGGCAATGCCCCTCCTGGCCCCAGGACTCCTCCGGGCCCCAAAGCGGTGCTGGCAGCAATTCTGTTGTTGTTTTTTTTAAAAAAATCACGTGTGCGCACACAAGCGCACAAATAGTGCTGCAGGGGGCACTATTTCATTGCAGAGGGTAGGGCAGGGCTAAAGTCCATACCCGGGCACCAAACAGATGTGCCCAGACTACAGGACTCCTGTTCCCTCATTTCAGTGGCTGGGGGGAGGGGGACTGAGAGCTGCCACGCAGGCACAGGCAGGGGGAGAGGCAGAAGTTGGAAACACGTGCTTTTGGGTAGCCCTCAGAACTGTCTTGCTGGTCAGGAATGGGGGTGAAAGGTGACCTCAGTCCTAGGAGGGCGGAGAGGAAAAACAGCAGCAGTGTTGTAAGGTTGGTTATTTTTACATAACATATAATAGAGGCTTTGAGGAGGGGTGAGGTTGGATAAATTAATCTGATGGATGTTTCCCTCCAGGATTTTTTAAAATTGGGATTATTTTTTTCTGAGAAGGATTTTTTACACTGATTGATCTGTGGGGGGAAGGCAGAAATGTTGTTTTTTTCTCCAGGGGGAGTTAAATTGATCAGTTTTTCTCGAGTATTTTTGCTGTGGGGTGTACCTCCACTCAGGTGGTTTTCTTATTGAGTTGTGTGGCATTTTTTTTGTGTAGGGAGATTTGCTGAGATTGGCTGAACTGTGGGGTGAGTGCATTTTTGGCCCTAGAGTTCTTAATATTAATTTGCTGTTGCATTGGTTGTTATGTTTTTTGGGGTGTGTGTGTTCATTGATAATGTTTTCCTCCAGATTTTTATATTGAGTTATGGGAATATGTGATGAATGGGGGGACAATTTGCATTACTGCCTTGATCTGTGGACAGGTTAAGTAATTTGCCCAAGGATATGGCGAAAGAGCCCAAGAATTGACCCCTTATTTCCAAGTTTATGGCTGGGTTTTTTGGAGGGACTGGGGACACAGAACAGAACGTGGATGGAGAGAGAGAGACAGAGTCCAGAGAGAGAGCAATTATCCAGAGAAACCTGGTAAGAGCTACCCCTGGGAAATTCCTCCTGGCCCCAATGTTCAAATCCTGCTTAAATCTAGTTTTGTTCCCCCACCCTCTGCCATTCATTGTAGATTTTTTGCAGGCAAAGCAGGGCAATCTTGTGGGCCCCACCTGCCTGGACATGGCTGAGCTGCCTCTGGCTCTCCTTTATGGACTTGGTTAGTGAGTTCCCTTGCTGTTCCATCCATATTGTCTGCTTTCTAATTTTAAGGGGGCAGGGGCTGGGTTGGTGGAAGGTTGTTTTTTTTCTCTTGAATTTTTGTTGAAACACATTTTAAAATGGTTCCTTTGCAGTTTGGTGTAGGTGGGTGGGATGTGGGTTTTTATCTGCAAGACGACCACATGTTCTGCTGGCTAATGTTTTCTTGGGAATGTCTGCTTTTAAACCAGGAGTTGAATAGTCTGCCTAAATGAAATTGCTGGAAACGCTGCACTTCTTGTTCACAGGTGTGACAAGAAGTTTGTAAAGGTTCTTTGTTAATAAACAGGTCTGGAAAGAAGAGAGAGACTAGTGGCTAGTCTGTGCTGAGGCTCCAAGGTTTGAATCAGACAGAGAATTGTTCTGCTGAGAAAGATGCAATTCACTAAATTTCTGTCTATGTGGAAAAATGAACTTGAATTGACTAAGGGCAGGGACAGTGTTCACTGTATTTTCTTCATTAGCAGCAATGGGGAAACCACAGTGAACATGGGTCCCTGACTAAGGCGGTGAATTTAATTCCAATTAATCCCCTCTCTACACACTTGCACAAGACTGTAATCTCTTATATCAGAATTTATACCCTGCCTGTCCCCAAAGGGCGGTTTACAGAAACAAAAGCACAAAGAGAAAAATAGTAAAAATACAAAATAATACAATAACATCCCCTAAAACCCCCTACCCACACCCCCAAAACCCACCCAAACTCTATCCTCCCCTGCTAAATGCTCTGCCAATAAGAGGGTTCTCTATCCCCTGGTGGCAGTGCTTCACACAGCAGCGGTCCCATCATTAAGTAATGTAATCTCCATCCAGTGTTAACCCTGGGAACTCCTTGCTGCTGGGTTATGCCATACTACTGGCCTACCGTGGCCCTGGCTCCACCTACCATTGCCCTGGGTCCGCCTACCGTTGCCCTGGCTCTACCCCTAGGCTCACAGGTCTGCTGGTGGCGAAGCCGCCAGCAGGCCAGCTGGCTGGTCTTACTGCCCCTCCAACCTCAAAACCAGCTCAAGGTCAGAAGTATAACTGGGTTTAAGAAAGGATTGTACAAGTTTCTGGAGGTTAGGTCCATTAGCAGCTATTAGTTGGGTTGGTTTGGGGAATGTAACCTCTTACTGTCGGGAGCTGGGAGTGAACGTTGGGAAACAGATTGTCCCATTGTGACCTGTTGGATAACTTCTTCCAAGTGACCATTGGTCTGACCCAATATGGCAATACTTATGTTCTTATGAGGGTTTCAGTATAAGCCACAGTCCTTCTGTGGGAAAACAGGGGATGGACTTGGGGACGATACTCTTCTGAGTGGGTGGGGGTGAGGAAGAAAAGATGAGGAAGAAAATTAGATAGGGAAAAGAGAGGGTTTTACTTATATTTTATTAATATACTGTCTTGCTGTGAGCAGCCCTCAGCCGTATGGATAGGACAGGACAAGATATATATATCCAAAATGTATGTATATCTAAGGTCCACCACCCATGCCCCTCATTAGCTTCACCAGTCTAATTAGCTTTCATTCTGATTCATCTAAAAAAATTCACAATTTAAATAGGCAAGTGAGATAAAGGGTAGAAGAAAGAAGGTACCATTACTCCTATGGGAAGCTGAGGCACAGAAAAAGACAGCAGCTTTCCCAAGATCATCACACAGGTTTTTGGTAAAGCACCCTTTCTTTTCCCCCCTCTTGTAATGCATTAACATTGGTAAATATAAATTGTGTTTAGTGTAGATGCTGCCTCTTTAAAGCCAGTCTTGAGTGTGTCAGATTATGTGACTTTCCCTCACAAAGCAGCCATTTTATGGGTTATAACTAGATACTCTTTCAAGAGGTTGGTTTTCTAGAGCAACCAGCTATTTCTAACCTGCTTTCACAAAATTCAGGCAGCATGCAAGCCAGTGTCCCTGTCTTCTGTCCTGAGAAGAGTCCTGAACATTCAGAGATGAACCACTAGATGGCAGGCCTATACAAGCAATTCTCATGATGGCACCTTTGTGATCTCTTCAGCATATATTTCTTGGATGCTTCTGTCAAATTAAAGCACTGGTGTTTAAACTATTTAGCACAAATAAAGAGGAAAGCCTGCACAATGCAGAAAATACCAGTATGATTTAAGCATTCAAATTTCTTTTCTTTTTGTATGGCTGCTGCTTAAGACAAAGGCAATAGAATACAACTTAAGTTAATAGTTGCTAGTGACTGTCATACCATCTTGTTCCTCAGCCACTTTATAGTATAGTGTTAAAGCTAAAATAAAAAATTAAAGTGGAGAAAGAGAGCACTGAAAAGATACAGTCAAAAGAGAACAAACAAAGATGTTTATAGCAGAGCTGAATTGGATATGTGGCTGATCATTGAATTTGATGATGGGGGGTTCAACATAGGTATTTCATGCCTCCCAACGGTCCCTATTTTGGAGGGACAGTCTCTTTGGGTACAGAATCCCACGGTCCCTCTTTCAGGAGTCAAAGTCCTCTTTCAGGAAATAGAAACTCAAAAAGACCAACATTCAAGCATTCAGGCACCTCTTTCCTGGTTGTCTCCCAGAAAAAGCATTTGAGAGGACAATGGAGAGCTGATGGAATGGGAAGAAACTAAGTGAAATGCAAAGCAAGCATGAATGCTTCTGATGGGACTTGGAATGCTGGGAGGTATGTGGAAGGGCAGAGCTTATTTGCCGAGGGGTGGAGAATAGTGGTCACAGGGGCAGTTTTGTCCTCCTTTGGCTGCTTAAAATGTTGGGAGGTCTGGCATTTTCTCAAATTTCCAGGTTAATGTGGGAGGGGCGGGGACTGAATATGGCTTTGCTTGTATCAACTGGAAGCTTGTGTGGACAATCTCTTATCTCCAATAGGGCTCCTGCACAGTGGGACCTTGTTTTGTCCAGGGACGTAGCTAGGTTGGAATGGGCGCAGGGACAAGAAATAGACTTTGCCCCCCCCCCGCCCATCACCATAGACTCTCCTGCCCCTCTCCCTCCCCTCTTTCCTCACCTCAATGTCCTTATTGCATAAAACTGTCAACAAACGTACTTATTAAATTAAAACATGTACTCAGCTACTGCAATGGCCTCTTCCTTGCTTTTAGCTA
>QEPC01001456.1:106042-136939 GCA_003113815.1 Sphenodon punctatus | reverse complement strand
GGAGGGGGCAACAGGGCAGCTCTCCTGGCTCCAGTCCATCCCAGAGGATCCAGCGCACCGGACTCACCCAGAGTTGAGTCACTCACAGTCAGCAGTCACTCGACTTTGGTCCAAGTGCTCCATAGCCACTTCGAATTCCCTGCCTGCTGCCGCGCTTCTGCCTGAGCACGCGCAGTAAGATCTCCAGCGGCTGCAGCAGGCAGGGAACGCATGTCAGGAGGTGGGGCTAAGGGGCTGGAAGAGGTTCAGCCCACCGCTGACGTGGGCCTGGCAGGGGGGGGCTAAACGTCAGCCGGCAGGGGGGCCCAGCCGAGCTGCAACTTTGAGGTTTTTTTTAATTATTATTAAATGGGACAGGTGACTGTGCAGTGTCGCAGCAGACTTAGCTGCCATAGGGATGGGCCCCCAGCCACGGTGGGCCCCGGGACAAATGTCCTGCCTGTCCCTATGGTAGCTTCGCCCTTGGTTTTGTCTACCCACTGCAATGGGAGCCCCCTGTAAGGTCAGGAGAAGTCAGAAACAAATTTTGAATTTAATTAAATTTATTATTATTATTATTAGCAAGCATTTTCATAGCACCAGCAATGTACCTGGTGCTTTACAAAATAATGGAAAAGACACGGTCCCTGCTCTAGGGCTTACAATCTGAGAGATGGGATGTGTGTGTGTGCGTGTGTGAGATGAAGGAAGGGGAACTGAGGGAGAGACAAAGAGTGTAACATTCACGAAGATGCGACGTCCCAGTGTTAGCAGGAGACCCCCTTCCACGCGTGACTATTGGGGGTTCGGTACCCCAATATACACCCAATTCTTAAATTTAGGGGAATTAGCCGAATTAGTTGAACTATTTATTTATTTTATTTATTTTAATACATTTATACCCCACCCCTCCTGCAAGTAGCTTGGGGCCCCATGTGCCACAAGGATCAGTCTAAGGTACGGGGGTGTGCTCCTGATCAGTTGGACTATCCCACCCACTTCCCAGATACACAGACAACTGCTTAAATACAAAAGTTTTTTTTTATTAAAGAACCAAAGAAGGGAGACACATATACACACACCTACCCTTCCTTACACAGATACACACCCACGGGCCAATTCTTAGGTGCTATACAGCTTGAAATAACCACGCTCCCTTGTACAGATACACCACCCACCCACGAACAATCCAACCCACTCCCAGTCTGGTATTCTTTGGGGCTGGTGCACACTGTGTTGGGGGAAGAGGAAGAAACAGGGAACTGAGGGAGAGAGAGAGATTTGAAAGGTTACCTTGCTGAACCTGTAGGTAGAGGGAGAGACAGGCAACCCTCAGACGGTGGTGTGTGTGTGTGTGTGCGTTGAGAGGTGAAGGTCGGGAACACAGACCAAGGTCTGGGAGAGGCGTCCTTCAGTGGGGTCCAGAACTGCCATGCTCTTGGGGGCCAGGGTTTGGATTATTATAGGATGATGTCCATGTGCTCAGGGGGAGGAACCCTTGGGGGTCTCTTAGGGCAGAACGGAGGGGCTGGAGGGGGCGTCACCTTTCTATCGTCCCACACTTAGGACTAAATTCTAGAAAGTCCTGTCTCCAGTGGTGACCTAATTCTGAGGGGAACAAAAGGGGCCTGGGTGTGACAATAGAATTCAATGAAGGGTTGGGAGGATGCTCCAGGTGTCTTTAGGAAAATAGGGTGAGTCAATAGGGAAATCTTGTCAGGATGTTGTGGGGACAACAAATCTTGCAGGGGATAAAGGGCTTTCCCATAGGGGAACAGGGAAGACTGGCTCCATCCAGGTGTGCACGGGCAGGCCCACCATTGTGCTTATTTTGCCAATCGGAGTTCCAAGCTAGGGTCTTTGTTTGAAACTGGGGAGCGGCCTCTCTTTCCTGTGCCCCTGTGATTACTGGAGGAGGCTCTCTCCTTATCTAATTCCTGCTCTTTTCAGGTTTTGTGCTTCACCTGAGGGGCCTTTCAGTTTCAAGGCTTCACCTGGCTCTCAAATTCCTCTCTGGTCCTTGTCGCTTGGGTACCCCAGAATCTGTATTCCTTATGGCGCGATGTTTCACCCAAAAGGGGGGGGGACATTCTCACGGGAAAGGCTTGTTACCTTACACCAGGTGCACATGCTTGGCTTGGTTACATTGAGAATGATGGCTGGCTGGTGTGTGTGGTGAGGATATGAGTACACAGACCTCAGGTAACAGATTGTACTGTATGGTAGGTATCAGCAGGAGTTAGGTGAGGGGAGCGAGGAGGTGGGGGAGGGGGGCAGAGCAGAAGAGGTGGGTATTGAGGAGGGATTTGGATTCATTCATCCAAATCACTTCCAGACTGCGACTGTGTGGTCATATTCACTTCACTCTTGCCCTCAGGTGAAATCGAGGCAGAAAGAGGCAGGAAAGTTTGTGTGGCAGGTGTGAGATGTTGGGTGAAAACAGACATGATGCTAACCACCCTTTAACCACCCTTGGTGGTTATTTATGCATGTTGCAGGGCTGTATTGGTGCCCTATGCAGTCAGAGGGGAAAGTGATGGGGGGGTG
This sequence comes from Sphenodon punctatus, assembly GCA_003113815.1. NCBI lineage: Eukaryota > Metazoa > Chordata > Lepidosauria > Sphenodontia > Sphenodontidae > Sphenodon > Sphenodon punctatus. Next base: position 134,413 of record QEPC01001456.1, on the reverse strand, counting down.
GGTGGGAGGGGAAGGACTGCGACTAAGAGGAAGAATGGCCTTGTGGTTAAAGAGCTGGCTAGGCCCCAGGATTTAATTCCTAGCTCTGTCCTCAAGGTCAGTCCTGGCATCCCTTCCAGACACTGACACTACTGATACTCTGCAAGACCCCACCCACAGCTAGATGCAGAAACACCAGCTTCAATTGGCTTTTGGCGAGGGAGTCGGGTAGGGTGGGTGGTTTTGAGGGTTAGGGTGGGAGAGTTTTTGTAGTATAACCATTTTTTATGACTTCCCCTTTTATGAGATTAAACAGATTTTATATTTATATTTTTATTTATATTTGTATTTTTAACTATTTTATATTTTGTTTAAAATTGTAAGCTGCCCCGAGCTGCTTTGCAGGAGAGACTCCTTATCTGAACTGAACTCCTTATCTTCCCCCCTCATCCTTCCTCTCCTTTCTCACTGTCAATAACTATTGATGGAGTCACCATCCTGCCTGTCCCCCAAGCCCGTAGCCTAGGCTTCATCTTTGACTCAGCCCTTTCTTTTAAACCCTACATTGACTCTGTTGCTAAATCCTGTCGCTTCTCCCTCCATAACATTGCTAAGATTCGCCCTTTTCTCTCTGTCTCGTCTGCCAAAACTCTTGTTCATGCTCTGGTCATCTCTCGCCTCGATTACTGTAACCTCCTTCTCACTGGCCTTCCCCGGTCTCACCTTTCTCCCCTCATCTCTGTCCAAAACTCTGCTGCCAGGGTCATCTACCTCGCCAGTCGCTTCGACCATGTGCAGCCCCTCCTCTCTTCGCTTCACTGGCTTCCCCTTCCTGAACGAATCCTGCACAAGCTCCTAGTCTTCACCTATAAAGCTCTTCACAACCTTGCTCCCCCCTACCTCTCTGCACTTATCGCCCTCCATACTCCAGCCCGTGCACTTCGCTCCTCCTCTGTCCCTTCTCTCACCCTTCCACGCCTTCCCTGCTCCCCTAAGCGCCTTCGTCCCTTCTCACTTGCTGCCCCCCATGCCTGGAACTCCCTCCCTGTCCACATCCGCCTTGCCCCCTCCCTTCATACCTTCAAATCTCTCCTTAAAACTCACCTCTTTCGCTCTGCTCTGTCTGACTCTTTATCCTGCTGAGCCACTATTCCTATACCTACGATCGGTTTACCCTTATCCTTGCAACATGGACCTGCCTGCTGTCATTCTCATCGTAACCAAGCCAAGTACGTGCACTTGAGACCTCGCATCTTCATGAATGTTAGACCCCTTGTCTCTCCCTCTGTTCCCCTTCCTAAGTCTCTCCCCCAGCTCCTGTCTCTCAGATTGTAAGCCCTAGGGGCAGGGACCGTGTCTATTTTATTACTTTGTAAAGTGCCATGTACACTGCTGGCACTATATAAATGTTTGTTAATAATAATAATAATAATAATAATATAAACTATGAAAAATAAATAAATAAATAAATAAATAAATAAAATAAATTGGTGCCGGGTGTGGTTTTGCAGTCCCCGAAGACCTTAGTCTTGGGGGACTTCGATATTCATGCTGACGGCACTCTTGGGGGAGTGGAGTGTGAATTCATGGCCGTCATGACAACCATGGACTTGTCTCAAGTAGTCATTGGCCCAACGCATGATGGGAGCCAAACTCTCGACCTGCTTTTCTGCACTGGCCTTCAGGTGGGTGACCTGTTGTCTCTTATGTCTTTTTACATCCCTCTCCTCCCCCTCTTTTTTGGGGGGATGGCTTCTCCCATTTTCCCTCTTTCCCCCCTTTTTTATACTGTTATGTTTATAATGATTATATATTTTATATTTTGATATATTATAAGCCGCCCTGAGCTGCTTAGACAGAAGGGGCAGGGTATTAAATACTTTAAATAAATAAATTAAATTAAATTCCACTCTCTCTCTGACTAGGGTTGAGGCTGATAGGTGGTGCCAAACAGTAGGCATTTTTACACACACATTAGAATTCCAGATTTTTCAATCTTCTGGGTTTACAAGTCCACAAGTAAGTTCCGGATGCATTTTTCACACGCAGACTGCCCTGAGGCAGTTCCTGGATGCATTCTTCACACAAACACTGCCCAGAGGCAGCCTAAAGTAGTCACAGCTGTAGACGTGACAGGCTACCATGGAAACCAAGTGACCACAGCTGCCCGGAGAGTGACCATGTAGCCTTAGCTACAAGGATAAGAGGAAGGGGGGGGGGGTTCTTAAGGTAAGGAGGAGTGTTTGTGATACTGTTCCCCTCCCCTAGGCTAAGGAGGTTACCTCCGGTAGTACTTATGCAGGAGCTACATCGCATTAACTACTGATAATTTTATTCGGCTGAAGGCAATAATGACGGACTCTCAGGACGCTAGGATCTTAGTATCCACGTATGAGGAAATCCTTGTATGTTTGTAGAAATCATTGCTATGCCTCCCAAATAAGAGGAAGGGCCCCTATAGGTTATATAACCAGCGATACAATCCCGAATGCAAAAGGGCTAAGAACCATTTGGTACATCTTAAAAAGGAATGGGCCATGAGCCCCTCACCTGAGACACGAAAGGAGTTTGTGAGAGCAAGGGCCTTATATACAAAGCTACTTAAGGCAGTCAGACTAGCATACCATAACCAGCAATGGGCCAAAATGGCTGTTGATATGGCTACAGGTAATTTGGGAGGATTCTGGTCCTGCCTTAATAGAATATTGAAGCCTAAGGAGGAAGCTGGGAATTGGGTGCCTCGGAATTCCAAGTGGGAGGCTTTTTTTGGAGAGCTCTATGCTGAGCGGCAGGTGGGAATTGAGGATCTTCCCAAGATAGAGATGCCAGTCCCCCATGCAATATGGCGTCCAGAGGATTTTGCTGAACCTGTATTGCTCGATATGATTATGAGGTTAAAATCTAGCAAGGCCCCAGGCCCCGATTATCTCACAGCGGAAGTGTTACAGGCAGACCCAAAATGATGGGCTCAAATCCTGGCCAAACTGTTCTGTGCAGTGTCCAGGGGTGGTCATATTCCCCAATCTTGGAATTATTGTATTATTGTTACCATTTTTAAAAAAGGGAAGTTCCAAGATCCGGCCTGTTATAGGCCTATTAGCCTACTATCTGTAACAGGAAAGCTATTTGCTAAGATATTATTAGCACGTCTTGAGAAGTGGGTAGAAGAGAGGGCTGTCATCCCTCAAGAGCAATTTGGCTTTTGCAAAGGCTGGTCGACATTGGACTGTTGCTATATTCTTCGCCACCTTGTTTACAAGTATCATAAGGTCAAGAAAGGCAAAATATATCTGGCTTCTGCAGATCTATCAAAGGCCTTCGACTCAGTTCCGAGGGCTAGGTTGTGGGCTAAATTGAAACATCTGGGTATAGAAGAAGAACTGCTGACAGACATAATTTGGCTGCATACGAATAATCAAGCCTGGGTCAAAGTTAATAAAGGTCAAGGTTTCACCAATAGTATCCCAATAAGAAGAGGGGTTAGGCAGGGGTGTGTGTTGCCCCCCCGCTCTTTAATTTGTTTCTTTCCGACCTTCCACACTCGCCTCTTCTCTCCTCACTGGCTCCCCCTTCCTGAACGTATCCTGTTTAAACTCCTGGTTTTCATGTTCAAATCGCTCCATAACCAAGCTCCCCCTTTCCTCTCAGACCTAATCTCCCTACGCACTCCTGCACGTGCTCTCTGCTCTTCCTCTGTCCCCTCACTCACTCTCCCTCATTTCTCCTGCTCACCTAATTGCCTTCAACCCTTCCCCCTCGCTGCCCCCCATGCCTGGAACTCCCTTCCTGCCCACATCTGCCTTGGCCCCTCCCTCCGCTCCTTCAAATTCCTCCTCAAGACCCTCCTTTTCCTCACTGCATTTCCCAATGCCTGCTAGACGTTCCCATATACCTACTGTCTGCCCTCCTCTGCAGACTGCTGCAACCAATCTGATTGTAACCAAGTAAAGCACACACACCGGAGTCTTTGCATCCACTTGAATGTTTGTCTGTCTTCTCCCCTGTCTCTCCCACTGTCCCCTCTCCCTGTCCCCCCCTCCTTGTCTTTTAGATTGTAAGCCACAGGCAGGGACCGTGTCTATTTCTATGTTCTGTACAGCACCAGGTCACATGACTGGCACTATATAAATGTTTATAATAATTAATAACTCAAATGCATGCTCCGAGGGTTGGGGATACTCACTTGGGTCTTCTGCAATTTGCAGATGACATGGTGCTGCTGTCCCAGATGGAGATTGGTATCAAAAGGGCACTTGAGAAGTTACACCAATATTGTGTGAGGAATGGTCTAGAATTAAATAGCTCTAAGACCAAGATACTGGTGTCGGGAAAGAGAAATCTACCCGCAAGTTGGAGTTTGAGCCTAGGCAGGGTTGCCTTGGTGAATTCCTATAAATATTTGGGGGTGATTTTCCATGTTAGGGGCACATGGAGCTCGCACCTACAGGCTAGGGCTAATGCAGCCATGTAAGCTACGTGAGCCCTTGTTAGGGCTAGCAATATTTCATGCGGGGTTTCGGTTTCTGCTTTTTTAAAGGCATATTCAACCAAGATCCCTCCCATGTTATTATTTGGGATGGAACTGGTCCCATTCCCAGATGTGACTAGTCTGGAAAGGGTCCAGAATATATTCCTGAGGAAGCTTCTCCAGGTAGGCCCTAGTGTCCCTGGGGCTATACTTAGGGCTGAGACGGGCATCCTTTCAATTGCAGCTCTTGCAAAAAAGTCATTTGTAAGGTATTGGCTCAGACTGCTCACTCGACATGAAGAAGCGCTACCATTGAAATGTTTTTGTGAAGGATTACAGCATTTGGGTCTGAGAGGTTACCCTTGGATCCAATATTTGGGGTCCTTACTTAGGGATTTAGGTTTCTCCTTTGAATATTTCAAGGGGAAACCATTCCCGTTGATTGCATTCAAAATTTATGGTACGATCCAGGATGTATCAAAACAAGAGGATGATGATGATTATAAAGTCCTGGAGGGTAGTGCCGTATCTGGCCCAATTTAAGCTTGTCTTCTCTTTAGAACCGTACCTCGATACCCTATCCAATCGCAAGTTGTGTAGGGCATATACCTTGCTTAGGCTCCAACTTACTGAGACAGCAGTTACTCAGGGTAGATACAAGCGCATTCCTTATTACTCTAGAATTTGCTTGTGCCGTATAGGTGAAGCTGAGTCTACTGAGCATCTCCTCTTGAGATGTCCGTATTTTACTGCTTTGCGGACAGTATGGCTTGCCCCATTGTTGCTGGAGGGAATTTCCTTGGAAACTAGCGGGTGCTACTTTTCCTCCTCTCCTCATCCCAGAAGGAAACTATCGAAGCCCTTGCATATTATGTGCTTTTGGCCTCGAAGAAAAGAACTTATATCCGCAGGAAATTGGAGCAGAGGGAGAAGGATGCAATTGTACCCTGATTGTTATAAGAAGTGGCTTATTCCCTAAGATCACTGGGAGGCAGTATGGAAACAATTTTTATGTTTTTTTGTTCTTAACAATTTAGTTTACCATGTTGTTGACTAAATTATATGTTTCATTCTCAAATTTTAATTGATGCTTTTGATCCAAGTTTTTGTATGCTTATTTGGAGGTACTTCTTTTGTATGTTGTAGTTAAAAAGGAAGTCCACTGTGTTATTCTCCATTTGTTTGTTTGTATGGTTGTATGTTTCTATGTTTTGTACTTTATGGTTATGGCGAAAGCCCGTGCCAAATAAAGGTTTTGAGTTTGACCACAGCTGCCTGGAGCAAAGCAGTTTACCAGGAGAACATTTTACACACACAAGTTCTAGGTGAAGTTCAATGCAGAAGTTCAAAGAGTCAGATATTTAAGATCTGGGTGAGTGATTTAGACACACAGAAAGTTCAGGATATAACATCAAACATGCAGGAGAAAAGTGTGTGTAAAAGCACTCAATGTCAGTACTAGTCCACAGGCCCAGCCTCCATCAAGCTCAATCTGCCCCTGAGCAAAGGCTGCCAAAGTAGGGACTGGTAGAGTACTGGCATCTTGCAGGGCAGTTCTACTGGCCCCTCTGAACACCCTCCAAGCTTCTGAGATCAAGGGGTGGGACTTACAGCACAGACTTGATCTCTGGTAGCTCTTTTTTCCTTCTTTAAAACACTGGCAGAAATTCCTTGGTTAATTTGCTGATTCAATATGCCTTGGCTCCCCTGTCTGTAAAATGGAGATAATCCTTTCGCCTTCCTTTCTATCCTCGGTTTAGATTGTACACTGCATAGATAAGGGTCAGTGTCTATGTGCAGGAACAATGCTTAGCATAACAGAGTCCTTCATCTTGGGCTGTATTCTCACCTGCGGCGGCGGGGGTGGCAGCGGGAGGGGCGAGGGAAAACGCGGCATCCCGGAGGAGCCGACCAACGGGAAAAGAGCCGATGTGAACGGGAATCTGTCATGGCTTCTCTTGCGCATGTCAGGGTGCAAAATCCTGCCCTGCCATGCGCGAGAGAAGCCACGGCAGATCCCCGTTCGCACCAGCTCTTTTCCCTTCGTCCGGCTCCTCCGGGCTGCCGCATCTTCCCTCGCCCCTCCCGCTGCCGCCACCGCCACCACAGGTGAGAATACAGGCTTAGCTGGGGCTTCTGCAACAACTGCAAGGCAACTAATATAGAAAAACTCAAGAGAAAAGTGGGAAAGAGAGGGTCTGTGGAGTAGGGTGCGTCTGTGTCAGATTTTCATCATTGAGAACAATTCTGAGCTGAAATGAATCGGTGGTCAGTGCAGCCATACTTTGGAGAGCCTGGAAATTCCTATTATCTCATTCGCAGAGCACAGGGCTGTAAGGATCCTCAAAGGTCATCTAGTTCAACCTATTGAACTGAGGCAGGATTCACCATACTGCCTCAACAGAGGAATTCACCAACAGAAAAATCAAAGGAGTAAGTAGAATGGGGCAGGTGGTGCAGTCCAAGGGCTGGGGGTTTGTGGTGGGGGGTGTCTCATGTCCACAAGAATGTGTGCGTAGGTGAATGGGTGATTAAAACGTGTGTGTGTGTGATCCATTCCATCTGCAGCAGAGTCTGTGCCAACCTAGCTGTGCCTCTGGTCTATAGTGAATCAAGCAGAAAGCAGGAGTGACCAGGTCATATTATGCCTGAAATGGGGGAGCATAATTTTGTAAGAGATATGACTGACTCAAACAAGTGCTTCCCGGAAAGATGAAAACCTCCTCAGGACCAACTGCTAATCTGACCTTGTGGTTACTTTAACTTTTAGAAAGAACTTACAGGATGTGAATCTATATAATATAATCCTGTGACATCAAACAGCAAAAATGTCTTCTAAGGTACAGCAAACGTCAATCAAGATTGGTAATACCCTCCATGGACAGTGGGGTCCCAACAGACAGTTTGGGGAGTCGGGACCTGTGTACTTACTCCGCTTCCCATGCAAGTCTAGTTTGTCTTCCCTAACATAGAGATGCTTGCCTCTGCCAAGGTGCTGAAACATGCCAATGTTGTTGTCTTGTTCATTCACCTTCCCTTTAATGATTGTCCTCAAAGTCCACAGCACATGTAAAAGCCCTGACAGGTTAAGAAAGCAAAAAGTGTATGCTGAGAGGACAAAACAATCCCCAAATAAATCAATAGCTATATTTCTGACTTTTCTAACCAATTGTTCCAGATGTCACTGCTCTGAATAGCTCTCTGTACTGATCAATAGCTCATGGCAGCTCTACAGCTATTCAGATAAGCTATCAGTGGAACTAATTGTTGTTGAAGCCGTGCCCGCTTGATCAGCAAGGCCGGGATGGTTTTGTTTTTCTTATGTAAGTGGCATGGAGCAGTTTCAATTAAGTTCAGCTTGTAACAGGGTTTACTGGCTTATCTCAAGGGGCACGGACCACTTGGAAGGAACAAACTTTGTTGGACCTCTTTAGGCGGTGGTTCTCAACCTTTTTATGGGTGAGACCCACTGAAACATTTATAAAAAATCCAGTACCCATCTTTTAATAAATAAATAAATAAATAAATATTGGACCAGGAATGGCTGAGTGGCAGTGCATGTCAGGGGAGCTGATTCCTGCAGCAGCACCAGTGGGGAGCTGACATAAGGCAGCCAGAAGTGGTAGGAGCCAGAGAGGAGGGAAGCTATGAGAAGCCATGTCCCTCCTCTCCCTATCCTGTCTCCAGCCCTCAGAGAAGGGATGTGCAATTAATTTACAATTTGTTTAGTTACTAAAATGAATGAAGCCCCATTTATTTTAGTAACTAGGAATGAAGGTGAATGAATTAGGAAATGAATGAAAACAAAAATGAATGAACTTTTAAAAAGGAAAACAAAAGGGGAAACGAAAATGAAAGAGGTCCCTTCTCCCATCCTGCCTGCTGCTCCTCTGCCTGCCTCTTGCTGCTGCTGCTGCTGCTGCTGCTGCTGCTGCTGCCGCTGCCCAAATGGATTTCTCTCACACATATTTCCTGCCCCCGGGGTGATCTCTACAAGTTGACACCCTGCTACACTTTGGGGTGCCTGCCTATGCTGAAGCCAGTGCCTGCTGATCCTCTGCCCTTCTGCCTTTGCTGTTGCCAGTCTGTGTGATGATTGTGTATCTCTCTCTCTTAATTTTCTCCCCGCTAGGGCATTCTCTGCAAGTTGAAGCCCAACGTTCTTTTGACAGCATGTCTTCTTTGCCAGTCCTTGCTGTTTCTCAGTGCCCACTTGCTGCCTGACAGTCTATGTCTGATATTCTGCCTCCTGGGGGCATTCTGTGCCACTTGAAGCCTTGTCAGACTTGGGGCACCAATATCTCCTCTTGTGCTAGTGCTTTGAGTTCCTGGTGTCTGCTGCCTGCTAGTGTCTGTTCTGCCTGCCTGCTGCGTGCCAGTCTGTCTCTGGTATATCTGGCCCCCTGGGGCAGTCTGTGAAAGTCTGGGAGAAGGGAAAGTAGCACCATAGAAGGATAATAAAACTGCTATTTAAAGGCATGGAAGCCCTGCCAAGTGATTCCCATTGATTTCAATGGGAAACAAATGTAAACCCAAAACAAATGAGTGTTAAATGAAAAAAAAAAAGCAAAAATGAATGAAATCTCCAGCTCAGCTCATGGGTGCTAACTATGGGGGGTGAGGTGGGGGGAGGCTTGGGGGGAGCTGGTGAAAGCTCCCCCCCCCCCCCCGGGATGGAGCCAAGCATCCCCTGGAATGCTGAACATGTTCCCTGTCTCTCAGTCTGGCCACTGGTGTTGGGAGTCTGCAGTGAGCCCGCCCTCCCTGACAGCAGGAGCCACCACTCTGTCCTCCTCCAGGCTAAGTCCACCCCAGCCCAGAGCAGTAAATTGTTGGTAGTCCTGTTCTCTCCTGCCCCCACCCCATTGACCATCACCCTCCTCCAGCCCTACCACCAAGTAGCCAGCCCAGCCTCCAGAGGTAGGTAGGGGTGACAGGCTTCATGGTACCAATGGGAATGGGGAGGGAGGGGGTTACAGGATACTGCTCACATACAGGCAATGGTGCCATAACCCATGGCTAACAGGATATGCCACAGTCAGGTACAACAGATGAATAGCTCACTAGGTAGCCCCTGAACGTCATGACTTATGGAATGGCCCACATATGTAAGCAGGAATAAACAGCTCCTGAGGAGGAGCGAGTGGACGAGGAGGATGTGCCAGGGCTGAGTTGGAAATGGGCACAGAGGGCGGCTGCTGCAAGAGAGGATGTCAAGCCAGTCAGTGGTGGCTGGGGACAGCTAAAATGGAAGGGCAGGGGGTAGTAGAGTTGACCCCCCCCCTCCTATTAGGATTCAAGGATGACAAACTGACATCGATCAAGCCCTTCCATCTCCACATGCATCGGTACAGTATAACTATAGAATGGTGCCAGTTCACCGCTACCCATGGTGTACCATGGCCATCAGTTTGCTTGGATGTCATGGTCAGGGAGCATGGCCAGGAGGGGCCATCACAGACCACAGGTGTGAGACACACCCCTTCATCCTCACACACACACGGATAACAATCCAGCAGTGGGGATGGGGGGTGGACCCCTCTATGAGATGGCCACCTGGAAATGTAATGACAGCCCTGCAAATGGCTACAGCAAAGGAAGTTGCCTGCTGTAGGCCTACCAAAACATAATGAGGAACACACACATACAACTGCCCTTTGACCACGGTGTTTAGTACATAGGACATATGCACAGAGGGGTGCAGACCAGGGAGGGTTGTCTGGGTGGCAGTTGCATACTCACAGCTTTCCCTGCATGTGGGCAATGTGGCGACAAAGGGCATCCCTGTTCTCATGTGCTATGTGCCTTCAGCCCCACCCTGGGCCTATTGGAACAGGGGCACAGCTGCATCTGATGGAGGCAGGAGGGGATAGGCCAGGCCACCTTTACAGGTTCAATGTATTTATATTATGGAGCATGCAAGCTGCATTGATGAGGATGGGAGCCTTATCTGGATCAGAACTATTCCTGTCCCAGAGGAGGCACCAATGCATATTTGGAACCCCAAAAGCTCATTCCAAGTCACTGTGGGCAGAGCATGGTCATGTGTCATTGAGCACCCGCACGGGTGTTCTCGGCCCAGGATACACCTTCATTAGCCATGCTGTACTTGGATATGCGAGATCAGCATCCACTAATGAACACGTGGGCATGCCCTCTATGATCTGGAATATATTTGGTGCTTTTTCATTTGGCTTATTCAGAGCATTTGGAGGATGGGGGTGGGGATTAGGTGGAAGGGTTGGTGGACTGGGGTTGGAGCGGGTGTTTCTTTTGTTTTTTGTTTTTTTTCTGAATTGTATTTTAAAGTTTTAATTGTATTTTATATTTGTGTAAGCCTCCCTGAGCCTTTGGGAAAGGATGGGGTAAAAATGCTTAGAAATAAATAAAAAATTATTCCGCCATGGATATTACTGTAGGGAAGGGCGAGGTGCAAAGGACCTGTGCATCGTGGCTCCTTCCATACACCCTTTTGATGGCATCCAGGAAGTGGACCCCATGTTCCACTATGGCCGACAGGGAGGTGGGGAACTGACCCTGCTGATACAGACTGTCATCCTTGCTTTTGGGGGGGTATGACTATGGGACTGTGGATGCATTGGGGACAGCCCATTGCGGACAAGCCAGCAATTACGTCTTCGCTTCAACCAGCACATGTGCTCAAGAACCCTGGTGACCATGGAGGATACTACCACGGTTAGCTGTGCTGCACTGCTGAAGGAATAGAGATTCCCAAGCACACAGATGGCACTGACACATGTGCCCGCTGGCATGGGGTCCCTCATGTTGGCTGGTTTTCCTCTTGAGGTGTGACCGTGGGACACCAGCAAGGCAGAATGATAGACCTCAGGGCATCATAAGATAATTTGTTCACTACTCTTACCCCCTGGTGGCTGGGATGGTCTCCCAACAATCCTCGCTCCCATACAGGATGCTACGCCCTTCCTTTGGTCTGAATGGGCTGTATAATGCCATGGACTGGGATTGCCACATCCCTACCCATTCATCAGACTGCACACGACTCCCCCTCTGCATGGCGTGCAGCCGCATCTGACTGGCCGTGTGGAACTGCCTTTCCACCCACTATCTGACCCAGGCTCAGCGCCTTCTTTGAATGGCTCTTTGTCCAGAAAGACTATACTGACAGCCCAGTATGGCTGACCAGTGTTGGGCAGTTTGTTTGAACCAACATGTGCAGAGTTTCAGCACTTTGCAGATGCCTCTGAACAACACCTCAGTGGTCTGCACGTACTGAGAGAGTGCTGTACCCCTCCTATCTTCCACAGATGCTTTGGAGGGGTGTCACGGGTCAGGGGGGAGAATGAACGCTCCCTCCGTGTGCCTATATATTGGGGCTATCCTGTGCCAGTGGACCGTGTATCAGCTCTCTCTGTTATGCGTTATTACCCTACCCCTTTCCACACGCTAGCCCCACATGTGGCCTGGTCGTGGCCCTGGCCACACCCCTCCACATGCTTTGCTGTGCCCTGATTTGGCTGTCCATGTAAACTGTGAGCATGTTTGATGGAGGGTTGGGTGTGTGGGTATTGCAACCTCACGTGACCTCCTGTGACCTCCCTGTCAGGTGTCCATTTGAATCCCTCCCCACTCACCCAGGGTGTGTTGTGTGTGGCTGGCTGCTCCACTCATCCCCCATGGACCCGCCCGTCAGCCACATCTGTTTAAAAAGGGCCTAAAACAGCCTAAATAAAATCTACTCTCTTGGTTCCAACTATTCAAAATACATATACACCTAGCCTACCGTGGTGTGGAAATTTCACTGTAACATGTATAGCTTGGAGGGCAAATCTTCATACACAAAGTTACCCAAACATGAATAGAGGCGCAGTTATATCGGTTATAATTATTACCATTGTATCAGAGCATTCTCAGCTCACTCTCCTCATCACAAATGGAGTGAAGCATCGGCAGCTAAAAGTCAGCCTAGCTTTGATGGGGTATCACAGCAGTATTGCACGAATGGGCTGCTAAAAGAATAATTTAATTTTGCAGGGAGGGGAGAGAGCCTTCCCCTGAATAAAACTGCGCTGAGCTCTGATCCTTTCACTTTGCTGTGAATTTCCCAGCCAACCTACCGCAGGAGGTTAGAAATTTTTTCCCCTCCCATTTACTATCTGTAGAGTTCCAGCTTAGTTTGAAGATTTTCTTTTCTTTCCCTATCTCTGCAAAGCCAGATAGCTGGGGGACTATTGCAGCAAAGTTTTGTAGCCGCAAATGAAATCACAGTTCAAGCACAAAAGGGATTTTAACACTTGAGGTCTCCTCTTCAAGGGCCATCTTAGTGATTGTTCCTTTTTAGGAAAGTCTTGAGCCAAGCAACTCCAGCAATTTACTCTCCCATTTTGACATCGCAAGGCTCTTACAATAATATGATGTGAATAAGGCTAAGCCATTCACCTGGTACAGAAGGGAACAGATTGGCATGCTACCACGGCTTGCAAATCTGCAATTACAACAACAGTTAAAGCCTAGAAAGCAAATGGAGGATAGCACTTTACATTCAACATGCCAATTACTGAGTAAGTGCCATGCTACTAAGTAGTAACTGTTATAGTTTTTATGTGGTCATATAACTAACAGATATGAGCCAGCTCTGGGGCTGTCAACAGACATGGAGTCTCAACATTTCCAAAATGGAGAGTCAGCAGCATAACAATGAAGTAGGACCGCACCTGGTAGTGTCAAGAGTGGCTTGGTCTGGGTCGGTGTACCCGATGCCCCTTTTACAAGCTAGGTGCCTGCAGGTTCAGGACTGCTGCTCTACTCGCCCAGGGTCCAAATGACACCAATTCATTGTCCTTCAGCCAGTGTTTGTATTTATAGCGTGCAAACCAAAATGAAACACTTACTCAAAGTTCACGGAGCCCCCTCCTTGCAGGCAGCTCTTCTTGTTTTAGCTCTACTTGCCAAGCAGCAGCTACCAGGGAGTTTCTATTACCTTCAAATCTGGGAAGCCTCACCCTTGGCTTCCCCAGGTGCTCTGTGCTCCTACTGCTGTCTCTCTCCATAGCTTTCCTTGTCCCAGACAGGCCCCTCTTCATCTAGAGCAGAGGTAGGAAACCTCATGCCCAGGGATCAAATGTAGCCAATGGCTAGTTTTTATTTGGTCCCTTTCCAGTTCCTGGATCTGGCCTCTGGATCCACAGTCCCTACCCTCAAGCACCAAAAGAGTGAGCTCAGGCAAAGGAGCAGAGATGAGGGCATGCACACAAAGTCTGAGGACAGATCCATGGCACAGAACCATGACTGGACACTCCTCTTCCTGTTCTGAGCACACCCCTTAAACACACCAATCCCCAACTTCTATGTACTAATTTTCAAAGTGGCCCAGGGAGGGAAAAGTTTCTCCAACCCTGATCTACAGACTTCCTTTCTTTATGGGAGTGACTGTTGCCACTACTTGGCCATTAGTCCTCCACTTAAGGGCCAGGTGCTAGTGGCTAGCAGGCTATGGAACTGCTCCTGCAGTAACTCATCAACAGTACCCTGCTACAGTCAGGCATAGGGCAGGATCAGCTCTGAGACAGAGCAGGGTTGGATCAAGAGAAAAGCAGCGTCGAGGACAAATATGGGTCAGGGTAGGGCAAAGTGGATCAGGTCTGGGGCAGGGCAGATATCAAAGCAGAGCAAGATCCATGGCAGGAAGAACAGGGCTGGAACTCAAGGCTGCAGACAGGGAGTAAGGAACAAATAGCAGAGCACAAACTGTGACTGTGCTTCACCCAGGCTCTTGATGGGAAGCTGGGGTTTGGAACAGGACAGGGCCCAGTGGCTACAGATGTGGCTTGACTGCCACAGGAGAGCCCTATAGGGAAACCCCAAACCCTGGGCAAAGTGTGGTGGTAAAGGGTGTGAGACAGGCACATCATTCATTTCCATTTTTGTTTTCATTTAAAAAAACCCACCACATTTATTTTGGGGGAGGGGTTTGTAAACAAAACCATTCATCTTTATTATTAATTATTATTATTATTATTATTAAATCACTGACCATGCAAAAAATGGTCACCGAACCATTCGAAGCTCTTTTCCAAAAGGCACCAGCAGTGTCAGAGCCATTTTGGAAAGGGGCGTGCATGTGCAGAATGGTCTGGTGGCCATTTTGCGCACATGTGCAGTATTTTTAAAATTTATTTTTGAACTTCATTTTTTAAAAAAAATAAATCAGTGCACATGCGCAGAACAGCCAAGGTGGCCATTAGCGTATGCAGAGTGATTTTTCATTTTTATAATGAAAATGGATGCTTTTTTGTTTTGTTTGTCTGTTTTCGTTACCTTTGTCATTCATTGTTGTATTTTAATTATTAAAACAAATGGGGCTTCATTCATTTTAGTACTTAAAAATCTAAAACAAATTGCACACCCTTTGTGGTGGTGGCACAAGTGATTCCACTGCCTAACTGTCCTGGTAACATTCTTCCTACTGTTTAGCCTAAAGCTTTTCTCCTTTCATTTAAGCCCATTCCATCTAATCCTATCTTCAGTGACCACCAGAGACAACAACCAGGCAACATTCTGCTTAGAGGAGTCTTTGACATATTGTCAGGTGGGGAGGGGCAGGGGGCGGGAACAACACACACCATCACACTATGTTTGCACGCCTTGTGTCCTGGGCCCCTCCTCTATTTGCGCACCCTAGAGTAAGTGCCCGTCAGGATAGTGTTTGGGCCACAAGGTCTCAGAGAAACCAAACCCCTATCATCATAGGGCTCAGAGGGCAGAATCTTCTTTTTCTAGGCTAAACATTTCCAATTCCTTCAACCTCTCCTTACTGTTACTCCCCTTCATCTCCTGTATCATCTTTGTTGTTCTCTTCTGAGCCCTCTCCAGCTTGTCAGCACCCTTCTTAAAGTTAGGCATCCAAAACAGCACTCAAGCGAGGCCTGATCAGGGCCAAGAAGTTAGGAATAATCACTTTCTCTGCCTTAGGGACAATATTTCTGTTAATGCAACCCAAAAGAGCTTTGGCCCTTTTAACTATTACATTCTATTGTGGCCACTGCCATCAACTATAATTATCCTAGATTCTTTTTCAGAAGCACTGCTGCTCAGACAGCCATCTCCTGTTTTGTATCTGTACTTTTGATTTTTCTTAATAGTTAAATTTGTATTTATTGAATTTTATCTTATTTTCATCAGCCCATTTTTCCAATTTGTCAAGATCATTTTGGATTCTCATCTTGTCTTCCAGATTGTTTACAATTCCTCTCCCCAGGGTGAGAAATTTGCAGGCACCTGGGAGCCACTGATGACCAGAAAGCTGAGGCTGGTAACTGGTTCAGGGGCGTAGTGGAACAAGAGCAGTTTAATATCCGGAAAAAGTCAGGTGACTTAATTCCCCTCCCTGCCCCTGCTCCTGGAATTCAATCTGAAATTTCATGGCCTGCGTCCTGCACCCCCTCCAGCTTTTTTGTCATCAGCAAATTTGGTAAGAATGAAAATGTTAAATGGCACCAGGTCCAGGAAAGACCTTTGGGGAACCCCATTTGCTACCTGTTCCCAATCTGACACTGAAGTGTTGATTGTTACTGCTAGTAGGGTGGGACTTAGTGGAAAATATTGGATACCGGTTTTTATTGGATACCGGTTCTTGAATTATCAGATTAAACTGGTATTACCGGTATCAGATTTTTTCCCATTGAAATCAATGGGGAAGTTTTCCCATTGAAATCAATGGGAGAAAAACCTGAAAATACCTGTAATAAAGACAATAGGTCTCTTGTAAAGACTCAATGACAGATTCACTTCTTTCCTTGACTGCTAACCACCAGACTAGAGTAGCCCCAGCAGCCAGTGCCAGGGGCAGGCAGCACCGACACTACAACATTTTTTCCCCTTTAAAAATAGGGAACTTTTCCACAGCACTCAAAGTCATCATCAAATCAAATAAATCAGAAATCAGATCACAGCAACTGCCAGTGAAGGACACTCGCACAGTGGCACGTCAGTCAAGCACGCAGTTTAGTTTGCAAGTGAGTGACGACTCTGAGTTGATGACCAACTGTATATTAGCCAATCCATAGCAGCAGCAAGCCACCACCAGCCAGTGGCACAGTGCCACTTTACATTTGTTTGCCAAATTTGACACACAACAATTTAAAAACTTTTTTTCACAGCACACAAAAGAGTAAGACAGAACCAAACAAGAGCAATTGTTCTGTCAACTGTCAGGGGATACTCATGTGATGCCATACCTCCACCTTGCCAATGCCAACATCCTTGGCAAACATTCAAAATTCTGTGCAACCTCCAAAATGACTAACACAAGTACACACACATTATTACATACATGCCAACAACTAGATTCAAAACCTATTGTATCCTAATCCCTGGGATCCCCATGATGATACACGTATTTCCACTGCCAACATTTACAACCATACCTTACCAACAGTGTTTAAATAAATATTTAATCATAGCCAAATCCATTACTACCCCTAAAATGACCCCCTATAGCAAATAATGCCAAAAACTAACTGTTTTTTGTTTTTGCCATTTTGGTGTCCCAGGATCTCCTCAAATCACCCATAACCACATATTGGCAATGCCAACAGTTCCAATGCCAACACAGTGTCAATCAATCCCAAATTTAGTGAGACCCAAAAACAAACCCTCTCTCTCCCCATTTGACCATAACCCCAACCATGGGGACAGGCAGTGGATGGGACCCTCGGTAAGAGGCCCTCCATCTGCTCTGAAGCAGGGCCTAAACCAGCAGCCCAGCAAGTTTAGTTCACAGAGTTAGCATTGGAGGGAGGGACATTAACCCTGAAGTACTCCTTGCAGCTGTGTTAAGCCCTGCTACTGGGGGGATAGAGAACCTTCTGTGGTCCCATGCACTGTCTTCCCCCCAACCAGACCCCAAAAGTAGATCATGTTGTCATCCCCTACCTTTATCCTGAACCTCCGAATCCTTGATTTTCATGCCCTCCTTGTCCACCTGTAGTCTTCTGAAGGTGTAGGCTTTGGGACACAAGCCTTCCTTCAGGCTCAGAGGACTGAGTTATCTCCCAGTCCTGCAACAAGCTGAATCAGAAGAGATGAAAGGGAAAAGAAGGACAGGACAGAGGAGAAATAGGAGGGAAAGGGTTTTCTGTGATTCATGAGAAGAGGAAGGGGAAGATGGGTTTTCAGCAGGGAACAGGGGACTCCATTGTTGCTGCTGTCTGCAGCTCTCTCTTCTCCCCAGCTTTTTCTACTTTCTGCAATGTCCACAAGGAGAGTGATGAGAGGCATGGAATCTGATGAGATCTCAGAGAAATTGGAGGGGAAAAGAAATTTTTTGTGTGCTGTTTGAATTTGAGACAGATTTTTTAATTGTGCCCCCTTAACATTGACCTCCCTCCAAAGTAGAGGTACCACAGCTGCTGGCGTTCTGAAGCCTCAAGACGTAGGGGACTTCATGACTTCCATGGGAAGCTCACAGGACACCACACAAGTCTGAAATCCTTCTAAGTCTGGAGGTGCAGTCATGCGTTGTGAAGATGTTGCATTCCATGCTGGTGTGTGTAGAGGTCAGTCTGTTGCCAGAGACGTGGCATTCTCCCCCAAAAGACAGCCCCCCCCCAATGCTCGGCAAGGCCACATGGGACATGGGTCCGTGGGAATTGGGAAGCTTGAGCGAGTGGGGCTGCGGGGTTGGGACAGAGTCACGATGGAGCCTAGGGAAAAAAACCACACAAAAAAACCCCTTCCTGCAAAAACCAGTCTGCCCTTGGAAAAGGTGATTACGTGGAGGAAACCCTGAGTAAGTACGGAGTAGTTAAGAAAGGGCTTCCTCCGTGTTTTAAGGAACCACCGGTTAATAGAACCTGGACTAGCAATGGCCTCAAAGGCATAGAAAACTAGAGCACCCTATGTTTCCCCCAAACAAGTCAATGGCTCCACACCCGATCGGTGAAAATGCACCTTGGTGTCGCCTTTCAGCCTAGGGCTCCCTTCCCTTCATGGTTCCCTTCCTTCCCCACATCACCTGAAAACCTTTCTCCTTTCATGCCCAAATGTGTCCTTTGTTCCCTTAGCCCCAGTCTGTTTACCTTATGCATCTTCCCTTTGTTGTACCTGGACACCCACCTGGAATCCCTTTTGTTGTCCCTATGAACCTATTGTAGTACCCCATAGCCTGTCCCAAATCCTTTATCCTAAATCCTATAACTGCTCCTTGCTCCCCCTCTGAAAAGGAGAAAAACTTTGGATGCAGACACGTGCGGGTCTCTCTGTGCATGTGTGTGTCTTAAGGGGTCTACCAGACTTCAGTCTGGCCCCTTCCCTTCATTCCTGAGCCTCACTGGATCCGTGGGCCGTCTATCCCCTTTCAACGACAAGGAGAGGTAACCATTGGTCATGACATCCCCTCTTGCTTCTCTCTCTCTCTCCGTCTTCCCTGTGTTTCCCCTCCCTCATCCTCCACATTACTTTCATCTTTCCCTCTGCTGCTTGTGTTTTCCCTGTAAACTGCCAGCCAGACCGGGGCTGCTTTGATCAGTATATGTGTGCATATCCCATTGTGTGTTTTCTGGTGTCCCTTTTAAATAAACACCCCCTTTTTGGTTATTGAACGCTTGTCTCCCTCTGTTTCTCTACTCTTGGGAAGGGTATGTAAACCTGACTGTAGCACGTATCCGACCTCAGATGGATCCTGTTGGCACGTGGGAACCCCTATTTCAACTAATTTGGCTAATTTCCCTAAATTTAAGAATCAAGCAGATATTGGGGTGGAAGTCACGCGTGGAAGGGGGTCTCCTGCTAACAAGTCCCACAGTTGGCAATGGCTGGTGTTCTGGAGATGCCCTCCAGGTGCAATGCATCCTCAGACTTTAGTTGGGCTCTGGCACATGACTCGACTAAGACCTGGGGACAGAACTGTGAAGGTGAAGTGGTTGGGGGGGTCAGTTTCTGGAGGAGTGTTCCACCCTCACAATGCCCTCTGTACCTCTTGGTGGCGGTGGCGGTCCCAGTTTTGCTTTGAGCCAGTGTGGGCTGGATGATGAGTAGACTTGCTCCTTGTGAGGGAGATGGGTTGTCCTGTGTGGGGGCCACTTGGTCCACTCCTTAACCAATGAAACTCTTGGCCAATTGGTCCAATCCTATTGTGAACCTAGGGAACTCCTGACTAGGGCTATAGCGGAAAGTTTCAGCGGTAGCTATTTCTGCCAGAAACAGCATTTCCGCAATTAGTGGTATGGTGTGTCAGAGGCTTTCATTCCACTAGTTTCATTCCACTACATCCGCAGTTCTGCTAATTTCATTCCGCTACTTCCACAGGCTTCACAAATAGCAGAAACATGCCATTTTTGCTACTTCCGCAATTCCGCCAGTGTCACAAAATAGTGGAACAGCAGTTTTCCAACAATTATGCAATTTTTCTGATAGTTTCCGAATTTGCAGAATGCCGGTGGAATTAGCGGAATGTCAGCAGAAAAGCTGTGATGTGGCACGGGCAATTCTGAAATGGCGGAATGGAATCACGGCATGGTAAAAGCTGCTGCCGCTTCAGCCCTACTCCTGGTCACTTGGTCCACTCCTGTTGTGAACCCAGGGAACTCTTAGCTGTTGGGCTAAGTCCTGCTCAGCCAGCCTCAGTCTCTCCCACCCTGTTGTTAACCCAGGGAATTCTCGGCCACTTGGTCCACTACTGTTGTTAACCCAGGGAACTCCTGGACACTTGGTCCAATTCTGTTGGACCAAGTGGCCAGGAGTTCCCTGGGATAACAACAGGATGGGAGAGACTGAGGCTGGCTTGGCCCTGGGCAGGACTTAACCCAAGAGCTACATAGCCTATGAGTCCAATTCTCATAGCTGTTGGGTTATAATTCCCTCCTGTCACTGCCTTTCCCTCACTGGGTCCTATCTGTGCTGTGTAATAAAAAAAATCACATTGCCATCGCTCACCTTTAACCTGACGTCCCCCAACCACACCCCATTGTTTCTGTAACCGATCATGAAAAAAATAGATCACCTTGCCATCACCTACCTTTATCCTGAACCTCTAAATCCTTGATTTTCATGCCCTCCTTGGCCACCCGTAGTCTGCTGAAGGTGTAGGCTTTGGGACACAAGCCGTCCTTCAGGCTTGGAGAATGCTACCTTTGCAAGCGGGGGCCACACCTGCATTATCTGGGCCCAGCAGGCCAAGGGGTTGGTGTTAGTAGGGTAGGAGGGCTTGGCAAGATATTGCGACACAAATGTGTCTGCCATATCCTGTTGCTCTACAGCCCCCTCCCCATCATCTGCCTCCTCCTCCACCATGGCCGCTAGCCCAGAAGACCACAAGGTGGATCTTACCCCACTTGCAACCCCTGTAGAAATGGTAGTTGTTTCTGGAAGTGGGGGTGCCTACACTGGAAAATACCATCGCACCTCATCAATGAGCTTGACCCTGTTGCTATTGAAGAATTGGACATGTGAGGTCATGGTCTTCTTGACCCGTGGGTCGAGTAGCGCGGCTAAGAAATATGGATGCCTCATTTTCAAGGCATTGAAACATCTATTCTGCTCCTCAAGCAATTTATTTGCCAGCACCCTCACAGGCCCATGCAGGTCAGTGTGAGAGAGCATGCCTTGCATACATCGAAGCAGGATCTTAAAGAGTGGCATCACCTGGCTCAGAGTGGTGACCTCTTCATTCAGCTTGCTAGTGGCCTGTTGAAATGGCTGCTCCACCACTGTCCATTCCTCCCAGGTCAGTGGTGTTGCTCCTAATGCTCTACAACAAGAAAAGGGCATGCAGCATCTCCTTCTGTACCAGCAGACATTGCAGCATCAAGAAGGTGGAGTTCCACCTTGTGGCCACATCCTATACCAGCTGGTGAAGCGGGGAGCCCAACTCCTCTTGCTTCTCTCACAGTGCCTGGCTGGCTGAAACTGACCAATGGAAGTATCCGGCAGTCTTCTGGGCAGTTTCAAGGAGTGCCTCAAAGCCCTCGGTTCTACTCAAGGCACCCTGAATCACAAGGTTCAGGAGGTGTGCACCGTAGTGAACATGAGTAAAGCCACCACAATTAATGGCTGCAAACATGTTGCTGGCACTATCGGTTACAAAGTAACTGACCTCAATGGTTGAACCTTGGCAGCAGACCCACCCATCCAGCATGCCATTCACTGCTTTGAGTATCTTATCTGCTGTGTGCTTGGAAGCTGCCAGGAGCAACCCTGCCTTTCCATGTGACTTTCACTGACACCCTCGTTTTGCAACCGACCACATGGCACGATTTTGCAATATTGGGGTAAGAGACCTACAGCCAGCATGGCTGGGGGGGATTTTTCTCTGATTGGAGTAGGTACAGCCAGGTAACCTCCCAAGGACCAATCACGAAAGAGGGGTAGGGGGGCTTTTAAAAAGACCAAAGCCACACCTCTTGAGGAGTCTTCCACTTTTACTTCTGTTTGCTCTGATATACTGACCTTTTGGCTATGGAGCTAAAGGAATGGCTCCTGGCCTGTTTGGACTAAACTGAACCAAAGGACTTCACCCCTTTCAAAGAAGGAGAAACCCTGAGGTGTTCCTGAGTGTTTTCGAGAAGCAGGCTCGCAGATGGAACCTGAGGGAGGATGAGTATATGCATTATGTGGCTGGGTTGATAACTGGGACTATGTCTATGATCTTTGATAGTTTGCCCAATGACTCTGCTAATGACTATTCTGTTTTTAAAGAGGCTGTGCTCAAGCACTACAGGCTGGGCCCAGACCATTTTAGGAAGCATTTTCACACACTGCAACCTCAGTCAGGGCAATCTATGGCTGGGTTTGGGGCCCAACTGATGGAGGCCTTTGATAAATGGGTGGATGGGGCTAAGGCTACATCTAGGGAGCAGATGCGGGATCTTATGGGGCTGGATCAGTTCTACTTCCGCTGTCCCCAGGAGATTAAGCACCTGGTCAAAGATAAAGACCCTAAAACCATCAGTGAAGCAGCTGACATGGCTGACCAGCTGTTGCTGAATAGGGATGGGGCTAAGAAAGAGCCTACCTGCTTTGGGAAGGATCAAAAAGGTTTACAAAAAGGAGGGAACAGAGGGGAGGTAAACCCCAAGTGGGAGGGGGGATCCCAGGGGCCTGTGGAGCACAAGGGGCCTGTGAACCCCAAGTCACACACACACACTTTCCCAAAGGAACGAGCTTGTTATGAATGCCATGAACTGGGGCACTTACGTAATGCCTGCCCTAAACTAGCAAGCCCTAAACCCGAACCTGTTCACAGAGTGATGGCAGTGGGTGGGGAAGAGACCCCTAGCCCAGAGCTGGTGTGGAGGGTAACCCTAGCCCAAGGGGAGGAGGAGGTCCCTGAGAACCTAACCGGCTATAAAATAACTAATGCCGCTGAGCTGACAGGCTGCTTCAAGGAACCAGTGAGGTTTAAGGGCAGAGCTGGACTCTGGGGCGAGAGTGACCATTATCAGTGCTATTTTTGTTTCTCCCTCTGACATCATCCCTGGCAAGAAGCTGTGGGCCAAGGGGTGGGGGAGACATGGGAGGGCTGAACAGCTCCCCGTAGCTAGACTGCCCATAGAATGGCAGGGGGAGGAGGTGATAGCAGAAGTGGGGGTGGAGGAAGATGCGTCTATTCCCCTACTCATGGGGCAGGATGTGTTGGGGGTGTTCACCCCTAAGATCGTTAGGGTGAACTCCCAGCCCAAGCATTCAGGGGATGTAAGCTCACTTACCTCAGAATACCCTGAGGAAAATATTTCCCCAACTCCTGAAGAGCCAGAGGGAGGGGGCTCTTATTCTCCAGTAGAAGAATTAGAAATGCCTGGAGGGGAGGGAGGAAGCTCTTATCTCCCAAGCAAGGCTTCTGAATTGCCCAGGGGGAGGGAAGAACTTCTCCTCATCTCCAAGGTTATCACTCTCCAGCAAGCTAAGGAATTGGGAAGGGTAGAAGATTCCCTGGGAGATTGCAATCAGGGAAAGGGTGAGACTCAGATTAGCTCAGAAGGGGGTGTGTGTGTCTGGGGGTGATTTGCCCACAGACAGGCAGGAAGAGGCTGCAAGGACTCCTGGAGGACAGAATGACTCTGAGCTAGCCACAGAGCTGTGTACTGTTGCTACCCCAGAGGAATTTAAACTAGAACTCACCAAGGATCCCAGCCTGCAAGAACTTAGAGGCATGGCTAAGGATCACTTGGAGGAGTTCACCCCAGGACAGAGAGAGCAGTATGTCTGGGAGAAGGGACTACTCGATAGGATATGGGTTCCCACAGGGAAAGAAGCAACCCAGGAGCCCTATCGCCAGCTGGTAGTACCTCAGAGATACAGACAGCAACTCCTGACTATTGCCCATGATATCCCCTACGCGGGACACATGGGAATAAACAGGACTCACCAAAGGCTGCTGACCAACTTCTATTGTCCCAAGTTGGCTCAAAATGCCACAGCCTATTGCAAGTCCTGCAAGACTTGCCAAAGGGTGGGGAAGAGTGGGGATAAACAGAGGGCCCCACTTAAACCATTACCCATCATTGAACAGCCTTTCCACAGAGTGGGGGTGGATCTAGTGGGACCCTTAAAAAACAAAACTAGAAGGGGGAAGGAGTATATTCTAACCCTCGTGGATTTTGCAACCCGCTACCTACAAGCGGTGCCATTGAGATCCACAAAGACAGAAGAAGTGGCAGATGCACTGGTTAAGATCTGCCAGCTGGGNGGGGGGGGGGGGGAGGGATTTCCTATCTGATGTAATGGAGTGTCTGTGGAAATGCTGTGGGGTTGAGCATATTAAAACCACAGCCTACCACCCTCAAACTAATGGATTGGTGGAGCGGTTCAATGGAACCCTGAAAGGGATTCTCAGTGCCTACGTGGACATGCACCCCAATGACTGGGGTGAAAAACTGCCCCACTTACTCTTTGCTTATAGGGAGGTGCCCCAGGAATCTACTGGTTTCTCCCCGTTTGAATTAATGTTTGGGAGACGAGTGCGGGGACCCCTGGACTTGGTGAAGGAGGAGTGGGCTGGGAAAATCCCCACTAATAAGGCCTCGGTAGTAGAATATGTGCTAGGCTTCTGAAACAAACTTGTCACCATGATGGACCAAGTGAGGGAGAATCTAGCCCAGGCACAAGAGAAGCAGGCCACCTGGTATGATAAGGGAGCACACTTGCGCACCTTTAACCCAGGTGACCGGGTGATGGTTTTCCTACCCCTGAAAACAGACAAGCTACGTGCAGTTTGGGAGGGACCTCACGTTGTAAGGGAAAAATTAGATGAGGTATCGTATACTGTTGCCATGGGGAAACAGGGAAGGAGAACGAAAACCTTCCATGTAAACATGCTAAAACCCTATCAGGACCGAGATGATCTGATCCTCCGCATCATGGCCTCTGAGGAGGTGGGGGAGGGAGAGAAGGGGTTCATGGACATGATGGACGTTTACACCGGGGAAGGGGAACTGGGAGATCTCTCCCTGCCCAAAAAACTCAGATCAGCAGACGGGACGGCTGATGGAAGTTCTCAAACATTTTGAACCCAGCACCAGAGACACATCAGCAGCAGAAGTGGCCTCATCTCTGCTGGGGGGTTGAGGCGAGGGGGACTGGAGAGCGTGGGGCGCCACCAGTTCCCCACCCCCGGGCCTCAGCCGAGCACCGACAAAAAACAGCTGTCTGCCGAGCATCCCCCGAGGCTTGTCTCCTTGCCGCTGCTGTCTCGCCACTGGACGGTCCCGCGGAGCACCTGCGGAGAGTGAGGAGAATGGGGGTTTGTGAGGTAGGGAAACTGATACTCTTTCCCCCCTCCCCCCTCCCTTGCACCAGCGACCGGAAGTGCCCGAGGGGCAGTTAAAAAGAACAGACTGGTGGCTGCACTCGAGCACTGCAGTCACTTACCATCAGCTGTCTGCCGAGCATCCCCCAAGGCTTGTCTCCTTGCCGCTGCTGTCTCGCTGCTGGAGGGTCCCGCGGAGCACCTGCAGAGAGTGAGGAGAGAGGGGTTTTTGTGGGGTAGGGAAACTGACACTCTTTCCCCCCTCCCTTGCACCGGCGACCGGAAGTGCCCGAGGGGCAGTTAAAAAGAACTGACTGGTGGCTGTACTCGAACGCTGCAGTCACTTACCATCAGCTGTCTGCCGAGCATCCCCCGAGGCTTGTCTCCTTGCTGCTGCTGTCTCGCTGCTGGAGGGTCCCGCGGAGCACCTGCAGAGAGTGAGGAGAGGGGGGGGTTTGTGGGGTGGGGAAACTGACACTCTTTCCACCCTCCCATCCCTTGCACTGGCGACCGGAAGTGCCCAAGGGGCAGTTAAAAAGAACTGACCAGCGACTGCACTCGAGCACTGCATTCACTTACCATCAGCTATCTGCTGAGCATCCCCTGAGGCTTGTCTCCTTGTCGGTGCTGTCTCACTGCTGGAGGGTCCCGCGGAGCACCTGTGGAGAGTGAGGAGAGTGGGGGTTTGTGGGGTAGGGAAACTGACACTCTTTCCCCCCTCCCTCCCTCCCTTGCACCGGCGACCGGAAGTGCCCGAGGGGCAGTTAAAAAGAACTGACCAGTGGCCGTGCCGCAGGCTGCAAGCCGGTGTCCATGAGATGAAGGGCCGTGGCCAAAGGGTGCAGCCCTTTGGGGTCTAGAGGGGGGAAGGCCTTGGGGGGGGAATAGAGGGGGGGATTAGTAGAGTGTGTATTATTTTGTATTAATATGGATAAGGAGGTGAGGTGGGGGGTGTGATGTAAAATTGGGGAGAGGGCTTGTTAGGGGCCCCTGTCAGTTGTGCGGGGGAGGGGGTTGGGGAGGGGGAAGTTGGGGACTTCTTTTGGAGTGACTGGGGATATTGGTGGGGATATTGGAGGGAGGGAGGAAAAAGGGGTGGTATCAGAGGAGAAGCAGATGGTGGCAGCATTTCAGCCGAACTCCCATACCCCTGGTGGAAATGAGAATAGGGGGGTTATGGAGGAGGTCTCTTTGATAGTTAGGGAGGATGATAAGCGGGGTGTGTTTTTTGGTTGTGTTCCTTGGGTGGGGTTGGGGATGGAGGTAGGAGATGAGGAGGAGTCGGAGGAGTTGTATATGATCACTGATGTAGGGTTGGTGGGACCACCTCCCCCTGGTGAGAGAGGGGTGGAGGTGGTCAGGTTTCTCCTGGTGGAAGCAGGGGATGGTTTGATTGTATGTGGGACCTACCCCGTTGTGGTAGGGGAGGTCATGGAGTGGGATATCAGCTGAGTCATATGGGGGGGGGTGTATCTTTTTGAAATTGCTTTTTGTGAATGCTGTAAATTGTATATTATGTTAGAAATTGTGTATACTGACTTTGGGTCCTTCTGTGGAAAAACTCAGAATGTAGTACTTCGTTGTAAGCTGCCTCGAGTCCTTTGGGAGAGAGGTGGGGTATAAATAAAAGTGATGATGATTATGATGTTTTCAAATAAACCAGGGAGAACTACACTGGCAACTCACTCTATTGAGATGGGCACCCACAGACCCATCTGCTCTAGGCCCTACCCAGCCAATGGAAAAGTACGGGCCAACATCAAAAGGGAAGTGGAGGAGATGCTCCAGCTGAAAGTAATCTGACCCTCCGAGAGTTCCTGGGCCAGCCCAGTCGTATTGGTGCAGAAGTCAGATGGGACCATCAGGTTTTGTGTGGATTACAGGAAGCTGAATGCCATAACACCTCCTGATGCATACCCCATGCCCAGAATGGATGTCTTACTGGATACACTGGGAAATGCCAGGTACATTTCCACCTTGGAGTTGTCCAAAGTGTTCTGGCAGATGGATTTGGATGATGATGCCATCCTAAAATCAGCCTTTATCACCCCAGTGGGGCTGTATGAATTCACAGTTCTCCCCTTTGGCCTTCGAAATTCTCCTGCTTCCTTCCAGAGGCTTATAGACCATCTTTTGGGAGGGATGGATGAATTTGCTATGGCTTATATCGATGATATAGCCATATTCAGCGGGGACTTGGAAAGTCACTTCCAGTACCTAACACAGGTTTTGTCTGCTATCCAGAGAGCAGGGCAAACGGTAAAAGCTAAAAAGCGCCAACTGGCAATGACAGACGTGGTGTATCTGGGACACAAGGTGGGGGATGGTGTAATCAGACCCCTGTGGAACAAGATTGAGGCTATCCTAAAGTGGGAACCCCCCAAGACCAAGAAAGGGGTGAGAAGCTTTGTAGCATCGGTGAGTTACTACCGCCGGTTTGTAAAGGAATTTGGGGGGATTGCTAGCCCTCTACATGACCTGACCAAAAAGGGTTCCCCTGAAAGGGTCACGTGGACTACCGAGTGCCAACAGGCAATGGACACCCTTAAAGCTTCTCTCAGCAAACGTCCAATCCTGAGAGCCCCAGACTTTAATAAGCAGTTCATTGTAGTCACAGATGCCTCAGACCTGGGGTTGGGGGCAGTTCCCCTCCAAGAGCATAGAGACAAAGAGCATGGGGACAAAAACCACCCAGTTGCTTACCTGAGCAGAAAGCTAACTCCCCGGGAGCGTAACTTCTCTACACTGCAGAAGGAGTGCCTTGCCCTAGTCTGGGTGCTAGAGAAGTTAAGACCATATTTATGGGGGCGGAAGTTCACTGTACTAACTGATCATGTCCCATTGCAATACCTACCGACTATGACAAACTCGAACTCCAAGCTGCAGAGATGGGCTTGGAACATCCAGGAGTATGACATGAAAGTTCAGCACTTTAAAGGCACTACCAATGTGCTTGCAGATGCTCTCTCTAGGCAACACTCCACCTGACAATGTGAGCTAATGAATAGGATCGGGGATTCTGTTAATGGTTTTGTTGTTTTCTCTTTTCTTTCAGGGCGGTCGAGTGTCACGGGTTCTGCGCCGTTAAGACTTTGTAACTCATATATGACCTTGCACACTTTTCTCCTTCAGGGTTGCGTGACGCCTGAACTCGCAGTCATGACAAACAGCGTGTTCAGGCTACAGGAGAAGGGGGGGGGGG
>QEPC01001456.1:90048-102050 GCA_003113815.1 Sphenodon punctatus | reverse complement strand
GGCTAGAGGTGTGGGGTGGGGTGAAGGGGGTGGGGTAGGGTGAAGTACTGTGGGGCTAGCAGTGTGGGTAGGGGTGAAGGGGTGTGGGGCTAGAGGTGTGGGGTGCGGGTTAAAGGGTGTGGGGTTAGAGATGTGGGGTGGGGTGAAGGGGTGTGGGGCTAGAGATGTGGGGTGCAGGTTGAAGGGTGTGGGGTGGTGGTGAAGGGGTATGAGGCTAGAGGTTAGGGGTGCGGGTTGAAGGGTGTGGGGCAGGGGTGAAGGGATGTGGGAAGGGGTGTGCGGTGATACAGGGATCGGTGTTGGGTGGGGTGAAGGGGTGTCACTTACCTGGCCGGCTACTTGTGCATCACGTCTGACATGTCACCAACAGTCACAAAAACCAAAAGGCGTTCCGGTGGCTTGGGTTTTAAAAGTAAAAGAAGAAATTTTATTTTAATAACTGACATGTGAACTTTACAGTGCACTACACAGCACGCACACACACACACACACACACACACTCCCTCCAAGAAACAGACACGGGAGACAGTGATGTGGAGTTCCCCAGGTTAACGGGGCAATTCTGGCCTACTGTGACAGGGCCCTCACCCTCCCAACAACCATCTAACCTTGGGACACCACACCCACACCACGACATGACCTGACAATCAACCAAAGCACACTGCTGCAAGACAGTGGTGTGGAGTTCCCCAGGTTAACGGGACAGTTCTGGCCTACTGGGACAGCCTCTCACCCCCAACAACCATCTAGCTTTGGGGCACCTCACCCACACCAGGACATGGTCTGACAAGCAACCAAAACACACTACTGCAAGACAGTGGCATGAAGTTCCCCAGGTTAACGGGGCAGTTCTGACCTACTGGGATAGCCCCCCCAACCATCTAGCCTTGGGGGGGGGCACCCACACCAGGACATGACCCGAGAAGAACCAACCAAGGCAGTACCAAAGCACCCCCTGAAACAACAATACAATCTCTTTAAAAAAAACCTGCACCTCAAGAAGACCCAAACCCTAGCCAAAACTCTCAGGGTACACCCAATTCCCCACCAACACACATTGCATAACATAACCAAACCCCTCATGGCAGAGACAGGCACACAGACGTCACAGACATTACAGTAGCACAATCAACCTGCAAGCATTGCAAGGCTTGGCTTAGGCAAGGGCTGCAATTTTCAACACCACAGCACCCCACACCCAGACACACACAAAAATAAAATTGAACTCCCCCCCCCCAAAAAAAAGCATAGAGGTCATACCAAAACCACAACCTTGGGGCACCCCCACCCAAAAATAAAATTGCCACCCCCCCAAAGCAAACAGGCCACACCAAAACAACAGCCTTGGGGCAACCCCCACCCCCAGCCACACACAAAAATAAATTTACCACACCCCCAAAAAAGCAAACAGGCCAGAGCAAAACCACTGCCTTGGGGCACCCCCACTCCCAGACATCAGATGGCACATGATGGCACAAAACCCCACTATGGAGGAGCCAGCCACATTTCCCCTTCCCCCATTGGCAGAGCCTCAAAGCCTCCTCCTGCATGCTCTACCATGGCCTGGCTTCATGGCCTGCAGCCCCCAACCACCCACCCCCAGAATTCCAAGACACTAGGATCCCATTCCATTACTTTAGTTTCCTTCCCTTGCTAAGGGGCACCATGGGGTCCTGTAATTAATTCCATAAAACCCCAAAGGAACCCATCACTTACCAACAGTCACACACATATCTCCAGCAGTCTGCGGCACTCTTTCCAGGACACCAAACCTGCTGAAGAATGGCTTCCAAACCCAAGGTCCAGAAGGTCCCAGAAGGACAAAAAAAAAGCTACATTACTATTGGCCAGCACAGTCAAGTGCCCACCCCCTACTCACATCCCTACCCCCTCTAAAGATCTTAGGGAACCTTCAGGATTGGATGCTTTTTTTGAATTAAAAAAAGGCAACCAATCCAAGACAGGGTAAAAAAAACAATGCCAAATGTAACAAGTTACTTACCACAGGGAGGGGGCAGGGAGGGATTCAACTCAAGTGGAACACAAAAAAATCTGTGCCTAAACCCAAAAGTCATTTAAACCCCTCCCCAAGATCTGAGACCAATGCAAAAAAACAGTACGGCCAGTTTTATTGGATCTTGGATTTAAATCCGGTACAGCCAAATACCGGCAATACTGTATCTCAGCAAAACTGGTATTCCCACCCTTACTGTCTAGTAGGAGTGGGAGTATCAGTATCGAATTAATCCAATAATGTTGATAATGACTGGTATCAGATTAATCCAATAATACTGATACTTACCAGTATCAGAATTCTGGTTTTTTAACATTGCCGGCTTTACTGGATTTTTTTCATCGCCGCTATTTAACAACGGCCGCAATGTAAAAAAAACCCTGTAAAACCGGCAATGTTAAAAATCTGGTATTACGATACTGATAAATCTGGTATTGGGAGATCCAATACCAGTAAATCTGGTATCCGGTATCCCACCCCTAGAATCCCACCCCTACTATCTAGGTATAACTGTTCAACCAGCTGTAAAGTCACCTAATGGTAGTACCATTGAGCCCACATTTCTCTAGCTTTCTTATAACAATAGGCTTTATATAATAATTAGGTATTAGTATTATTATTCTATACCCATGGGATCTGGGGGTGGGGAACACTATGTGGACATTATGTTGCTGCCATGCCCCTTTCAAGTGCCATGATATGATTTTCACATCAGAATGGAGGCAGGAGAGCCTCTTCTCCCCAGACATTTCCAAAGTGTCCACACCCCTCTCTTGCACCTGAAAACATTCTGGTGGCACATCTATGTGCACCCACATCAATCCCTACAAACAGATGCTAAAGTAGAGAGGGAAAAACCTTACAGTGTAGATCTGACTGATGCCAAATCTCTCCAATCCTAGTCACTGAAGTTCCTACTTGCAACTTTTATGGGCTCCATTCTTATATTAAAGAAAGAACAGACAACAGCAGCACTAACAAAAACATTGTAATAAAACTGCCCCTAGCTACATTCTCAGAGTTTTCTTATTCTTATCCTCTTGCCTCTAGTTGTAGGTTATAAGTTTTTAATACGTTTCCTTGAAGTCTTTCCTCTGAAGTGTGTGTGAGGCAGTTGGATAGTTCAAGAAAACAATTTCTTTGCATGCAATATTTGCTGTGTACCCTGGCTTGAAATGTTCCTGAGCACATGCCAGGAAATACTTGCATTGACATCAGCAAACCCTTTGTACAGTGCTTTGGAGCCAATTACATTTACAAATAAAATTGAAGATAAGTGAGTGCTCTGGCACCATATCAACCACTGTTACTTATGGTAGCTGTTAAAAGTAGCAAAGCCTCAGAGCGTTTCAGTGCCCTGGTTCTTGGGAGAAGGATCTATGGCATAGTTGAGGGATGGCCAAAGCTCCCAATCCCAAAAACTTCATATGGCCAAGAATTACAAGGCATACATGCATGTGCACACACAAAAACCTCTCCTGCTTTGTGATTGGCTGGTAGAGCAAGTGCTCTGTGGACCTGGCTGCTGAGATTCTGAGGAGCAGCTGTGATTTAGTTTCTTCAGTTCAATCAATGAAGTAAGAGACAGGACCATTAAGGGAGTGTAGGGCCTGGAACCACCCCTGGCTAAGAGCATATGGCTCCCAAGGCACAAGTTGGCCACTTCTGGCATAGTTCAATGATCTGGACCCTCCACCATCTTCCTTCATAATAAGTACAGCCCTTAAGCACCCCCACTCCAGTTCCCATCTGGCCCGTGCAACTTATATTAATTTTCAGAGTGGTCCATGGGAGTGAAAAGGTTCCCCACTCCTTAGCTCCTAACAGACAAGTTTTCACCTGCTAGAAACAGTCTGTCAGGCTTTCTCAACATTTCTCCTTTTTCTTTGTTCATGTACAACTCACAAGCAGCTCACCCTTATGGGAATGGGGGAAGGGAACAGCTGGAGAGAGCGTAGCATGGCTGCTTTCTTCTGATCCTGAATGTTTTCACTGTGGGAGAGCAGCACAACAGCGGTGTTTTACAGTATTTCAATGACAACGACTCCATGCAGTACTGGGCTGTGTGCATATGAATATCTGTATGTATTTAATGTTTATACACATTGGCAAGTCTCTTTTCAATTGCCACCCATGGCTGCCTGGGCTAGAAACTTAATTGTTGGAACTTGGAAGTTTTTGGAATTTTTGTTTTAAAGGAAAAAACCCCAACTATCTGAAAATAAGCAAGGGGAAATAATCCATTATAGACATGTTATTTCCAGTTTATTCATAGGCCTCATGTACTGGGGACTCCCTCTCATTTGAGGCTGTTCAGGCCCATATCTAACAAAACAAAAGTGCCTCTAACACCCATGCTGCTATTTTGGGTTTATTCACTGACCTCATATAATGGGGGCACCTGCAGGGTAGAGCTGAAATGAGTACCTGCAAAAATGGGTATACCTGACAAATTCCCAGTACCCAAATCATCCCAACGACATTGGGTACCAATTGGTATCTGATTGTGACCCAGTTCGGGTATCCAGTGTCCCAGAACATTGACCTGTGGTCCTGGAATGTTGACTCCTGGCACTGATTTTTCAACTTCCTTATTGATTTATTGACTTTTGACACCTGTTTATTGTTTTTCTGTCCCAGAAAATCAACTTCCAGTCCCAGAAAGTCAACTTCTAGTCCTGGACAATCTACTTCAAGTCCCATTTTTAAAAAATAATAATAATTCCATCACTATTTTTCTATTTTCGAGCCCAATATACTGAGTGGTAATCAGAAAATAAAACAATCGGTACTGGAAGTTACTTTACTGACTTTCCAAGTTTCCAAGTACCCTTTGCAGTTCCCCAAAATCCATATTTAACACCGCTTTTAGACGAGGGCGCTGAAGGCAGCTCCGGAGCCACGTGTTAAGAGAGAAGCCGTGCTGCGCTTCCGGAAGTGATGTGCTCCCCGTTGCTGGCAATGGTGGCGGCTGGAGACACGGCACTTTGCGGAGGCGTGTTCTGGAAACCTGAAAATTGAGGTCTCCAGAACGCGCCTCTGCAAAGCGCCACATCTCCAGCCACCGCTGTTGCCGGCAATGGGGAGCACGTCACTTCCGGCAGCGCAGCGCGGCTTCTCTCTTAACAAGTGGCTCCAGAGGCCCCTTCAGCGCCCTCATCTAAAAGCAGTGTAGTGTCTTTTTCAGCTATACACTATGCAGGGTCTCCAAACATAAGAGGCTGTGTGAGGCTGAAGAGTTTTTGCTTCCCTGGATTTGGCCTCACATACAGGGAATATAGACAGAGACAGCATGCAAGTATGGAAAGAGTGGCTAATTTCAAGAGGTGGCATCTAGTGTACAGTATTATTCCCTATCTAAATATGCTGTAATTGGCTGAGAGATGGGCAATCTGGATTTCCAAAAGAGCAAGCAGACATATACTTCTGAGTGACTGTCATCAAAATTAAAGACTTCTCTGAACCAGTGGAGTTGTCATCCTAGGGAAACGCTCCTTTGGGTTAAAATAAGAATGCAATCAGCCACCCCTTGAACAAAATGAAGATGAGGTATGCATTTATCCAGTTAGAATGGGGTTGCATTTACAGCACAAGAGGAAGGAATTACATAGGAAGACAATAAACAAACATTTAAGCTACTTATTTCACTGGCCTAGTGGCCCACGCAGGACTACTCTGTCATGCAATGTTGACACTTACAGTTACAAACAAGAGCACTGTGGATGATTCAGTGAACCATGGTGGCTTGGTAATGATCCAGATAATGCAAACAGTAAGAGACTCTCTGGACAAAAATCATCGCAGTATAACTGAGCTTAAGTGAATGGAATTACACTAGGTATGAATTTTTGCTCTTCCTCTTTACTCCAAAGGGGAAAATAACTCCTTTGTAATATGCTCTGTGAATGGTCCAGTAGACAGAGCAGAAGAAAAGTATTATGTATATAGCATTCTATACCTCAATAGGAATATTTGTGTCCTGATTTTTCAGCCACAATTGGAATTGACAAACCATTTATTCAGGAGAAGTCCTATTGAAACCACTCCGGAGTAAGTGGTTTGTCAATCATGGCCTTAGTAGCTGGTCTTTGTAAAAGACTTGTCAGGAAGCAACAGCTTCCAGCCAGAGGACATAGTCCTTTAGCACTAATGGGTAAGTAAAGGTTACACTTTCAGTGCTGAAGGCCCTAAACTCAAATCTCCTTGTTTGCCCAACTCAAAATAAGCTACAAGAACTGATTGATCCAAAATATTCTAAGAATTTAGCAGAAAACAAAAAATAGCTTTTTACTGGAAGTTGTTTTGATTGGATGATCAAGTG
The DNA here is from genome assembly GCA_003113815.1 of Sphenodon punctatus. NCBI lineage: Eukaryota > Metazoa > Chordata > Lepidosauria > Sphenodontia > Sphenodontidae > Sphenodon > Sphenodon punctatus. The sequence continues at coordinate 95,715 of QEPC01001456.1, read as the reverse complement.
TGAAGAAACCAGTGGCTATCTCCATGGAACCTCTGCTGCTGGACCTAGGCCCAGGCATATAGGCTAAGGTGCCAGACTGCTCTTATCTCATTTCTTTGGCACCTCTGCCCATGCCTTGGACTGGGTGGGGCCCTGGTATGGCAACAGTTCTTTGGAGCTGACCACTACCAAGAGACTCTGAAGTCACCAGTTCAAGACCCCAGTTCATAGCAATGACAGGAAATGGAATGATCCACCTGTGTTTTTGTACACTTTCTGTGGGTTGTCTGGTGCAGGTCGCTGTCAGAGACAGAATCCTGTGCCAGATGGTTGATTTGATCCAGTATGCCAGTTCTTACGTTTTTAATGTGATGGAAGCAGCCTAGATCCTTGGTAGAAGCTGGGTAATTTAATTCCACCAAATATCTTGCATTTCTTCCCTTGGAAATACTGCCTCATGAAAGCACTGCCTCCTGTAGCATCACTCAAAACTAGGGCTGAGACAAATGTGACTTTTCATATTTGCTAAGATAATTTGCATATCCATTCCCACAAATGACTATCCGAATTGGTTTTCACCAGTGTTGTGAGATTCACAGCTTTGCTTATTTGGTATTTTCATGTTTACAATTTCAGTCACTTCAATATTTTGTGTTCGGTGTTTCAGTCACTTTAGTATTTCAGTATTCCATAGAGCGAGAAAAGAACCCCCCAAACCAGGTAAATCTGTTGAATATACTCTACATCAGGGGTGGGGAAACTCAGCCGCAGGGGCCAAATGTGGACCTTTTATGTGACCCCGTTGTAGTTCCTAGATCCAGCACCTGAATCCAGTTCCTTCCTCCAACCATTGAAAAACTGAGCTCACGGTATGGGAGAGATGAGGACATGTACACACGGATAGGGGGCAGATCCATGGTACAAATCCATAATCTGAGCTATCCTTTTCTTGAGCATGCCCCTTAAGCACTCCTGTCCCCAGTTGCCCTTGAAGCTTGTACAAATTTTCATTGTGGCCCTTGGAAGGGAAAAGGTTCCCCACCTCTGCCCTACCTGAACTGAAAATGGCAGTTCAGGAAATAGCAGTTACACTCGCTCAGATATCAGTTTTTGTTATTTCTTATTGTTTTTTCTGGATTTGCACCCCCCTTATTTTGATTGTTCATTCATTTTGTAATTTCAGTGCCATTAGTTTGGCAGTATTAGCACTAGTCACATTCTTGGTTGCTGCCCCGATGCTATGGAACTCCCTTCCCCAGAAGTTCGCTTGAGCCCAAACCTAGGTGTCTTCTGGAGGCAGTGTAAGACTTTTTTTTTTTTTTGGTAAAGGCATTTGGTGAGCAGGGATAGGGGATTAGGGTGGTTTGGGGGAATGCGGAATGATGCCATGCCCCCCCTCCCCCCGTTGAGAGGAAGGTACAAGCAGGGGTAGAGGTAGGGTTGTGTGGGATGAGGTGGAGGGGTTGAAAAGAGGGTTAGTGAGTGGGGTTCAGTTTTTTTTTTAATGGTCTGAATATGATTTATATATGTTCTTTGTTTGTATTGTATATTTCTGTAAGCTGTCCTGAGCCTTTGAGGGATGGGGCGGGATAAACATTTGAATAAATAAATAAATAAAATAAAATAAAATAAAATTAAATTAAATAGTGTGTATGTGAAATTTCCAAAAATGAGATCACTGAAATACCAAAATACTATTTTGGAATCCTATTTTGGTATTCCTTACTTTGTTCATTTCTAGTATATTGCTAGATAGTTTATTTTATTTTATTTTTATTTTAATGCATTTTGTTACCATGCCCCTCTTGCTCTAGGAAGCTCAGGGCGGCTTACACACATAAAACAATAATACAACAAGCTTAAAACATCACAATAAAAGAGAAGGCAAATATATAAATATATTAATAAATAGATCTCTCCTCCCCCATCCCTAACCCACAACCCCCCACCCTAAACCCCATCTCCCCCACCAAATGCCTGGCGGAACAGCCAGGTCTTGGTCATATGCCAGAAGGAAGGGAGGTCCGGGACAATCCAGACCTCCACTGGGAGGGAATTCCACAGCTGAGGTGTGGTCACCGAGAACACCCTCTCCATAGTGGCCCGCCGGGCCACACGGGGGACCTCAAGGAGGGTGCTTCTGTTTGACCGCAGGGGTTGCTCCAGAGCACAGAGAGTGAGGCAATCCTGTAGGTAAGTTGGGCTAAGGCCATATAGGGCTTTAAAGTGACCAAAGTGCTGAATATGAAGATACCAAATCAATTCATATTTGGAACTGCAAATGAAGCAGCAAGTGAACACTATTTCATGTCCAGTTAATTGAAATGAATCTACTGCGTTCATTGAATTTGGTATTCACATTGAATATTCATTTCAGCTCTACTCAAACTGTTACATTTAGACATAATAGTAATTTTAGTTTAGTTTTAAAGAAAAGTCTGAGGCTGTCCCAGAGAGAATGTACCTCCATGCTGCTCAGAGACAGGCACATGGAGTCCCTCGAAATTTCCCCAGAACTATCGTGATACACACACACAAAGGGTGCTTCATGTGCAAAAGAAGCCTCTTTGCTGCCAACTACCCTGATGATCACCCTGGAATCAAGGACAATTGTGCGGTAAAATTCCCAAGAGACAGTAATGGTGACACTTCTAAAGACTACGTCCCACTCGTAGAGGGTCCCAGAGAAATGCAACTATTGTTTCCTGATCCACCCTAGCATCATTAAGGACCATCAAGAGATATCTGTTCATATAAGCAGGAACTGCCTTGAAGCAGAGAGCAAGACTTTCTGAACGATAAGGATGAAGATGAGTCCACCCTACTGCACTCTGATGACCATCAGGCAGATTTGCAACTGGGCGACACCTCCTCAGCATGATTCAGCGATGCCCATTGAAACCAATGGGACTAAAAAATCCAAACATATAAAAGACTAGATTGGAGACCAGAACCTTGACACAGGGCTTGGGGTCAACTTGCTGTTGAACATCTGTGGCTTGTGTCCATAACTGTCGCTCTCAAAGAGGGAACCTCACAGATCTCAGCCCCGGCCTCCTCTTTACCTTCTGGGACCAGCTGCCACCCACCTTCTACCATCTGGATCAGTAAGATATTGTCAGAAGCACCTGCTGGGGCTGCCCCCGGCACGGACCCCGGACACGGATGATGTCGCAGGAGCCCCTGCCGCCCCCCACTCTAGATGTACCTGATCAGCCCCACGAGGCGCACGATGACGTGGCAGTTGCTAGGCAGCCACAGCAACAAGCTTCCCTGGAGATTCCCCTCCCCGCTACTGCGCAGAACGCTGGGGCAGAGCCAGATCAGCTGCGCCACTCATTGCGGCTCCAGGTGTGGTGTGGGGGTGGGGCCTCGGCCTTATACACCAGCGTCGGAGGAGACACAGCGCCAGTGATCTGTTCAAGACTGGCCCCCTGGTGATTTGGAGAAAGTGGAGCGAGTGCAGTAGCTAAGTGTTCTTGTTGTTGTCCTCTTCTGTGTTTTGTGCTTCTTAGACTGTGTGTGAGGCTGCGAGTGATTCCTTGTGTATTTCCCTGGAGCTGAGTGAGTAACTGAGTGAGTGAGACAGCGTGAGTGTGGACCCTGTGGGTCCGGGGGACATTAGCCCCCTTCCCCTCTTCCTGGGACCCCGACTATCCTTCCCTAGCCTTGCTGAGTGAGACCCTTCCCCGGTCCTTGTCTCCTGGAACCTTCCCCCATGTTTCCCCCAACATGCCAGCACAATCTTCCCTTCCCCCTCCAGCGAGCGTGGTGAGTGGGAGGTGGGTAGTGGAGAGGAGGTACCCTCTTGCATAGATTGCTCGGCGCCCGATGATGATATAGGCCTAATCTCTTGGAGATTTCAAGGGCCTCCACAATATCCTGATGGGCTTATTCCTTCAAAGCAAACCTCACGAGCCAGCCAGAGGGTAGGGCCTCCTGGGAGAGTGAGTGGGAGTAGGGCAACTAGTCCCCCTGCCTTGGCAATACTTTCCTCCCCTTTCCCCCCCTTCCCCGTGACAGATATCTTGCTATGTATTGTGCTAGAGTGCAAATGCTGCCAGGATCAGGAACCGTGCATATTAACTGCCTTCTTGCTTCATGGAATTAATAAATGTATTTCCCTGATAGCGATCAATGAGTCCCACTAACGATTAATTCTGGCTCTAAATTGGCTAGGCTAAATAATATGCAAGGGGCTGCAGCTCTATATTGGCAGGCTAAAATCTATATATACGAGGAGCTGTATTCATGAAGAATAGAATTATTTCGTTATAAAACCATGGGCTGGTCGGTGTCAACATTGCTTCAGGGACCAGCGATAGGTGTTTTTGCAGGAATTACAATAGAGAAAGTCTGCACAACTCCCTACTAGGTAATCTTCTAGGAGCCCATTAGCAGCAGATGTTTCATCAAGGACCTAAATATATATGGCTCACTGTACCGTGGATGGAGGAATGAAGCAGATGACCTCATTTCTATGGTATGAATGGGAGGCAAGAAGATTTATACACCTCATTTTGTCCTTTGCATTCTTAAATCATCTCTCTGGTTTGCATGCAAACAAGAACTCAGCAGAAACAGAAGCATGTCTAAACCTTCCTGTATATTTTGTCAGAGCTCAGACGTTGTCAGCACTGCTATGAAATAGCTGACCTGGAAAGAAAAACATTCTGGGTATCAGCATGCAGATAAGCTTACCGCACATTCCACTCTGCTTGCAGCAAATTTCCAAGTACCATATTGTAAATTATATTTCCATGTTTTATAGAAATGGGGGTACTGTTGGAGCTCAGCCTATATAGGCTTGGCCCCTCCAGAGCTTCATTGCCTAATAACTTTTTCATTGCTTAACACAACACTCTTGTTCAGGATAACTAGATGCAAAAACATCCTGGGCTAGGCTGCTACTGGAAAACTGTCTCTTAACATAACTTTACAATGATGTAGTTTTAAAGAAGCAGCAAGGTTGGAACGTCTGCAGGAAAAGTTGTTAGGGATGGAGAAGGAAGAGTGCGGAGGAGGGGGTGGAGCGATACAACATGTCCCCTCAGTTTCTTCTCGGACATTCACTCTTCAGCCCTCTCAGTCACACACGTGCTATAGAGCTGAAGTGAATATTTGCATCAAATACTGTATCCATCCAGAAAATCTGATGGCTTCAGTTTGGATCTGATGAACTGGATATTTGATTCCACTTTGCTAGGTATCTTCTTCAGATGTTTTGGTTTGGTTATTTTGAGCATTTCAGTTATTTTTAATTTTGTCAATTTGGTTATTTCAGTATTTTGGTTAGTTTGTTTTTGATGCTATTGTGCATGCTATCCCAGCATGCCTCACTGGCAGATAAGAGCAGGCAAGACCACCAAAAGGAAAATTATTACTATTGTTCATGTATCTGTTCTGTTGAGGAGTAAATGACTGCTCAGTAAATACCACCTCCGTTAACTATTTTGAAGTAAAGTGCACATGTATAAAAACCCTTAGTACTGCCAATAAGGGGCACGGCAAGACAGGAAAGTGTAGCCACTGAATACTAGAGGTGGGACCCCGGGGCAATTACCGGATACCGGATTTACCGGTTTTCCGGTTCTCAAAAGAACCGGATTCTCGGATTAAATCCGGTATCCGGTACCGGTTTTATTTCATTGATTTCAATGGGGCACTGTGTCCCCATTGAAATCAATG
>QEPC01001456.1:37078-89462 GCA_003113815.1 Sphenodon punctatus | reverse complement strand
ACTTTTTTGGTGGGACTTACATTGCAGCCATTCATTTAAATGGCTGCAATGTAAAAAAATCCAGTACCCGGAATTCGGTAACGGGACCGGATTTACCGGGTTGAATCCGATAATGCCGGTACGCCCAGTACCGGCATTATCGGATACCGGATTTACCGGCACGCCCACCCCTACTGAATACCACTGTGCTCTACCATTTCCCAGTAGCTAGAACAGCCCTTTGGGGCAATTTGCAGCCTGGTGTAAACTATAAAGTGTTCTAAATTGCACCAGGGATAGAACTGAAATGTATACCCCCAAAATGGGTAAACCTGTCAAATATACCCCACCCAAACCAAAAATATCAGTTCAGGCAATAACCAATATCTGTTTACACAGTCAGGTACCCGTTTTATTTTGGGTTGGTTTTTTTGGTTCAATTATTTCAGTTTTTGTTGTCATTCCGGTATTTTGGTTATCTCATTTTGGCAATATTAGCACCAATGCACATGCACAATTGCTGAATATTATGTAACCAAAATGACTGAAAACCTGAAATTACTGAACCAAAAAACCAATCCCCCCCCCAAAGTAAATACCCCAAACATGGACATGTGAGTACTTGTTTCAGTCACAGATATTATTCAAGTACTTGAAGGTCTATCTGGAAATGCAAATAGCACCCAGGAATAATAAATCCACTCCATGTTTCAGCTCTAATTAGGACCAAAATGGTCCTCAAATGACCCCAGCCACGCCATTCTGACAGCCCATAATTTCTAGAGCTCAGGTGGAAACTGAGGATCAAACCTATTGCAGCTACATACTTAGCAGCTGCAAAATTCACATTTTTGAAAATGGGTTTTGTTTTTGAAAATGGGTTTTGTTTTAACAAACACAGTATAAATGAATAATGCTAAAAATCAGATTAAAGAGACAACTTAGCTTCTAAAACTAAGCTTTTGTTTGCACCCCACATCTTACCCAAGTGCCTCCTTTTGGGGCCCTGATATTTCACAACTGGTTTATTAATTATTAATTATTATTATTATTATTTATTATTTTGTTTTACAATTTTATACCCCTCCCCTTCTGCAGAGCAGCTCGTGGTGGCTTACAATTTAAAACAAAAATATGAAACATATAAAATAGCAATATAAAACAATGTGGTGAAGCCATACAAATATAAACATAAAACAAAACCCCACCCACCGTAACCCTCAACCCACCTCAACCCATCCCTCCCTCCCTCATCCATCCCTTCCACCAAATGCCTGGTGGAACAGCCAAGTTTTACAAACCCGACGAAAAGTCAGTAGGTCCAGGACCAGGTGAGCCTCCTCCGGGAGGGCGTTCCATAGCTGAGGTGCGGCCACCAAGATTTACTCAGGGGATCTCCAAGAAGGCACCCCCAGAGGACCGCAGGGGCCGATCGAGGACCTGGGGAGTGAGGCAGTTCTGCAGATAGGTTGGGCTGAGGCTGTGCAGAGCTTTAAAGGTAAGGACCAACACCTTGAATCAGGCCTGGAAGAAAATAGACAGCCAGTGCAGAGAATGAAGCACTGGTGTAATATGCTCCCATCAACCAGACCCCGTAAGGAGCTGGGCTGCCGCATTCTGCACCAGCTGCAGTCTCTGGACCGTCGCCAGGGGTAGCCTCACGTAGAGCGCATTGCAGTAGTCCAGTCTCAAGGTAACAAAAACATGGAATGATGGTGGCCAGCTGCCGAACCAGATGTAACTGTCGAAAAGCCCCCTTCGCCACCGTCTCCATCTGGATATCCAAGCAGAACCAGGAATCCAGGAGCACCCCTAGACTCGACACTTGGGAGACCAATAGTGGACAAACCCCCATCAATGACGGGAGAAGTCACACCTGCCGCTCTCCCTACCAACATTACCTCTGTCTTGTCAGGATTCAGCTTCAATCGGCTCTGCCTCATCCAGTCCCCCACAGCCATCAAACACCAAGACAGCACAGAGACTGCCAGGCCTGGGTCCAATGAAAATGAGAGGTACAGCTGAGTGTCATCAGCATATTGATGACAACTCACTCCGAACCGCCTCACGACCTCGCCTAATGGCTGCATGTATATGTTGAACAAGAGCGGGCACAGAATAGAAACTTGAAGGACACCACATGAGGGGTCACAGGGGGAAAGATGACTTATCCCCCAGCATCACCCACTGAGTCCTACCGGCTAGGTAGTAATGGAACTATTGTAGAACTGTCCCACCCAATCTTGCCCGGTTCCGCAAGCGAGTCAGCAACAGCCCATGATCAACTGTGTCAAAAGCAGCTGAGAGATCCAATAGGACCAGTAAGGTCGAATGTCCTTGGTCCATCTTCCAGCGCAGGTCTTTGACCAAGGTCACAAGTGCAGTCTCAGTGCCATACCCTGGATAAAAGCCAGACTGGGAGGGATCTATGAAGCTGAGGTCATCTAGATGCTCCTGGAGCTGCTGAGCCACCACCCATTCAATAACCTTCCCTAAAAAGGGAAGGTTAGAGACTGGCCGATAGCTGGCGAGTGAATCAACATCAAGTGAAGGTTTCTTGAGCAGAGGCCAGACCACCGCCTCCTTCAAACATTCTGGCACTCTACCCTCTCGAAGGGAGGTGTTGATCACCCCTGCCAGCAACGGCCCAAATGTCTCCTGGCAGCCCTTAACCAGCCAGGATGGGCTCGGATCCAGTTCACAACAGGTGGCCCTAACTGCCCCCAGAACATCCACAGCCCCAGCTGGCAGCACCTTCTGAAACAGATCCCATGAAACCAGACCAGACGGGGCTTCTGCACCCTCTGACTTTCCTCCTTCTGCAGAAACTACAACACCAAAGTCATGGTGAATCCAAGTGATCTTATCCGTAAAGTAGTTGACAAACATGGCACAGTGGGCCCTGGAAGATTCCACGCCCAGGTGGAGGGAGGCCACACTGACCAGCCCCCTCACCACCCAGAACAGCTCAGCTGGACGAGACTTTGTGGCTGCTATGAGGGCAGCAAACATAAATACATTTTATCATGTATGGGATGAGAAATCAGAGGTCTCTCCGTGGAACTCCAGCTCTTACTCACTGCCAGTAATTTTATGGGGCATGTAGTAGCTCAACTCAGTAAAATCTAAATTTTGTGTATCCATTAGGCCAATTAATGTGAAGGGTAATTTTACTGATTTCTGACCTTCTAATTCAACTATTATAAGTCCCTGATCTAGTATATAACCAGAGGGCTAGATACTGAGAAATAGCATGTTTTATTGCACTAAAATCTTCAAACTAGAGGGAAAGCACTAGAAGCTTTACAAAATCAGTCACTTCACATTCAAAGAGAGATACAAGACAGTTCAGGATTGCAGGCCCTGATTCAGCAAAGCACTTAAGCATGTGAGTAAACCCACTGAGGTGAAAGGGATGCCAGCTGGTGTTTAAGTGCTTTGTTTAAATAGGTGCAGGAAAACTCAGATGCTTAAAGTTAAGCCACTGCTTCAGTGCTTTGCTGAATTGGGGTCTTAAATATCCAGTACAGTTATCCCCTCTGTCCCATAATCTCCAAGGGTCTTACTCCTGGGATCTAGTAAAGTACAGTGAAATATAGTTTATTTTGGATCCTTAACGGCAAAGCACCACAAAAGAAATTCAGTGTTGAAGTGTAAAATAAAGCTCCTAGCAAGGCTTTAAAGCTAAAGAGGCAGTGACTTAAAGAGAAGAATTCCCAAAGAGATGAAGCTATATAAATAAAAGAATGGCTCTTACAACATTCCCTAGGGCTAGGTGAACAAATTCTGGGTGTTAATAAACAAACAAGATGATAGCCCCTGGGTCCAGGGTCAGTCCGTGCACCCCTGACTCCATAAACATGTTTAGTGTGTAGAGCCTAAAAAATGGGCAGCCCCTGCATGTATTTCTTGTACATTTGGGCAGCCTCCACTCAGTCCCCACTCACAGGTTTAGCATGACAAGCCTAATACACGGGCAGATGGTCTTCCCCGTCATACTTCACCAACCAACCCCCTACCCTCATCTCAGTATCCTGCCCCTGTCATGATTCACAGCCACAGTGAATCATGGGGAAAAGAAGTCGCACCAGCTGTTTCTTTCTTCTGGGCTTTTATGACTGGGAGACAGTCCAGGGCCTGCTATTCCCACTCACCTACAGAGATTCAAATACCTGGATTTACACCTGCCAGCACTTGACCGCTGGAAATAACCTTTTGCTGTGTACACAGTGCTGAGCTTACTGACCAAATCACATACTTTATTGAGTGCCTATAGTGAAAACTGAATGCAAAAGTAAAAATCGAAATTGAAAACAATCAGTCTTATCGCATCCACAGCTCACAGCAATGTACTGGCAAGTAGTAGCACACAGGTCTATTGGGGGATCACCTGCTGTGCTGGTGGAAATCCCTCTCAATTTAAATTATGACTGAAACTTGGCCTTCGGATTTCCTTGGTTTTTATGGAATATCCATACATTTGACCTCATTTTGCCAAGTGCCACATGACCGAGGAATCGGCCCCGTAGTGTTATTATTATTATTATTATTAACAAACATTTATATAGCGCCAGCAGTGTACCTGGCACTTTACAAAGTAATAAAATAGACACGGTCCCTGCCCCTAGGGCTTACAATCTGAGAGACAGGAGCTGGGGGAGAGACTTAGGAAGGGGAACAGAGGGAGAGACAAGGGGTCTAACATTCATGAAGATGCGAGGTCTCAAGTGCACGTACTTGGCTTGGTTACGATGAGAATGACAGCAGGCAGGTCCATGTTGCAAGGATAAGGGTAAACCGATCGTAGGTATAGGAATAGTGGCTCAGCAGGATAAAGAGTCAGACAGAGCAGAGCGAAAGAGGTGAGTTTTAAGGAGAGATTTGAAGGTATGAAGGGAGGGGGCAAGGCGGATGTGGACAGGGAGGGAGTTCCAGGCATGGGGGGCAGCAAGTGAGAAGGGACGAAGGCGCTTAGGGGAGCAGGGAAGGCGTGGAAGGGTGAGAGAAGGGACAGAGGAGGAGCGAAGTGCACGGGCTGGAGTATGGAGGGCGATAAGTGCAGAGAGGTAGGGGGGAGCAAGGTTATGAAGAGCTTTATAAAAGTGAAGACTAGGAGCTTGTGCAGGATTCATTCAGGAAGGGGAAGCCAGTAAAGTGAAGAGAGGAGGGGCTGCACATGGTCGAAGCGACCTTTGGTCATTTTTTACCTGACACTTCCATTTTAGCCTATGGGAGTGTCAGGTCAAAAACACCACAGGTGGCAACCCTACAGCCCTGCCACTTCGCAAAATCCTCAGCCGAGGGTGGGAAGGTGCAGGAAGGAGGGGCAGAAGGCAGCAGGGGCAGGAAGGAGGGCAGTAGGGGACAGAGGACAGTAGGGAACAGAGGGGGGAAAGCAAACTCACCTGAAAGCTGCAGGAGCTAACATGCCACTGTGGAGTGCAGCTGCTGTTCGAATGCAGTCTTTCTGAGCATGCTCTCTAATGCTCTTGGGAGCATGCTGGGAAATGTAGTCCAGCATGCTTCCATAAAGCATTAGAACAGTGGCCGCAGCTGACTCTATGAGAGCATGCTGGACTACATTTCCCTGGCTTTCAGGCGAGTTTGCTGCCCCCCCTCCCTGCCCCCTACTGCCCTCTTCCCTTATGGTTTGTTGAACCAGTATGCCTGTCCCTTCCCAGGGGCCAGTTTGCTGCCCTCTACACTCTGTCCCTGCCTGCTGTCCTCTGCCCCCCCTTCCTGCCATGTCCAAGTTCCAAGCATTTACCAAGTTACCCGAAAACTTGGGCCTGATCCTTGGAAACTCAGAAATATTTGTGAATGTTTTTTTAAAATATTCAGTACACCCCTAATTTGCATACCCACAGTCAAACTTGTGCTTCTTATATCCCCTCTGTATCAACTTCTGCATTGCTATACAGTTGTGGTGGAAAGTATTCCGATTCATGAGGGCGCTCTGCACTTCTCCAAGTGTTCAAACCTCATACAGGGCAAGAAGCTCTCCTTCAATCAATTCACATTCCCTGTACCCCAAGTTCTTCTTCGAGGAGCTCTGTGTATTCTCATTATTGGGATTCACTTCCTGCTCCGCAGGTACTGGAAAACCTCATTGTCAGCAGTTTCCAGGCAGAAGATATCCTGGAAAGATCTACAACATGGTGAGGGCTCCGCCCCTCCACCCCTCTTGAGAAAAGTGCGGGCCCCAGATCGCATGAGAGAGGGAGGAGATAAAAGGGGGAGGAGCCCTTGCCGTACCAGTTCCTTCCAACCGTGTCGCAATTGGAAGACCTCTGTGCTTTTCAGCACTGTCAGTAGTTTTTACTAGGACCTTTTTACCACTGGTAAAATCAAATAGTATTTAGATTAAATGAAAGAAGAACTAGAAGACTTTGCGGTTGGGCTGAGCCCCACCCCACGGGGTTGTCTCCCGGGGCTTACCACCTGCCTTCTCCCCTCAGGCCGGCAAACTATGCCCAAGCAACCAGACTTCAAACGGTGTGCCTCCTGCCCTGCCACACTCTCCATGAGTGATAAGCATGCTCAGTGCCTCGCCTGCCTGGGAGAGGGCCATAACACTTGTGCCTGTTCACTCTGCGCCAGCCTCTGTTCACAAACTAATAGGGTGAGAGCGTTTCGCCTGCAGGAGATCCTCACCAAGAAGGCGCTACAGGTGGTGAAGAGGGGCTGCTTATGCTCCCCACCTGGCACTCCATCCACATGGACATGCTGCCCTTGGTAGCGGTCGTGCAGTGGCAGACCCAGGATCACGGTACCGCCTTGGAACTGCAGGCTGCCCCACCATTGGTACCTGTCGTACCTAGCAGCTCTACTAACATTACCCCAACCTCTGAGACCTCCTGATCAAAGAAGCGTCACTCTAAGAGGCACGCTGAGCAGCACCAAAAGAAAAAGAGATCCTCCAGTGCAGCTGCTACCCCACGCACAATTGAAGTGGAGACAGTCTTCTCTGAGCTGATGAGCCTCCCAACTGCACCGGTCCCCCTCCCGGTACCACTGCCACTAGCACCTACCCTGGTACCACAGCCTCCCGTTCCACCAACAGCTTTGCCCTGGCGCACAGCATCAGACCACCACAGAGAATCTCACTCTGCCTCACATAGTGGGTACCATCAGCACCATCGTTCTCTCTCTGGGTCCGCCCCCAGGCAGGGACCGTCTGAGCTTGAGGAGCAGGATGATCTGCCCGACCACCGGGCACCATTCCTGTGGTACAATAGAGAGCAGAGGTAATGTTCCCCATGTTCCTGCTGCTCCCCATATGACAACAGCCAGTACCGGTATGATGATAGCCGGTACCGCAGGTATGATTACAGAGACTACCGGTACCGTCATCACTCACAGAGCCGGGTGCCCTATCCCACGATGAGGGACTTTCATGACCTGCAGTGCTTCACTGATCTCAGGGCTGACACTGGGCAGTACGTACCCTCCACCCCACCACGTGCGGCACCTACGGCAATGGTTTCCAGACCCCCGCCGGACTCACCGATCTTACAGGATCGTGCACCTTCCCTGGCAACAACGCAGTCGACTCAGTCTCCTCATCTCCATTCTCGATCGATGGTACCGCCGGTACTGGCTGCTTCCCGACTCCGTCGGTACCAGGTGCTCCTACAGGGCAAACAAGGTCAGCTCTACCTGCTGAGTCCTCTTTCCTCGACACTCTTCTAGGCATTCTGCCATTAGGCCCTGCAACTCATCCTGAACCTGAAATCTTATCAGAATGGTCTGCTGAAGTCATTTGGCTTTCCCTGGCAAATAACCCACAGCAATAGCTTTCAAACGCATTACAACCTCTCATGTTAGTTGCAAGCAAAAACTGTTACTTTCAAAAGATAAAGTTCTATCTTTTTGGATAATATATGAGTAGCTTTTAACCAATGGGCTGCTCTGCTCCCAAATACATTTTGAGCACAGTGACCTTCATTGTCTTGCAGATCTCCCACCTGCCCATTTCTTAACATTCAGTGGTTCCTCTCCAGGCCAGTTAAAAGATTCAATTCTTCCGTGGTGCTAACATCTGTAACATTTTTAGATGAGTTGGCTTGTTCTCTGACGTGCTTGTGACAGAAATATCTATGCAGTTTAAGAGCCACATGTACTGGTAGCGCTGGTGCTGCACAGCAACACACAATCACCTAGCATAAGCTTTGCAAAATCCTTTTCAACAAATAGCCAGCCCGTAACAGCATAGTCTGGGGGATGAATGCCATATTTTGGGTCAACCTAGAATTTTAGTGTGCCAAACATTTTTTCATTGTTTTTATATCTGCTTTATGTGTAGATTCTAAAACCAGTTGATGTCACTCTGTAACCTTTGGGCAATTTGAGATATTTAGCTTCAAAGTTTCTATACCACTGAAGACCGAAACTAGTCACGCAGTTAGTGATATTGCTGTAAAATATCTATTCACACACCAATAAATGATCACAAATGACAGTAAATCACTAGGGGATCAATTAATTTATTAATTTTATTTCAATTTGTACATTTTTTTTTTTTTTTGCTGCAATGGCAATATATACCAAAATGGTGAAAACTGACTAGAATTATTACACACAACAATTGCATACATTCCAATTAGTATATGAAATACCTCACATGTGCCTTCCAAATAGTACCTCAGCTAGCATCACTACCACAAGAGAATCATTCAGGGAATCATTCAGGGAAAATGTCAAACGTGCCCACTTCCTAGGCCATGATATGGTATTCAGCACCAACTCCTGATCCTCCTTCACTGAATCCAACTCAGTTTGGTAGGACACATGATGAAAAAATGAAATGTTTGGTTGTAGTTGGAATTCCAACCAATGTATCTCCTGCTCCAAAACAAATCCTAGAACTCATCAAATGTAGCTGTAGTTTTACTCAGCCTTGTAGCACCAACAGGTGTAGCTATTCTGCAGCTAAACTATCATATACAATTGTCTGCCATTGCCAGGGAAAGCGCAACATCTTCTGCTGTAATGAGTACACTACATACTTGGAGTGGCAGATGTATCATCAGGAGAAGAGGATGAAGAAGATGAAATTATTCAGCTTTAATATGTATTCTATCTGCCTGGACTCTGCTGTCTCTGCCTTCAACTCATCCCTTTCTTCCACCCTTGACTCCCTTGTTCCCTTCTCATGCCATCCTATTTGTCATATAAACTCCTGTCCTTGGCTCACCCCTACTATTTGCCACCTCCGATCCTGCTCTTGAGCTGCCAAGCGCCTCTGGCAGAAGTGTCATGAGTTTGCCAACTTCATCCACTACAAGTTTGCTCTACCTGCATGTATGATGTCCTTTCCCTGGCCAAAGACTGCTATTACTCCACATTGAAACTCATTCCTGCAACAACTGCCATCTCTTCTTGATATCTGCTTCCCTTCTGAAGACTCCCTGTCCTCCCCTGTCATCCTCTCTCTCTGCACAGGATCTTCTCTCCTTTTTCAACAAGATTGATAAACCACGCCTTGCTATTGCTTCTCAACTCTCTTCCTCCCCCATTCCCTTCCCTGCTATTCCCCCTCCTGCCTCTCTCCTCTCCTCCTTCTCTCCAGCATCCCTTGATGTCAGCTTCCTCATCTCTTCATCCAACCCCTCCACCCTTGATCACACCCCCTCTCTTCTCCTATCAGCAATTGCTCCTACTGCTGTGTCTTCTCTGCTGCACATCTTTAATCTCTCCCTCTCTGCTGGGTCATTTCCACAGGCTTTCAATCACACCACTGTCTCTTGCATATTCTTAAAAGGCCACTCTTGACCCTTCTGACCCTTCCAGCTATCACCCCATTTCGGTCCTACCATTCACTTTTAAGCTCCTGGAGTGGGCAGTTTACATGTACTGTCTTGATTTCCTCTCTTCAAATTCCTCCCTTAACCCTTGTCAATCGGGCTTCTGCCTTCTCCATTCAACTGAAATTGTCCTCACCAAAATCACTGATGACCTTCTCTTAGTCAAGTCTAAGGGCCTCTACTCCATTTTTGTGCTCCTTGATCTCTCTTCCACCTTTGACATTGTTGACCATGGCCTCTTCCTGGATTTGCTACATTCCCTTGGTTTCTGGGACTTTGTTCTTAGTTGGTTCTCTTTGTATCTTTCCAACTGCTCCTTCAATGTTTCTCTTGCTGGTATCTCCTCTACATCACTTCCCCTCTCTGTGGATGTTCCTCAAGGCTCTGTCCTGGGTCCCCTTCTCTTTTCTCTTTACACTCTTTTTCTGGGTAAATTTATTGAATCTCATGGCTTCCAGTGCCACCTGTATGCTGATGACATGCAGCTCTCTCCACTCATGTGCCCTCCTCCTCTTTCCTGTTTTGTATTACTGATATCTCTGCTTGGATGCCTCACTACCATCTCAAACTTAATGTGGCCAAGACCGTATTCCTCATCTTTCCCCAAAAAACATTCCCTCCTACTTCCCTCTCAGTTTCCATTGAGGGTGTCACCATCCAGCCTGTCCCACAGGCACATAGCCTGGGATTCATTTTTGACTCCTCCCTCTCCTTTATGCCTCAGATCCAAGCTGTTCCCAAATCTTGCCGCTTTGCCCTGTATAATATTGCTAAAATCCATTGCTTTGACCACATTCACCCCTCCTCTCCTGTAAGATCAGGAATTAGCTCGCTCTCTATGGATCGAGGGATCCACACACCCCACACTGTATCTTCAATCAGTATCTGGACACAATAGTTGTCAAATCAATCTGGGTTTTTATTATAGTAAAGGATAAACATACAGTCAAGCTATTGATCCAGCAGCAATAAATCCCCCTAGCTAGAACACTCCATACCCCAAAGTCAGAGTCTTACGTGTCTTGCTAGTTCATACGATGGATGCCTTTGGTCAGGAACAGGAGATAGGTGGCAGCCTGGTCTGGGCAAGTGGTAGGACCCCCTATGGAGGGGCCCCAGAAAGGGTTACAATCCACGAGAACCAAAGTAGGTTTCAAGCATTGTGACGATGTTCTGGTCTCTGAGTTGGTCTTTTATAGTGTCCTGGGTGGGAAAGTGTTCTTTAGTACACAGTTCTTGGGGTGTGCTTATGCAATGATGTTTATTGCTATACTTGTTCCTGGGTGCTGACTTTACTTTTGTGACCTTGGTTCTGATGCTTATTTTCCTGAGATCAATCGCCTTTGTCCTGCTGGCTCCAAGAGGGTGATAGTTGCCGTTCTTAGTTGGCACTTCCCTGTCAGGAACATCTTCTCCTTCCTCTCCAGGTGTGAAGCAGATATCTTTGCAGGGATGCTCCTTTTGATATTTCAGCTGACCATTTGGTGTTTTGGGTTGAGCAACCTTTGTGCAAGCATCAGTCTTATCAAGGTTTCACCAAGTGTCTTTCCTGAGCAAGATTAGCTGAACAAGATCGTCTAGTTACTGGATGATGCAAATCAGGTTCCCCTGTTGTGTAGTTGTTTTTGCAAGGCAATGTAAATCAGGCTTTGTGAAAAGTATGGACAAGTCCTGTCTTGGCCTTCCTTACAAGTTGGGGCCTTCTAGCTTGCTGGATCATGTACAGGTTTAATACAACATTTAATACATTTCTTAATTTCTTACTAGCTATATTCACCAGGTATATACAGCATTCCTTTCACTCCACCATACACTTCAAACTGTTGCCAGATCCAAGCTGTTGCCAAATCCTGCTGCTTTGCCATGTCTAATATTGCTAAAATCCATCTGTTTGACCATGTTCAGCCCCTCCTCTCCACCCTACACTGGCTCCCTCTATGGGAATGTAGTCAACACAAGCTCCTGGTTTTCACCTTCAAGGCTCTTCATGGCCTTGCTCCCCCATCTCTTTCTGCCCTTGTATCCCATCACATTCCTGCCCGGGAGCTTCGCTCCTCCTCTGCCCCCACCCTCACCTGCTTGTGATTCCCCTGCTCCTTTAAATGTCTTTGTCCTTTCTCTCTTGCTGCCCCTCATGCCTGGAACTTCCTCCCTGGATACATTTTTTCCGCTCCCTCCTGAAAACCTACTTCTTCCATCAGGTTTTCCCTGGTCATGAGTCAAAAGGCTTGTCATGAGTGAAATTCCATCCTCATCCCTCACTCACTCAGAAACTCCTCCCCGTGACTTAAGTGAAGCATGTGCACCTGCATTTTCTCAACCTCATGAATGTATCCTTGTCTCTCCCGATGTTCACCTCTCCCTTGTCTCCTCCCCCTTCCTTGTCTCTCCTTGATTGTAATCACTTTGGGGTAGGGACTTGTCTAGAACTCCTGATTCTACATGCCAGGTACACAGCTTGTACTATATATTAATTATTAATTATCAATTATTTATTATGCATTATTATTTATTATTAATAATTTATTAATAATAATATATATGTAATATATTATACACAAGTGCATTCTAATTAATTAAAAGATTGTTTACCTGATCATTTGGTATGATTTTTATTATTTCCTAATGATTTTTTTGTGAAAAAATGAATGACCTCACAGTTTTCTTCAGTTTGAGGGGATATGGAAATTTTGAAGTTAAATGTCTCAAATTGCCTAAAGGTTACAGAGTGGTATCAAATGGCTTTCGAATGTACAATTAGATATAAAAACAACTGTAAAATGTTTGGCACACCAAAATTCCAGGTTTTTGAAAATTCCTCCAGACTAGCAGTCAATAGCAGCTCATGCTCGGTGCACAGCCAGTCCTATAAGGACACATGGTCAATAGTGGCCAATAGCATATTTCATGTGCAGCCAATCCTAGCTAGGCAGTCACCAAGCTCGTTAAGCTGTTCAAAACATTTGGCATGTAGTCTGCAGAGTTCATGGCTGCCAGGACCACAGCCATGGAAGTGCATGCTGAGAATTTCCTTGTGATTGTTATCATGCACCAGGCCTTCCTTTCCACTGTTGAGCAGAACCCATGGGTGATCCAACATATCCAAGCCTTCTGCTGTCATTGGCGCAATGTGATGTAAAGGCACAGAAAGGCTCTTGTTCGATCTCTGGCTGGGATAGTGGGACACGCCACACTACAGAGGCAACTCTTGCTTTGGCACCATGCACTTGCCTACCTCTAGTGACACCAGATCTCATTGAGGAGGATCAAAGCTGTGCAAAGGCAACTGATGCACACAGAGATGTACCCGTTGAGAGACTCAGCTTCAGTCACTGCTGCCTTGCGCAGGTTGGTTTGGGTGAAGGAGAAAAGCACAGACTGGTGGAAAAATGTGCTGTCCTTGTGGGGAGATGCCAAGTGAGTCACAAACTTTAGGCTGTCCAATCACCTCTGTCATGGGTCGGAGGTCCGCACCCCCACTTGACTGGGTTTGAGTGACTCAGTTTCCGTCACGCACAGCCCACTTGAACCAATTTTCCTCTCTGGCCGGTTCAAGCCTGCCACAGGGACAACCCCTTAGTCACTCAAGGGTCCTATCATTCCCGTTTACAGACTCTTTAATCTCTGGGTTCGCAAGAGCTTGAGAACTCTTGTTGCTCACTTGTGTTCCAATGTTAGACACTGATACTTCTTCATAAAGATATGAAGTAAATTTATTGATTACATAAGCAAGATAGTTGATACAGAGTGGTTACTAGAAATCAAAGGTAAATATAACGCATTCCTGATCTATACTGGTTGAGTTCCTAAATAAGCATCTTACCCTACAAAGGTCCATAAGTTTCTCTCAGCCCTTGATGTAAGCGACTGGGCCGTCAGACTTAGAGTTGCTAGAGAGCAAAATCGTGTCTCTCAGTTCATGGTTTTTCACAGCCTTGCTGGCTGGCAGCTTTTAGGATGCAGATGAGAGTGCTCAAGGTGGCTCTGGGCAAGCGATAGCAAAGCTGGATTAATGGCCCTTGATTAAGTATCTTGCCTGGTTCCTTTGTCTCAGGTTTCCAGCCTAGGAAAAATGTGTGACCTGTCACGTAGACAACTCAGGCAAACATGAAGGTTGCATCTCCGCAGGTCTGTCTGACTAGGGTTCCTGCATTTCCTGGAGCTTGGTCACGTGTCACAGCTCTGGTTTGGGTTTTACAGTTCTCAATTGTAACATTACATAAATGTGGAACCTTTTGCTTTACATATTTACCAGGCTCGTAGTCTACATGTAGGACCGTGTTACATGTGTGTGACCCTATGTTCTTCCGTGACAACCTCATCCTACAAATAGCTGAGATTCTCAGGCCACAACTGTAGAAATAGAGGAAGGTGATGTGGCCACCCATCCCCATGAAGAAGCATGTTGCCGTTGCCATTGCCATCTGGAAGCTTGCCACTCCAGACTCCTGCCACTCTTTTGACCAGAAACATGGCATTAGAGCCTCCACAGTGGGCACTTGGTGGACCCCCATACTAGTGAAGGTTTGCACAGTGATTGTGAAAGTGCTACTGGACCTGGTGATGCAGTTGGCTGACCCCACAGAGGTAATGGAAGACTTTCAGTGGAAGGGCTTCCCAAACTGTATAGGGGCAATCGATGGGAGCCATATCACTATCATCTGCCCACCTCATAGCAAGGATGACTACCTGAACTGGAAGGGTTTTTTTCTCTGTTCCTTGTTTGTGGGGGTGCTGGCCAGGTGGTCCAGGAAGAACCACAACATTCATATCTTCCATCAAGTCCCCTTCTTTGGTTGCATGTACACTGGAGACTTTGGACCCACCAGTGAAATATGCATTGAGGGAGGGAGTGCTCATGAGGCCTGTTGTTCTTGGGGTCCCTCCCTACACACTGAAGCCCTGGATCATGAAGGCATACAGTGCTGCCCACACTCCGGTGTAAAGGTACTTTAACCAGAAGCTCAGCACCACCTATTCTGTTGTGGAGATAGCTTTTGTGATATTAAAGTAGCACTGGAGATCAATTGTAGCCAGAAATTATTTCCAGCTAGATACCACTCCACTTCTAACTACCACCACCTGTGTTCTCCATAACTCACCAGATCTGGGCTACAAAGAGTAAAAGAATAAAGGCTGTGTAATAAGAGTAAAGACTTTGACATTAGTGGAATGAGAATCCTAAATAAGCTGACTAGAGGCTTGATTAAAAATACAGAGAGCTTAGAGCTCTAGAGAATAAGAGGTTGAGAACCTTGGGCACAGCCCTAAACAATCTTACTTAGAGTGGAGAGCTCTAAAGAAACATTACCTGCAGCTGAGAGCTCTAAGCAGATATGGGGATGAGGGACCCTTGGGCATAGCCTTAAAATAATAATAATGATAAGCTCCTGAGAGGAAAATAACTTGATCAGAAAGCTCGAGGGGAACATAGAAACTGAGAGTACTATTGTCAATATGTACTGTGTATGTATTCTGTGTAATGTGCTGTATGCTCTGCCTATTTATTGTCAGACAAGGCTTACCTTTGGTAACCCTGTCTTGCGGGGGAGGTATGTGGCAGAGTGGAGTCACAGAAGACTGGGAAAGAGACAAAATGGCCACTGAGATGTCCCCAAATGGTTGCTGGCAGGAAGTCAGTATGTTTGGGGCATGGATCAGAGTATAAAAGGATGTGACTCAGCCAGAATGGGGGGCAGCAGTGTTGCCTGGGAGTCATTTGTGGACTAGTTCTCTGCTAGTCAATGCACTAATCTTGTTCCCCTCCAAGTTTCAGACAGCCCCCTTTTCCAACAGGGAGCCACCCATTAGAATCCCTTTCCACTCACTCCATGTGCATGGGTGCCCTGCAGCCGTGCCGCTCTTCAGACATGGACCCCCACCCCCAAACCTTGCTTGTTTAAAAACACCCAGTGATTTTTAATTCACAAATTGAGTGCAGTTGCTATTCATGTACTTCAGCAGACATACATCTTGCAAAATTTGTTGACGCTGTTTGGTTCCTTCTCTGTGTTTGTTGTTTGTTTTTTTATCCATCAGCATTTCCGTACATCACATGATGCAGGTTAACCTCAATCACTTTGAGATTTAAAAAAGAACTGTCAAAAAATGAAAGTGAACTGTGTTCAGATCTGGGTTCTTCATTTCAAGAAGGAAGTTGACAAAAGGATTCAGGGGAGAGCAATGAAGATGTTCAAGGGTCTAGGATACAAGTCATAGGAGTAAATGCTGATGACACTGGCATGTTTAGCTTAGAGAAAAAAGTTTAATGGGGAACACGTTGACAGTTTTCAAATATTTAAAAAGATAAAATAAAAAGATGGGTGAAGGTAACAGAACAGTTAGTTCAGCAGTGGAACAAGCTCCCTAGAGAAGTTGTGGAATCTTTGTGATGGGATCAGTGCTAAGAAGCCCAAAGGCTCTTGTGGGTGTTTGCATATTGGCATGAGGAGACTACTCCAGGGTAATGCTATCATACATTAATTTGCCTCAGTCTAGTAACCTCAGTTTGGAGTGTTCCCATAGCACTCATATTCCAGGGTAGCTTTATCCACTGGGCTTGGGATCTACCTGACTCAAAGTGGGTTAACTAGTAAATTACCCTGCAGTAATGGAAATGTGTGCCCATCCTCCAATCTACTCTGGTATAATTTTTTCTTGGCAAAAAGCCAAGTGGCTTTAAAAAACAAACAGAAGTGTCGGGTTCCCAGTCATGAGATGAGGTCAAGGCAGGGCAAGACTCTAGCACAGCCAAGAGTCAGACGCCATTTTTAGACAGGACGCTACGATGCAGGTCCACCCATCCCTCATCCACCCGAGCGCCCATCTGAAGGTGCCATGGGTGGGTGCGCACTCCCATGACCCATACACCGCCTACCCATGGCCACTCAGCGCATCGGAGAAAAAGTCGGGATCCTCAGTGCATGGGTAGGCATATCTGTGCATGGGGAAGGGCCCACATGCATCCCTGGCCCTTGTGAATGGGGCCACCCACCCATTCACCCTGGGGATTGGTTCACTGGCACCATGAAGAAAAGGCACTGTGATGGCCAGAGTGGTGCAGCAGCTGCTCCCAACCTGCCCCATGTCCCACCCACACCCTGACCAGGAGCCCTTAAAGGTCATGCACATGAGATTTGAATTGTGGTGGATCCAACCTCACATTTTCTGACCGCCCAACACAGCAGAGAGAGAGTCCTTGTGAGGGATTGGCTCCCTTCACTTGATGTTCCTCATGCTGTCACACCTTCCTGATCCTTCTGGACACCCCATTCCCCTCTGTTGGGAATTTGTTATACTGCTACCATGTGCCATCCATTGAATGGACAGTTTGTTCCCCATCTTGCTGTGATCCACAGTGCCTTTTGGTTTGATTCCACATGCCCCTTGTGGTGCCACGAGTGTGATTATATAGTGGTCTTGGGGCATTCTCCTTGGGCAACACCAGTGAGACACTATCTTCCTTTACAATATGTGACATCCAGTGGTAGTGGAGGCATGACCAAGAGCTCCTCCTTGACATTCACCGAAACCTGGACATCCACTGGGCCCAGGACATCCCCAGGCCCAGATGGAGCTGGGCCTGGGGCAGGCACAGAGATTCATGCGTTATCTAATCCTGTTTCCCCATTCCTTCTGTGGTCTGTTAAATTAAGCTGTTAGGTGTTTTTGCATAACATGACGTCCATGGATGTTTTCCCCCTGGGTTTGTTCTCTTCTCCACACCTGGGGAGGGGGTTCTGATGCCTATCCCTGTGGCTGTATGGCCTCCCCCACACTTGGCAAGGTGTTCCCATCTCACTGGGGGGCCAAGGTTGCTGTCTCAAATAGGCTCACTGGGGAGTGGCCTGCCAGCATTTCTGTGTGGGGATGTGTGGTTCCGTTATCTGGTGGCATTTGGGCACGGATACATCTGCTTGCATATGCCTGTAGCGCTCATGTTTGCCTGCCACCTGCACTGAGCAGGGTTTGCTTGCTGTGGCTTTACATGTCTGCCATGTCCCGGGTTCATACCCCAGCCCATTGTGCAGTCGGCAGAGTGTGTGTACTGTGGTGTGGGATGTCTGTGGAACCGTGGTGCTGGCTAAAGTGTGGCTCAGGGATGATATCCAGCAGCTGCTGATGGATCACTTGTCCAAGTGTGATGGGTATGACCTGCTGTCATGGAGCCTTTCACTCCTGGGACATCGTGTGCGCAGCCGTGATTGCCAGCTGAGAGCTAGTGAGTTGGGGTTCCATATTCTGGTGCCTGCTGTAGTTAGGCCTCTGTCAGGAATGCTATTCCTATTGGAGGCAACTGAGAGCATTGCTTTGCATGAAATCTGTGCCCTCCCAGACATTCACTTGTGCCATTTGGAGGGAGCCTCTCTATGCCCGTCACCTTTGCCAGCATCTTGCTGCATGCCTGGGGTTATCAGAGGGAACGGAGGGAGTGCAAGGACCACAAATGTGAGCTGCAGTTGCTCACATCCCCTGCTGGGGGTCCCTATATGACTGGAGTGCCTGATGCAGTGGAGATGGTTGTCCTGTTTGAGATTTGGACCTGGACAGATGTCCAGCTCACACTAGACAGTGGAGATACCATTAGTTTGAACTTCATGGTGGATCAACATATACAGCAGGGGTGGGGAACCTTTTTTGTCCTGGGGGCCACATTGACTATTAGTAGGGGTGGGACACCAGGGCAATTACCGGGTACCGGATACCGGTTTTCAAAAAGCCAGATTCCTGGATTAAATCCGGTATACCGGTACCGGATTTATTCCATTGATTTCAATGGGGAACTGTCCCCATTGAAATCAATGGAATAAAAAAATTTCTCCCCCCTCCCCCTCCCAGGCTGTGTGGGTGGAAGGGGGGACACCGCCCACCCACCCTTCCCAGCCTGGATTTAAAGAAAGAAATTCCCCTAAGTGAGTCTGACCCCTACTGTGGCTCCGGGCCGCTGCCGGCAATCCAGAGCCAGCCCAGCACCAGCGTCCAGCAGCAGCCGGTAAGTAAGTACCGGTACTGACTGATCCCTGTGGTGGGGTGGGGGTTTAACACCCCCCCACCCCACCCCAGGGATCACCCTAAGTACTTCCCAGTTCCCAGGGATCGCCTACCTTGAGCTGCGGGTGGCGGCGGTGGCGGTCCGGCGGCTTCAGCGCCGGCTGTGGCTGCCGGCTTCAGCACACTAGTAGGCCTTCCGGGGAAACCCAGAAGTTCCCTGGAAGGCCTACTATTGGTCTCTGTGATGCATTAAAACCCCCCTTGTGTTTCTGAGCTGCCCGTGGGTTGTGTGACATGCCCTGGGTTCCATGTGTTGTCAGTCCCCCTTCCCCTATCCCTCCTTCCCAGTCCTCCCAGATTCTTGCTGAGGGTGGGCAGAAGCGGCTATAGTGGCTTCACTTGCCCACGAACTGCCATGCTTTCATGTCATGCAGTGGGGGGGTGTTGATTTGGGGCTAGGTGGTTCTGGGCCTGGCTGGTGGACTGGCTGTCCATTTGAATTGTGGGTGGAGGGATGAGTTGCTGGAGGCCTGGTGGGTGAAGGCTGTGATCTCCCTGGCCACCACCCATTTGATTCCCTCCCCACTTGCCTGATGTGGGTGGGCAGTCCGTGGTTGCTCCACCTAGCACACATGGATCCATCCCCTAGCCGTGCCTGTTTAAAAATGACCAGAGTCCTCTAAGGCATCATTTAGATGGGGTATCTGTATCTGGTCCTGGCAGCAGATGAAAGGCACAGTCAGATAACCAAGCAGGTTCAGAGTCCAGGGAATCAGTCCTATAGGAATCCAGACAGGAGGCAGAACAGCTAAGGTGCTGGAGAGCCAGGTCTCTGTTTGGTTGTTCAAGACAGGGGTTTGCTATGACCCAGACTCAGCTATATAGGAGCCCTGGTCAATCAAGGCGTGCCGTGCGGATCATCAATGGCCAGTCAGAAGCCTGGCAGCGTGGAACCAGGTTTACAAAGAACGTGAGGCCACTTTTACACATGACAAAAATGGGTTCTTATAAGTGCTCAAGATAACACCGGATGTTATAAATGCTGGAATTTTGTAATGTGTGAACGCACTATTCCCTCTTTATGCAGCGAGATCTCGCAGCCTTGTAAGAGTCACATCTGGAATAGTGTGTTCACACATTACAAGCCTCCAGCATTTGTAACACCCAGTGTTATCTCGAGCACTTATAAGAACCCAATTTTGTCATGTAAAAGTGGCCTTAGGGCTGTAGTTCCACTGCTTCACCACAGCATCTTAGCGACAATGTGGATCCCACTGCATCCTGAGAATCAAGGTCAAAGTCTGCAACCTCCTTGGATCCTGATAAGAGGCAGCAGTTTGTGAAAATTTAACTGTAAATGGATTATCTGATGGGGATAGCAATGTTATGCTTTTGTTTAGTCAAGTTGGAAAGGGTATGAAACCTCTGATTGTCAAGGGGTGGGAATGAATAGCAGGAAATAGATTTCAGCATTATGACCTGATATGCTCTTCCCAAAAAAAGCAACCAAAGCTGACCATTGTTGGAGACAGGATGCTCAGCTAGATGGATCATTGATCTGATCCTGTATGGCAATTCTTGTAGATATGCAAGGAGCAAAGTTGGGGAAGGTAGCACTAAAAGCGTACAATGTGATAGCACTTTTGTAGAGAAGCAGCAGCAGTGGTGGAGACTGGGGTATTACAATTTTGGCAGTGGGGAAGGGAAGAGAGGTGAAGAGGGATGCCCTGTTAGAAGTGAATCAATGAGGTATCTGTGTATGAGGTAGCATTCCCTCCTCCCACCTCCAATCTTAAAAAAGTCATGTGTAGCTGACTCTTCAAAGGGTGGAGTAGGGAATTAATAGCCCAGAACAGTCATTGTGAGTCACTAGCAGCCTCCCCCAGTAATTGAGTGTAATTCACAGTCCATTAAAATCTTGTTAAACTTCAGTTTGATCCCATTTCATTCTCAAAGGTTATCTCCCCCTTCTTGCTGCTACCCACTAAAGCAAGTGTTCAGGATGATCTTCCAGCACCTGACCTCGGGAGCAGCAACTCTTCCGTGCAGCCCATTCAGACTTTGATAACACTGACCTTTTTTTAACTGCAGAAGCTTTTCCAGGCAGCTGGGGTATGCACGTCAATTTTTAATTGTTTGAGTGTTAGGAACAATTTGCAACAGTCTGGGAATTTGTCTGGCCTCTTAGCCAAGAGAAGCTGCTCTCTGAGGTCCCCTCGACCCATATGTTCTTGGAGATTATTAGATTTCTAATTTTTCATCCTATTTCCCCCTCCAGGAAAGCCCATGAGCTCTTCAAGCAGGAGAATATAGATTAGCTCCAATGTCTGTTTTAAGACTCCAACAGACCCTTTTAGAAGATCAGGTCACTTGTCTCAGGCTAGTACTGTTGAATGGCTTCCTGTGCAAAAAGAACTGTATGGTAAGACAAAACAAACAATGGGGCAATTCTCATGTAAAGTTTGCAATAACGTGACTGGCTTCTATAATTAGTCAAACATCCATCTTATGTTTGCATGAAGATGGGATGCCTGGCTGAGGTCAGGGCAGTCTCTGATGAGTGCCTTTGAGGCAACTGAGATTATAAGAAATGCATTAAAGACACACTCGACAAATTCTGCATGGAAACAGAATGCTTCTAGGGAACATACAGATGCACATCGCAAATAGCTATTTTTTATATATAATAAAAACTGTTACAAATGACTGCAGCAGCACTGGCTTCAATTACTGCAGAAATTTTCAGTTTGTGTTTGAAACTTACAGCAGTAGCCCTGGTTACCCATTTATCTGACTGTTAGAGAGATGGGATGACTATTGTTCTACTTATTCATGCTCATCACGGCCATTTCCAATAACAGGGATGTAACAGTCAGTGGCCACAAATTATTCCTTTGATGAAACACAACCAAAGCAAAGCCTTCCATTCTCTGATCCAATATGGCAATTCCTGTGGCCTGTGCTACGCAGGAGGTCAAGCAAGATGCACACAATGTTGCTTCCTAGTTTTAAAAGCTACAGGTCTATGTTGCTATGCTTATCGAGGTCACTAAGAAACTTTACATTCCATGGTGCCAAAAATACACTATCTCATGCTGATTTGCTCACCTAGGGTGCAATCCAATTGGTGGTGTACATTGCCTGACGGTGCAATGCCCAGTCAGGCGGCAGGTGCACAGGTGCGCATGTGCTCTGTGACTGCAGCAAGCCACGTAAGGCCACAGCATGTCCCTACCAATGCGACCCCCCAGCCCCTGAAGCCTGGGGGATGGAGCAGGCATGTCTCCTGCTCCATCCCCCAAGCTGCAGTGTGTGTGGGCTCAGGGGGTTGTATCGGAAAGGGTGCGCTGTGTCCCCTCATGGCTTGATGCGCATGAGGGGTGCGTGCTACTGCTTGCCCATGCGCTGGTGTACGTACCCTGCACCCGGTGTAGGCGCAGTTTAAACGGGCTGCTGGATTTCACCCCTACTGTCTGCCAACATGCAATGAATACTTAGACCACCTCTAGTCAGATGGCTATAGATATTTTAAAAATGTAGGGATGGGCGAACGCGGTTCGGAAGTTCAGAGTTCAGTCCGAACTTGGCCTGTTCGGATGACCGAACCTGAACCCCAACGTGAACAAACCGAACACTGAACGGCGAAATGGCCAAACAGTTTGGTCAGTTCGGATCGTGTTCAGCTGAGTTCGGGTAGCAAAAAAAGTTTCACTGGAAGGTCAAACATGACAGGGAGGTGTAGTCAGTCACTGAGGAGCAGACTTCCAGGCACCAGGGGTGGAGAGGCTTACAAAAAACGAAACTAATTATCTGCCTCCCTCCTTCCCAACACCTTCTGAGCTAGTCACTGATCCTGAACAGCAGGCGTTGAGTAGGATTATTAGATTGCTTTAAGTTTCATTTCAGTTTTGTACTGAAATGAAACTTAAACTTTAAACTGAAACCTTGTGTTATACATTTCACTGTACAGACTCATTGAGTATGTATGTATTTCACTATAGACTCCTCTTCTGTTTGTGATTTCCCCCCCATCCCATATATATGGGATGTATATCTATCCATATATATGGATCCGATATATATATATATATATATGGATATGGGATGGGGGGATAGATAGATAGATAGATGTAGAGAGTTGTAGGAGTTAGCTTAGTGATAGAGATAGCGTTAGTGATTTAGTTTTAGTGTTTGTAGGAGTAGGCCTGTGTACTTATTAGATAATCCATTTAGTTCATAGCATTTAGAATAGTTAATAGCAGTTAGATTTAGTGTAGATAGATATAAATAATATTAGATAAAAAAATAATCCATATAAAAACAAAAAAAAACAAATAAAAAACAAAAGAAAACCATATAAAATCCAATAAAAAACACACAAAAATATAAAAAACAAAAAACCCCCATAACAACATTTTCCGAACAGCTGAACGGCTGAATCAAACAGCCGAATGGCCTAACCGAACGGCCTGTTTGGATGACCGAGCCGAACCCGAACCCGGCGAACTAACCGAACGGATGAACCGAACGCAGCCGAATCGAACGGCCGAACCTGAACCGCGATCTGTTCGCCCATCCCTATTAAAATGTCACTATTTCAGCCTCTAGATCAAGGTAATTCTGTGAATCACCAGTGGTCAGTCTATCAAAGACAAGAGCAGTCTCTTTGTAATAATGTCTGCCTCACTAATAGGGGTTTGAAATAGCTGGCCTTGTTTTTGGATAGGATTCATTCTCTCTCCCCTCCTCAGACACCTGCATTTTTATTGGGGAGCAATAATGTGAAAGTTGTGCAAAGGTGTTGCATTATTTGCGTAAGCTGCTAATAAAAAAGTGGCTTTCCCAATTTTTCCCTGCTGTGATCCCATTTTGACACTTAATGTTGTGACCCCCATAAGAGCAACATGGACATGCAGAATATATATAATAATGATCTGCTGGGATCATGACCACAACTGCAGATGGTGCAACCTTAGAGAAAAGATAATTAAAGGGCAGGCATCTTGGCAGTTTTCAAATATTTTAAAGGCTGCCATGAAAAAAGATGGAGAACATTTGGTTTGCCATTGCCACTGAAAACAGAACAAGCAGCAAGGGTTTTAATTTGCATCTAGAATCTAGATAAGTTTAGGTTAACTAATAGGAAACAATTTCCTAGCTGTTCGAACAGTTCAACACTGACACTGGAACAAGCTGCCTAGAGAGGTTGTGGAATTGCCTTCCTGGACGTTTTCAAACAAAGA
The DNA here is from genome assembly GCA_003113815.1 of Sphenodon punctatus. NCBI lineage: Eukaryota > Metazoa > Chordata > Lepidosauria > Sphenodontia > Sphenodontidae > Sphenodon > Sphenodon punctatus. Next base: position 65,443 of record QEPC01001456.1, on the reverse strand, counting down.
CTGGAGGGAGAGGGATCTATCAGGGATCCTTTAGGGTATTGTAAACTTACATTTTGGTCCTGGGGAATCTTGGACCTAATATCAGGCTCTTATTACTTTGATTCCCTTGTACATCACTAGGAGAAAGTCCTTTTTCTTACCAAATTGCAATAAAGTCAAAGACTCAAATCTTAGTTACTTTGTTTTACTAATTAGATTCAAAGATACATCACAAATAGGCCCTTTTCACACAGACACTCTAACACTGATAAAGTGGTTGTTACATTTTATTATACATGTTGCAAGGCACCCACAGAGCACACCCGCAGCCCTGCAACATGTATACTAAAATGTAACACCGATCTTTATCAGTGTTAGAGTGTCTGTGTGAAAAGGGCCATAATTTCAGAGTTTCATAAGAGACTTAAAATATTAAGTACAACAGAAGTTTTCCGACACATCCAAATGAGACAGGAGTACATGATTTGGATTTAAATGGCCGCACTCTTTATTAAAATTACTGATCAGTTCCAGATTAGGTAAGGTGGGGAATCGCCTATACGATTTGGGTCCAGTACCTCAACTATTTAAACATAACTGTAAACTCAGGAGGTGGCCAGATATACCCTCGGGTCCGAACTCCCTCTAAACCCTCTCTTCCGTCAGGCTGTAGAGAAGGGGACAAAGTCCTTGTGGACCCGAGGAAGGAGTAAGGTGCCGCAGGCTGGGGACAATACCTGTTCCTGCTACCCTCGCGTATCACCCCTCCCAGAGAGGCTGCCATACCCTGCTATTATGGCGGGTGTTGTCTTCCCATCTCTTATGGAGATGCCTCAATTTTCTATTCTTTCTAATCTATGCACAGTACTGGACTCCTGCCACTAAGGGGCCGCTGGTGACAGCCAGATGGGCCCAACCCCCATCTAGCCTCACCAACGTAAGATTTCCCCTAGCTTATCCCTTAAATCCAGCAGGTAGCACTCGTTGCCCTCTGGAGACAAGTGAACCCCGTCACTGCAGAAGAGCTCAGGTTTCTTGTGCGATATATCATGGTGACTGATGATCTCGCCACCCAACCCCCTCAGCCATTTTCCGATCTCCCTATTAACTGTTCTCCTGATTCTGTCTATCCTGCAGGGGGAACCACTTTGCTTCAAGTCATCCTCTCCACCCAGTTGGTCCATATTATCGTTGTACTGGGGAGTAGCTGCTTAATTTCCCATATATCACTTTTTATATTCTTGAGGAGCTGTACTCCTTTCAATTGAACCAAATCATTTCCCCCTAGATGCAGCACTAAAATTCCTGGTTTTGGGCCCCTGGCAGCCCCACTCAAGGTAGGGAGCAGTTGCTGCCACCTCATGCCTCCATGGCCCTTCTAGTAGATCTCAGCATGAACTGACAGTCCCAGTTGAGTACCCCAGTGCGAGTTCCGGCAGCCTTACCAGCCCACTGGATCAGGCTGTGGCCGATGATCCATACCAGCTCTCTGAGGCAGGGGAGAGGACCTGAGGAGACAGACAGACCAGTTAGTGGTACAAAGGATTTGGGAGTGCCAGGACATAGGACTGGTAAGCCCGGGATCGTCACCTGCTTATTGCACATATGCCCTGCTCTGGCATACCTGCAGCTGAAGCAGAACTAGTAGCCCCAATCCTGAAGGAATGGGACCCAAATTGCTCCGGTGGGAGCTGAAGGTGTGAAAGCGTGACACGTATTATGGCCAAGATTTGTTACCTCATCAAGAAACTTCCACTTGCATGCCTGAATAAGGTGCCTGGGAAGGGGGGGGAGGGGCAGATGGCTAAATAGTTCTTCAAGGCCTGTACTGGGCACGACCCAGGGGAGCCTGCCCTGCCCAGTCGCACTATGTGCCCCCTGCCTCTCTGGTCGGTCTTAGAGCAATGCAGGTGGAGGGTTACTGCCTGCTGGTCCACCCTAACATCCTCTATGGTTGCTTCCCTGTCCATATTGTCCCAGGCGGACTCAGCAACCAACTCACTGTTACTAAAGGAACCAAAGAATGCCACCGTGAAGGCTGCCGTGTATAACCAAACCTCAAAACTATCTACACAACACTGGAGGAGGGCCTTGCATATGTCTGATAGCAGAGGGGGTGTAATGGGCAAGTGCCCATTAGGTGGGGTGCTATGTTCCCTAGCCCAATCATCCATCAAATGCCTAGCGTAGAAACCCTGGTCTGGGGGGTGGTTGGGTGGTCAGCCAGGTGGTTCATAAATCCTAGTGCTGCCAGTTTGTCAGCTATGGTCCCAACTGCCGCCTCCCACTTCCTCAAGTCCATGGTAAACTGGAGTATCTGTGCTTCATGGATGGGGAAACCCAGCCCCCCAGCCCTGGTGAAAACGGAAACCCTGGAACTTGCTGAACACCCTGCGATAGGTGGCTCTGGTTCAGGGTGCCAGAGATCCCTGAATAGTGCTGAATAGTTCTACAATCCAAGTGTCCATGCCTATGGGAACAGGGGGTCCAGGTGTAGCCTGGCTCCACGTGCAAGTGAATGGAAGCGCTCCATCTGGAAAGTGAGAAAGGGCATTGACCACACCGTTATCTACGCCCGGTACATGCCCTGCCTGAAACAATATATTATGGCACAGACAGGTGAGCACAAATGCCATGACTAACTTCATAACCCTGGGCAGCTTGGATAACATGGTGATAATAATGTGGACCACTGCCTGGTTGTCACACCAGAAGAGCACAGCATGGTTGGCGAACTCTTCAGGCCAGAGGTGAACGCCCACCACAATGGGAAATAATTCCAGGACTGTAAAGTACCTGGTCACCCGGACTCTGCCCATTCCAGCGGCCAGGGGACCGCGCACCATCTGTCCCTAAAGAACACTCCCGACAAGACGGAGGTGATGTTGCTGGGTAGGGTTGAGGGGGTGGTGGCTCCCATCATTGAAGGGGTCTGTCCCCCTTTGGCTGCTCAGGTTCGTAGTATGGGGGTGCTCCTTGACCCGCAGCTCCACCTGGATTGTCAGGTGGAGGCTGTGGCGAGGGGAGCATTTCTCCAATTACATCTGGTGCGACGGCTGCAGCTGTATGTCTCAGACTCGGATCTGGCCAACATCATCCATGCCTTCATTACCTCTCGACTGGACTACTGTAACGCGCTGTACGTGGGGCTACCCCTGAGGATGGTCCGGAGACAGCAGCTGGTGCAGAATGCGGTGGCCCATCTCCTAATGGGGATGCACTGCCACGAGCACATTACACCTGTGCTCCATACTCTGCACTGGCTGCCTATTGACTTCCGGGCCCAATTCAAAGTGTTGGTGATGACCTATAAAGCCCTAAATGGCTTAGGTCCTGCTTATCTGTGAGACTGCCTCAGGCCCTGGGTCATTTTGCGACCCTTACGGTCAACTGGGGGCACCCGACTCGAAGTCCCCCGGGTATCCTGGGTGACGACAGTGGAGAGGGCATTCTCAGTGGCTGCACCTCAGCTGTGGAACTCCCTCCTGATGGAGGCCCATCTGTCCCCAGACCTCCACTCTTTCCTAAGATATTGTAAGACCTGGTTGTTCTGCCAGGCCTTCGGGGGGGGGGGGGGGGGAGCGTGGGGGGATTGGGGGAGGGTTTTTTTTCTGCCTTTTAACCTTCTGTTTTTGGTATTTTAATATTTTAAATGTTTGTAGTATTTTAAAAGGATTTTATATTTGTTGACCATTTGTGTTGTTTGCCGCCCTGAGCTGCCAGTGTGCAGGAGGATGCGGGGTATAAATACCTGTAATAAATAAATAAATTAAATGAAATCCCATAAAATCCCCTTAAAAAACCACCCTAGCCCATTCCCCCCACCTTTCACCCATCCCTTGCCAAAAGCCTGGCGGAACAGCCAGATCTTGCATTGTCTCTGAAAGGAGGAGAGGTCCGGGGCCCTTGACACAGCCACTGAGAATGCCCTCTCCATAGTTATTGGGCCAATTTTTGCTGATGAGAATGTGCAAGCTTTTGGGATACACAGTTTTGATGGGTTTTCAACTGTCCCAATGTCTAGGACTCATAGGTTTTTATTTTTCTATGCTTCTGTTTAAATATATATTCAGTATATTTCTGCATGTTTGTGTTTTAACAGAATTTATGACTTTGTATATTTTTTAATCTGCTAACTTTTATTGTGCACGCTGGTTACATTTTATTTAGCAGAGCTCATGATGGCCCATGGCTAATTCTTTCACCAAAAAGAAACATCACTACCCTATTCTTCTGTAGTGCATTTGGGTTTCCTAGCAGTGGCTGAATGAGAAGCCCATAGTGATTTAAATGGTCTAGGGACATTTGGGGATGTTGTTATTGAGTGAATTTCAATTTGGTGCAGTTTTAAAATGTTTGTCAATAAAGAAAGGCCATTGACGTTAGCCAGAAACCACTTACTCTGGAATAATCCTGCTGAAGTATCATTCACTTCCTGATTTTCCCAAGTACTCTGGAATTGAAGTGTCATCCACTCCATTAAAATGTAATTCACTTCCTGATTTTCCTTCAGATGCAATAAAACCAGCCATGTTGGGAAGAGATTCCTAAGAAAAGATTGATCCTGAAAAGCTGAGCAAAACCTACTGCTTAATGCCCACTCTCTTCATTTCATAGTATATATTGGACTCCAAGGATGCCACTAGGGGTCAGATTTTAATCTTGTGTAAACCAATGTTGCTTCAGGTACTTCAGTGATGCAGCTGAGAATCTGCTTCCAGCTGAGAATCTGTCCCTTGAGATGTATGGCACACCCTCACTATAATACCCTTCGCTATAGCAGACTCTTGGCTACCTTAGATCCTGAAAGGATCAAACACCCAGGGAAGTCATTCTTGCTAGGCACTTGATGATATTTTTTAAAAAAAACAATGTATGATTGCTTGCATCCCTGAACCATGCAGTATCTCTATAGCCATTAGGATGATGTCAACAGCATTCCGGTTACTGCTTTTGCATGCATGTCATTGCTGATTGTAGAGCACATAGGGAAAGAGAGAATATTAGAAAGTGCTATCTAAATGCAGATACAGTACAGTACAAATTTAGATCAGGAGCGAACAAAGTCTATCACCATTTCTTTTTCCCACTGGCATTCATTAGCATGGGAAGAAGCCTGATTGATAAAATGAGAATGGTATTAAAGCTTCATATACAATTACTCTGAAAGGTCAGCTTTAGTCTCCACGAGTGGAAGAAAGTTTTGGAATATCCAGCAAAATTATCAATGGGACCTTAATGACAATCAGAACTATTAGGCTGCCCTGTATGCCATGATGGTGCTCTTTAGTGAAATGGATTCCATAAAGACCTTACCTAAGAACAACCTATAAGTATAGGTAATATAGGTAATAGCTCTGAAGAACCTCTGGTGAATCCCTTGTGGTTGTCCATAATGAAGAAACGGTGCAAAAAGAAATTACATTAAAACGCAGCAGTCCCCTAAAAGAGTTAGTACCAGTATTGGGCTATTATCCTTGATTTTCCTTTGGTGGGAAGTAATGCCCATGTGAAATCATGCCCAATATTGAATTATAAGTTCCCTCGAAATTGAATTATAAGTTCCCTAGAGGTATGTGTAACAGATGGTCAGCTGTTTCCTGTACCTGTTGTATTCCCTTCATTGTATCTAAATGTTTGGAAATGCTAACTACTTTTCTTCCTTCAGCCCCCTTCCAAATGCTTACTATTACCAAAATACCTATCCTGGATTTGTTTTATCATCTGATTACTGGTTACCCCTCATTGTATTTAAATGTTTAAAGTGTAATTGCTATTTTCCAAATAGCCCTTTCCCAATTGCTTCCATATATTTCCTGTCCTGCATTTGCTCAACCTGCAGTTCAGACTTTTAACATGCCTGAGGAAGAACCTTGTGTGGCCCAAAAGTTTGTATACTCTCACCAACAGAAGCTGGTCCAATAAAAGATATCATCTGAATTACATTGTCACCACCTCTTGAGAAATGCAATTTCTTTGTCCTGTGAAGAATGACCCCTCGCATGTCTAAAAATTCCCCTTCCTTCCTTGAAGGTGTCACGTTTAGGCAGCAAAACAGAGGCTTCGGGAACAGACGTTTCTGAAATGTTACCTGTTTCCGCCAGTATGCCTGAGAGTTTGGGGGTCTGGGAGAACAGCTGACCACTAGGGCTGAAACTCGGGGCTCAATCTGATTTTACTGAGTATGGGGCATTCAACCTCATTTTTCTGAGTCCCGAATGGCTGAGAAATCAGCCCGCCACTTGGGACTCAGCAAAATCCTCACCTGAGGGCAAGAAGAGGGTGTTGGGGGGCGGAGGTGCAGGGGCAGCTGGCAGCAGGGAAGGGGGGGGGCAGAAAACTCACCAAAAGCCATGGGAGCCAGGTGCACTGCTGTGGACTCCCCACCAGAGTGGGGCCACTGTTTAAAAAAAAACTGTTGTAGCAGAGCTAGTCAGTGCTTCCGGGAGTGGGTTTCTGATTCTCTTTCCCCTTCCCCTCTCAAAACGGAACACTGGTGTGAGCCAGTAAAAAAACCAGGCTGTGACTTGGAGGAGGAGAAGGAGGAAGAATAATGTTGGTTGGTTTTTGAAAAAGGAGAAGGGCAGGCAGTTGGGAGAGACAGAGGGAGAGGTGTGACTGCTGAGGAGACAGCAGGACTGCAAAGGGACCGGCTCCTTGTAATCGCATGAGGGACCTGTACAAGGACAGTGGGAAGGGGCGATTGGGTAGTAGCCTCTCTGTGTGCCAGGTGGAAGAGATTGGCTGGCAGAGTGGTCAGCGACGTACTTTGTGGATGAGGACTGAGACACTGGACAAAGTGGGACCTCATCATCATCACCATCGACAACTGTTCAGGGAGGACAGCGCTCTCAGCCACACTCTGATGACAGGCCTGGATGTTGGTTTTGATGTGGGAAGCGTCCCAAGTTAATATAACTGTTGATTTCAATCCTTTTTATATTAAAAACTGTTCATGGTTACACTGAGTTTTGGTCCAGTGTCTCCGTTAAACAGCTGGAAGCCCCGTAATAAATTTTAGTTTCTGTGCAGGGCCAGACTTAGGAATTTTGTGCCCCTAGGCCCTTCTCAGGCTGCTGCCCCCAAGCCACGCCATGCCCCCAAGCCAAGCCCTGCCCCTATGCTACGTGTTCATGGGTGGGGGAGCCGCGTGTGAACGATGTGGTGCACCCCCCCACTGTGAGTGGGGGTGCATGAATGTGCCCGCCTAATACCCATCCCCACTCACCCCCCACTTGTCCCCATGCACAGAGCAACCGGGGAAAATGGTGGTTGTTCTGTGGGTGCGGATTAATGGGAGGTGAGTGGGGATGCGTGTGTGACCGTGCGTGTGCCCATGGACCCCCCACCCATCAGAGCTGTGTAAAAAGGGCCTGTGAGGAGTCACTAGAAGAAGAACAGAAGGTTGCTGCCTTGTAAATAAGGTTCTTCGAGATAGCTCCTAAAATTCTTACAACACCCACCCTTCCAACCCTGTATGGAATTTTTTTCTTATATTGCTAGAAAGGGTTGGAAGGAACTGTCATTCTGAGGGGGAGAGTGCTTTTTATACTAGAGGAGCTTGAGACCATCACGTAGTCTATTATTCGAATATGGTGAGCATGCCATGCACAACCCAGTTGTGAGAACATTAGGAGCCATCTCGAAGAATCTTCTTTACAAGGCAACAACCTTCTGATCACTCACATGGGGGGGAGGAGTTTGTAAATGAACAGCTTTATTCCCCAGTCCGATCGGTGTCCGGTGTCCTGCTGCTGCTGCAGCAGCAGCACTACTAGCAGGCAGATGTCAGAGACAGGTGAGGGATGGGGACCCAGGCAGCAGGCTTTGGCTGCAGACAGCAGCCTCCAGTCATGCAGAGAGAAAAAAGAACAAAAAACGGAGCGGGGTGGCACTGGGGCCAGGATTGTCACCCCCTAGAAAATGCCGCCCAAGGTCCGGGCCTAGGGGACTTGCCCTTAAGTCCAGACCTGTTTCTGTGAGCATGCTGGGAAATGAAGGCCAGATGTGGAAGCAGAGCAGGGGGCAGCCCTGCTTATGGCACTCTGGAACATCCCAGAGCACCGCCTGAGAAGTGGCATGGCCAAACCCGTGGCACCAACCTGGAGTGGAGCTGCTGTCTGTCTTGGAATGGGGTGTGTGTGTCTGCTTGGTGAACCACTTGGCATGAAATGCCCCCCACTCCATGCTGCAGCTTTACTCCTGGCTGGCCAGCGCCCTTGTGTGCGCCAGCCTAGAGCGTTGGGCGATCCACCCACAAGGATGGAAAGCTGGGCCAATACTAACAAAATGAAATTCAACAGAGATAAATGTAAAGTTCTTCACTTAGGTAAGAAAAATCAAGTGCACAAGTATAGGATGGGGGATACCTGGTTTGTCAGCAGCACATGTGAAAAGGATCTGGGGGTTGCAGTTGATCACAAGTTGAACATGAGTCAGAAGTGTGATGCAGCTGCTAAAAAGGCTAATGCAATTTTAGGTTGCATTAACAGAAGCTTCGTTTCCAGGTCATGAGAAGTAACAGTTTCATTGTATTCTGCGCTGGTCAGACCTCATCTGGAGACAGTACTGTGTCCAGTTCTGGGCACTGCATTTTAAGAAGAACATTGACAAGTTGGAACCGGTTCAGAGAAGAGCGACAAAGATGGTCAGGGGTCTGGAAACCAAGTCCTACGAGGAAAGGTTGAAGGAGCTGGGTATGTTTAGCCTGGAGAAGAGAAGACTAAGGGGAGACATGATAGCTGTCTTCAAATACAGGGTCTTTACAAAATGAAGCAACCATTTTCTTGGTGCTTATTTTCTAAAGTTAGATACCTGTAGTACTATATCTGGTATCACTGTGTTCAGGAATGTTGGAAGTTTAGAATTCTAAATCCGTTTAGAATCAGCACTGTTAATGGTGTACAGCATAGAACAGCTGCCCCATAGAAAAACAGAGAATGCTTGTTTACAACATAGAATGGTTGCTTATTTTTGTAAAGACCCTGTATCTGAAGGGCTGCCACAAAGAAGATGGAGCAGACTTGTTCTCTGTTGCTTCTGAGGGCAGGACTAGAACCAATGGGATCAAATTACAAGAAAGCCGATTTCAGCTAAACGTAAGAACTTCCTAATGGTAAGAGCTGTTTGACAGTGGAACAGACACTGCCTAAGGTGGTAGTGGGCTCTCCTTCACTGGAGGTTTTCAAACAGAGGCTGGACGGCCAACTGTCAGGGATGCTGCAGCTGTGGATTCTGTGCACTGAGTAGGGGGTTGGACTAGATGACCTCTGAGGTAATTTCCAACTCTAAGTCTGCTTTTAGATGAGCGGACTGGGAAGTGTGTTTTTCAATGTGCCGGTAGGAAAAGCCACGTGGGGTGAGTTTACACGTACCAGAAGTGATTGCCCATCATAGGAATCAGGTGTGTGCGCGACCTCCCACAGCCTCTTTGAAGACGCATTCTGGAAACCTTGATATTGGGTTCTAAGATTCTATGATTCTTTCTCGTGTGTGTGTGTGTGTGCGTGTGTGTGGTGGTGGTGGTGGTGGGGTCTGTGTGTACCACACAGGCAGACCATGACCGAGGAACCCACTGGGTCCATCTAAAACAGACCCAGGTGAGGCTGAGAGCAGGCAGCTCCAGGGGTGAGTTGCACCCACATTCATCTAAAAACACCCACTGTGAAAGGTGGTTCCAGAGGTGTAAAAGTAAGGGGAGGGGGAAGTACAAAGGTGAAATGCCCCCCACTCCAACTTTGAGGTGCAGAGAAAAGTCCATTTCTTAATTTTAGCCCTTTATGATCCCCATGTCACTGCTGCAGACTGGAATGGAGGCAAAAGAGGCAGGAAGCTTCTGGAATAACGGGTCATATCAAACCTCCATTGAAACCAAGGCAAAGTCTTATTTTGCAAAACCCAGTGGAGACAACAGGTTTGCTATTGCTAACTCTTGTTATGTAATCCTAGATCTCATATTAGACTCATGAAATTTTAAAATAAAATTGTGAGAAATCCATCTTTCATTTAAAGAAAACATGTTTTTGGTATGAGCTCTAATCGCCCTCCACGTTCGGCGCAGCGGGGGTTTGGCACCACCCCCACCCCTTAGGAGGAAGGAGGGAGGATGGAGGTGGCCACCTCTTCTTTGTGTCAGGGATGGGGAACGGTTGCCTGGCAACCAAGGTCGGGCACCCGGAACTCCCGCAAGAAGCGGGGTTCCCTGCATTTCTGTCTCAGTTTTGTCTCAGCGGGGAGCACGGAAGACGTGCAGCGGAAAGTCGGGCTGTGGAACGACCCTTGCACCTGGGACCCGGCGAGTCTTCTGTCCATCCCCTGCCGGCGCAGGTGGCCTGCACCATGACAAGGGACTGAGCGGCTGGGTGGGCGTGCCGCTCAGTTTGCCTGCCTGTTTCAGACCCCCCCTCCTTGCTACCTTCAACGTTTCAGGTGCGCTGCACCAACCAAGACCCGCTAGACTGGGAGCCCGCCCCCGTGGCACAGGGGGCCTAAGGTTATTTCTGCCCTTTACTCTCTCCTTCCCCCCTTCCCCCCAGCAGGGGCAGCTGCCTGCCGGGTAACTCAACACCAGGAGGGTGGGGACTGGTCTTTGTCACATGGCAGGAGAGGCAACCCAGCGGCCAACAAGGGGTTGCAAAAGGGCAGCTATGCCACCCAGGAAAAGGAAGGCCCCTCCCAAAGGAATGGCCAAGTGGTCTGCCAATGCAGGTCTGGCTCCCCAAACCCCCCTCAGCAGGAACAGCTTGGGGGGAATGGGAGCTGGGGTGATTTTTCAGGCTCTGCAGGCCCAGCTCCAGGGCTACCAGGACAGGATTGAGGAGCTGCATAGCTCCCAGACAAGGACAGAAGCTAGCCACTGCACATGGCTAACGGGTTCTGGGAGGGGCAGCACGAACCAAGACAACGAGGACGGCCCCACTCCAATCACCAAGGAAAGGGCCTCCTGACAGGGGCAAGGGCGCCACTGGGTTTGCCTTCTCATTATAGTGACAAGGAACCCGAGCCCAGCTGACACAGGGAAGAATTTACCCCCAGCCAGCGGGTACAAATAGACACACTGAAAGAAGGAATACAGGCCCTGAATGACAGCCTAGAGTCAGCCAAGAGGCGGCAGCAGCACGCGCCATGCTGCAGCGACTACCAAAGAGCCCCCTATGATCCAGGGATGCCCGAAGGTGAGAATCAGGGAAACTGTACATGTGAGTGGTAGCCAAAAGCAGAGTGGGCGGGGCCTGACATTTACCATGCCAGACACCCCTATTAGAATGAGCCTGCACCATAGGTGGTCGCACGGGTGCCAGTCCCTGTATTTTAGACAGGGTGAATCATGGGGGAGCGGACGCCACCTTCCCTTATTGTAGGGGACCAGGCCGTGTCCTACTCACAGGCACAGGGCAACAGCCCAAGTGCCATGTTGCTTAAACAGCACCGCAAGGTGCTGCAAGGGATGAGAGGAACCCCAGCCTCTGTCGGGGGTTATGCCAATGTGTCCGCTCCATTGGGCGAACACTTTCTGCAGATAATGAGGAAGAAAATATGGAGTGGCGAATACATTGATATCTTCGCGCTCCTTTTTAGAGACCCCATCCCTGACCCCAAATGACAGGGAGGATAGGAAAGACCGAGAAAAACTTAAGAGGCCAAAAGCTGAATGGAACTGGGCCAATTGGATGGTGGCCTTTACCTAGGAATGACCCTTCATAGGTTCCCAAAGTGTGGGGTAGAAATGATGAAATACCTGGACATCATTAGGTGGGTCTTTGACGCAGGAGGCCCTGGTGCTTGGCTGTGATATGACGAGGCATTCCGCCATAGGGCAGTCAACAACCCTGGTTTGAGGTGGGATGTTCATGCCCAGGACCTGTGGCTGGAGTGCATCAGCAGCTCCAGCTCTGCCCCCCAGTCAGACAGTGGCCACATCCTAGAGAGAGCTGGGAATGCGCAGATATGTGATGGGGCAAAAGGGTGGAGATCAAAGCCAGCCTGGGGGTGGGTGGGGGGGCATGCTGGGATTACAACAATGGGGGCAAATGTTTTTGCACCCCCTGCAGATTGAAGCACGTATGCACACAGTGTGCGGGTGCTCATGCTGCATCAGGATGTAGCAAATGTAGACAGTATGGGGACAGAAGTAGGGGGCAAAATGGCAGGAGACGGTACCACTGGCCAAGTCAGTAACCCCCAAGCAATGGGGAAGGACCACAACCCTGGTACAACATGACTCCTTAAGGGAAGTCACTCATGACTACCCTGACAAAGCCACTGCAAGTATGTATTTGACAGATTCTGGCTGGGTTTTAGGATCCCAACAATAGGGCCCCGCTACCACCTAGGAGCTAAGAACTTAAAATCAGTGTGAGGGAATGAAAAGCTTGTCCAGTGAAAACTTGATAATGAGGTCAGGGAAGGGGGGATTCAGGGCCCCTTTGAAACACTCCCCATGCCCACGCTGAAGATTTCATCCTTGGGTATAGTCCCCAAAAAGGCACCTGGTGAGTTCTGTCTCATTTACCACCTTTCCTACCCAAAGGGTGAGTCAGTGAATGACACAATACTCCAAGAGTTGTGCTCAATCAGGTATGCATCATTTGACTCAGCGGTCGAAATGGTGCACGATTGCAAAAAATGTGCCCTCCTGGCAAAGAGTGATATCAAATCCACCTTCTGCCTGCTCCCAGTCCATCTCAGCATCTTTGAGCTACTGGGAATGGAACTCCAAGGCAAGTTCTACTTCGACAAGGCAATGCCCACGGGATGCTCCATCTCTTGCAGTGCCTTTGAGAAGTTCAGTTCGGTACTCAAGTGGGTCATGCGCCGGCAGGTTGGCGGAGCCAGATCACTCATTATTTAGATGATTTCCTCTTCGCGGGAAGGGTGGGCACTATGGAATGCGGTCAACTGCTTAACACATTCCAGGAAGTGGCTAGGGAGTTAGGTGTGCCCTTGGCACCAGAGAAAACAGAGGGCCCGACAACTAGATTAATGTATTTAGGCATAGAACTGGACATGGAGTGATCCCTTTCACACCTACCAGAGGACAAGTTGAAGGCGCTCAAGAGTGCAACAGTGGCTTTTTGGTGAGCAAATAAGGTGATGGTCAGGCAACTGAAGTCACTCACCGGTAGTCTGAACTTCACCTGCTGAGTCATTTTTCCAGGAAGAGCATTCATGTCCCACCTGTATGCACACATTAGAGGTGACTGTCCCCTGCATCACCACATCAGAGTGACGAAGGAGATGCAGGAGGATTTGGCCCTATGGGACACCTTTTACCGAGACTACAACAGGGCCAGTTTCTGGTGGCAACGTCTTCTGCTGGAATCTGAGCTCCAGATACACTTGGATGCAGCAGGCAGGCATGGTTTCAGGGTTTACTTTAGGGGAAAATGGTGTGCAGCCCCATGTCCGGCAGATTGGGAAGAGGCGGGAATAACAAGGGATCTGACGTTTTTGGAATTCTTCCTTACAGTAGTGGCCGTGAGATTGTGGGGAAAGGATTTCTCCAACCGGAGAGTCCTGTTTTGGTGCAATAACATGGCAGTTGTCCACGTTATCAACAAATTGTCATCCAAGTCAAAAAGGGTGATGAGGCTGGTGCAGGTTTTCGTCCTCAGGTGTCTAAGAATGAACATGTTTATGGCCAAACAGGTACCTGGCATTAACAATGGCATAGCCGATGCCCTTTCTCGATTCCAGACACACCAATTTCACCTGCTTGCCCCAGAAGCCAGGGAGGATTCAGAGCCATTCCCGAGCAACATGTGGAACCTTGGATCTTATACCTATTTCAAACAGTCCAGGGGTCCCTAGTTCCCAGTACCAGAAGGGCACATGAAAAGCCTTCTGCAAGTTTCAGGACTACAGGTTCCAGAAGAATTGGTCCTCAGGTTTCCCCATCCCCGAAAGTCAAATGCTACAGTTTGCGATATCCCTCCATAGCAAAGGTTTGGCACTGGGAACGATCTCTGGAAAAATACTGGGCAGAAAAAATATGGCTTGGTAAAAGCGGTTATGCGTTAGGAGCAATAACTCCCAGCGCTGACTGCGGCAAGAAATAAACACCCGTTGCCGGGAATATTAGTGATACACTTAGGTGAAAATAACTTGCCTAAAGCAACAGGACTTTGGCTGACAAAGAGGACTAAAGCAGACCTCACATTAGTACAGGAGTGCTTCCCAGGGGCTACTGTAGTTTGGTCCAACATGTTGCAGAGTCGGGTTTGGGCCAACGCTAACTTTCCAGGGAGGGTAGACCAGGCCAGGAGATGAGCCAACATTGAAATCAGGAATTGGCTGATCTTGGGGGTGGGGGGAGGGAGACCATAGCACATGACGACATTTGACATGATCAGGATGAGTTGTACTGGATCAATGGGGTCCATCTGTCAGACCTGGGCTGTAATTTGTTTCTTGGGGTCCTAAAAACCAATCTAGCAGAGATGATGCGAGTAGGCAGAGGAGTGGTGGTGAACCAGCCAGGCAAAGCTGGTGGTTCTAGTGGTGGTGGGCTCATCTAGAGGAGGTTAAAAAAAGGGTGACAGTTAGAACATCTCCTTAAGAGATGGGTAAGGTCATACATAGGCACACAGTGCAGCCCAGTGTATTGGCCATTCCAGGGGCGAGAGGTGAATGGCCGAACCCGCTGGGGGGACAATGTGCCAAGCAGTGGGTAATGGTGATTTCATCCTTGTTTCAGGCCTCAAAAGGGAGCATAGGTACGAACAACCCGCCAAGGCCTGGGGAAACCCGGGGATTGCAACAGGGGGTAAGTTAACGGTTGGGAAATTAGGACACAGGAGGATTCCACTCGGGCTTAACTCGAGAATGTCTGGAGCAGTTAGACAGGTGACAGGGGACAATCGCCTGGCTTAGCCAGGGAACCTCCTGGTTGTTGACAAACAGTTAAGAAAGAAGTAGGACCCCAGTTCAAGGGGGAAAGCGGGGAGGGCAACCCCTTCCCCCTTTTGGATTTATAATTAACCAATATAGAGTGTGGCCATTCTATCCCATAAATTGTGTCCTTGTCTTCTTCTGGGGTACGTCAACAAAGGTTTAGATGGAGACAAAGTAATTTAAAAGAGATAATGTGAACTACTTTTTCCTCCATCTATTACGTTGGGGACCAACACAGCAACCACATTCTCTCTAGAACCTAAATGTTCAGGAAACAGAAGAAAAATACAAAAATAAAATTAAATTTGGAAGCTTTTAATTTCATGATTTTAGAGGTCTGGCTTGTGGTTTTAGGATTACTGAGACACTAGGATCACATATAGAAACAGGAAGGATCCTAATAAATTGGTCCTGCTGGTGAAGAGAAGAAAAGAGAAGCCAGGAAGAAGAAAGTCCTTTTTTAAAAAAAATGAGTACTTTCAATGACTAAAAAATGCAGTCAGACAAACCAGAACAAACAAATGGAAAGTAAATGGATTGAAGCTTCAGCCTGATTGGCTTGGAAGTTTCCTTCCGCATGAAAGTCTCTCTTTAATATGAAGCATTTATAAATAACCTGTAAATACTTGCAGTTGGAGGAAGACAAATATAACCAAATGAAAAGGCTTGGGAAGACAATGACAGAGGGAGAGAGAATAGAAAGGTAACACACAATCCATCAATATAGCAAGTTCCATTAGTCACTGCTCTTTCATCTTGCTCTAAAGTTTAAATGTTGTCTAGGATGCCTTTTGGGATTTATCATCTTAAAAAGAAGTTTTTATTTACTGGGAAAGGAAGCAAAATGTTTAGTTATTAGTCAGTAATAATCCTGTGTCCCGGGATGATGGAATGTCCGGTGTTACGGGAAAGAAAGGCAAGGACCCAGTTCTGCTTCTTAGAAAAATAATCACAGAGATCACTTATTTGAGTTTCATAACTAGCTGTGTCTTTGCACTGGTTGTTTTCTGGTCTCTGAAGCTTACTCTATATGTATCATGGTCATCAGTTCATTCCGAAAATGCTGCCCCAAATAACCATATCATGGCAGTTTCTTAAATCAGATGCAGGCAAAGAAGAAAAATATTTATTTTCCCTCTGCTCTATACATCTACTTCTTATGCCTGCCTACCACTATCACGTCTCAGGACCCTGTCAGCTTGCCAGATAAGTACATGCTCTAGTCTACTGTATACATTTGTAGATCAAGGGCGCAATCCAGCTCTTACTGAAGTCAATGGTTAAACTCTCATTGACTTGTATGGAGCAGGATTGCACCCCAAGAGTTTCAAAGTCACCTGAGGAGATGTGGCTTGCTTGGTTCCCAATGAATGTAACAGCAAACCTGGAGGCTAAATGCAGGGTCCCATGTTCTCTATAATCCCTGCCCCCAATTCTGCAATCTAGAAATCCAAATTCTATGAGCAGATAGATTCCAGATTCTGCAAGCAAAATAAAGTATGCAAATTAATGAAAGCCACTAAAATATGCAAATTTTGAATTAGAGTTTCCCAACATGCCATTGCATCTGTTTTGAACATTGCACATGTTGAAGAACCTCACAAAATAGCTAGAGGTGAAACAAGAATGCTAAGCGTTCTCGGGAGAATCTTGCGAGATTCTTGCAACCCCGACAAGATCTCACAAATCTCGCTAGGGCTTTTGAGAATCATGCAAAATGTTTGAAAATCCCCCAAATGCACTGTGTGTTCACAAAATGCCCACTGTAGCCATTCTGCACATGTGAAGCCCCCTGACAGTCATTTTGTGCATATGCAGAGTGTTTTTGAGGTTTCTCAAAAATCTTGCCAGATTCTCAAAAGACCCCAAACACTCTGCACATGCACAAAATAGCTACTGAGGTCATTCTGTGCATGCACCCTGCCCCCCCAGGTTCCCCGGCGGTCATTTTGTGTATGCAAAGAACATTTTGGTGGGTCGTTTTGTGGTACTAAAGAATCTCCATGACAATGGTAGCAACAACGCCAGTTCTCACAAGATTCTTGACCCAGAAAATCTCGTTGAGAAGCCCATTCTTGGTGAAATTTTTGGAGGGGTCAAAATCTTGTTTCACTCCTACAAAATACCACATAGACCAATCAGCAGGGGAACTCTTCTCTCCCCTGATTGGTTGTGGGCTGCTTCTCTTCACAGAGCCCATGGACCCAGAATATATACCAGCAGCTACCAGTGCCAGCACCCCAATGATTAACATCTAATTGATTCTTTCAACATGCTCCCCACTCAGGCTGCAATTCTGCACCAGCAAAGGTAATTTCTGCAACAATTTAGCCAAATATAGAATTCTGCAAAAATGGCTGATTGCAATAGCACGGAATTCATGGGGATGCTGGCTAAATCCTGTCAACCTTGGCATGTTTGATGGACGTACACTGATTTGCCCAGGAGAAAAAAAGCATATGTTACTGTAATTAATTTCTGATGTTCACATAAATATAACACCCCCTTCAGTGGCATTGTAGGCTCACAGGTTACAAATACATTTTTAGTTTAGACATGGCCCAAATGTGCTATGGCCCCCTTCTGAATTGTCTCAAGTCCTTCATGGGCAAGGGCTCCCTGTGTTTTAGGCTCCGTGGGCCCGTTTTTTACACCATTGCTTTTCACACTCATGTTGTCATTACCTTTATTTATGGACCCCACATGTTGGGGGCCTCTGCAACTTTGTCTGGATTGCCTGGTGTCAGTGCTTGCCTGAGTCAAGCCCGGGATGACACTTTTTATTGGACCATTTAGTAGGTTTGGCCCTGGGGGCAGGTGAGTCCCCACAGAACCACTCAATTACTCTGTTCACTTCCTGACACTGTTCACCTCCTGACGGTAACCAGTGTTACTCCAGACAGTGGATATTGTCACCAACCATGCTCTTTATTTACAGTGCTTCTTATTTAAAAGGCCACATAGGGCACCTCAGCTGCAGCCCCCTCCCACTTCCCATTCAGTCCTGCTCTCTTCAGAGGCCTCTTAACCTCCAGGCCTTGGGAATTAATCAGTGGTGTAACTAGGTTTAATAGGGCACTGGGGCAACTCAGATTACTGGGCCTCATACCAACCAGGCTGAGGAGTAAGGCAGGGGGTGGGGTTCCTGGAGCAGGGGCCAAGGTAAGGCATGGGGGGCAGGGCAGCAAGGCAGGGGGGTGACCTGGGGAAAGACTAGGGTGGGAAGAGTCGAGATATGAGGATAGATGGAGAAAGGGAAGCAAAGGGCAGGGGCAGAGGGGAGGCACAATGCAGAAGACATTAGGGCAGGGTGCTAACAGTGAGAATGGAATTAGCCATTCTTCCCTTGGAAGCAACCTCTGGTCAGGGTGAGTATCTTATCAGTTCAGCCCAGCTTGGTAGAACTGGTTGTTAAAAGCTTACCTGCAGAATACACACAACAAGGGTAGGAATGGAAAAACTCTGAGAGATTCATAACTGTTGATTGGTTAAAATATAATCCCTGATTGTCCCTCAGCCCTTGTAGGGAACTTTGCTTTAGTAGGCTCAGCCATTTCCTTCTGAGAGTTTCCTGTGCTCTGCTTGCTCTACTTGGGCTCTTACCTGCTCAGGGGCATGGATACGTTGGGATAGGCCCAGGTGCAGAAAATGGAATTCCTTCCCCACACCCATAGATGGAGCACTGGGGAAGAGGAGGGTGTTGTTGGGAAAGGTAGGGGTGGGGATTTTTGGAGCAGGGCACATGGAGGCTGCTGGGGAAGGGGTGGACATGGAGGTGCTAGAGAAAGTGAGTGGGGAAAGGATTTCTGAGACAGGGAGGAACGTGGAAGAATGGGGCAGGATAGTGGGGGGAACAGGGCAGTGTGAGGATGGGGAAGTCAGATGAGTGCAGAGGTCAGGGTGCACACACAAACACTCAACAACACCCTGCATATGCAGCACACCTCATCATGCACAAACAGACAAACACTTGTAGGGTGAGGGAGCAGCTTCAGCAGCAGCAGGGCTCTAGCACGGCAGGGGAAAGGCAGTCGGTCCAAGTGGAGACAAAGGGTGTTTACAAATGTGACGCTGGCCGAGTACGGCCCGGTTTGCCAGCATCATGGCAGTACATTTGTTCCAGGCCCACCAGATGTGGGCCCAGTACAAACCACAGTGGGGGTATCAGCCAGGCTGGAAATGTGGGCCCAGAACAAAGCAGGCACACAGTCTGGGCCCGAGCGGGCAGAACTGGGTGTGGACGTCTGTTCCTGACCTCATCCTGGCCAAGTGTTGGGGGTCGCCATGACAGCCAACCATGGTTGCCTGTTATTGGCAGCCATGGCTACCTGTCATGGCAGGGGGGAAGGGCATCAGCTGCAACATGGGGATGGAGCTGGCCAGCTGTGTGGTGCTCCCTGGGTCAGGAGGGATGTCTTTTTCTGTCATCAGAACTGCCTCAGTAGGGGGTACCCCTCTCCACCCCTGGTGGGATGATGGCCTGGGTACTTACATAACATATGTAAGTAAGTACTCCAAAATCCTGCTCTCTTGGCTTCTGAGATGACTCCATCAGCAGCCTGGGCAAGCAGGGGTCTCTGCTCCAACCACAGCAGCATCAGCCACGGCAGGAACCCCAGTCGTGTGTTCACACACTGGTGCACAGCACTGCATACTTGGCCACCTGGCAGGAAATTTGAGGGTGGGGAGGGGAAAGCAATAACAGGCAGTGCAGCAGCATCAGATGGGCCCCCTCAGACTCATGGGCCCTGGTGCAGTAGCATGTCCTGTCACTATTACATCTGCCTCCCTGTACCTGCTCACTACATGTCTGCTGGTGGCTGGGTTCTGGCTAACTCAGGAGCTAACGTCCTGGCCAGCACCCTACCACAGGCCAAATTCTCTTGGTATTTGTGTATCAGCTTTTGAATGTCACAGAGCTTCTCTTCCTATTACCTTCTTGAAGCTTGAAAGCCTGCACTTACTAATAGAAACTGGTCCAATAAAAGGGATTGTCTTAACTACCACATTGTCTCCCATCTCTTATGATGAAGTGGCTCAGCACAGATGGCAGCATAATCACACTCATGCTGATCTCATCCATTTGCACCTCTCCTTTACTATTAATGTGATATCTTTCCTTAAATATACATGGGTACCACACATGTGATAATTTATGGGACTGTGTGATAAAATTTCATATAGCGCACAGGTTTGACCTTCTCTCCTGTGCTGTGTTCGCTGATCCATAGCCAACACAATGATTTCTGCCAATAATCTGATATTTCAGACCTCTAAGCAGTGCCAAACAGGGACTGTTTGAAAAGGAAGAAAACTTTTTAGTAAGGTTTGAAACAGAATGTTCATGGTTTCGTTGGATTGAAGATTGGTGGGATAATCCCCAAACTCCCAAATTCAGGCTTGGCTTGAATCACTCTAGGACTTGCCTACTAGAAAACGTTTAAATTAGTGACAATCATGATTATTAGGTTTTGTTTGTTTGTTTGTTTTACTAGCAGCAATAATGGGCAATTTTTGTAACGTATGAAGCAATTAAAAAATAAAGGTTACTGAAAACTAAGATAACACCAAAGTTACCAGGAGTAACTAACGTCATGTATCCTACATTTCTGCATAGGATCCTCGAGCCTTCTGTTGTCCTGTGATTGCAGAAACAAATGGGTTCCCAAACCATGGCTTTTGCAGGCCCATTCAATATTGGTGGAGCTGGGATGGAAGGAAAGGACTGGGCAAATTCTCAGGTGGAGGAATCCTGAGCACTGCACTGTGTTCTGCCTCTGATGGGGGTTCAGGTGGGCTGCTGAAAGAGCATCACTAGACTATCCCGCAACAGCAGTCCACCCCACCCCACCCCAGGGAATTTATGGGCAAGAATCTATGGATTTTTATATATCTATGGATTGGAGGGTGGATTGAGCCTGGCCTATTAGTTGAGGTAACTGTAGCTGGGTGCAGCCATTCCCTCATAAGTCACAGCTGGATCTGGCAGGAGTTTCTCACTCAATAGTTCTTTATTCACAGGTTCCACACCTCACTCTACTGCCCCCCCACCCTCCCTATAGGACCAGTACCATGACCATCCTGTCTGCTGGAGCAGAGCCCTATCTCTTCCACTGGCTCACTACAGACTAACTTGATGCCAAAGCTTGCTTTTCTTATAGCCCCCAAAGGGGCATGGCAAAGGAGGAAGTAAGCTCCCTTAAAAGGTCAGAGACCTGCTCTTGCACACCGTAGCTCTCTCGGATGAGGGTTTTGTTCCTTGCAGATGCTTATGCCCACGTGGGATCTGGTCCTGCAAGGACTCTCCTGTGATTCTGTTCCAGTAGCATGACATTCCATTTTAAGAGTACAACATTTAAATTGTATTTATTTACTTAAATTTATATGACACCCTTCCCATGGAGGTTCAGGACAGCTTATGATCAATCAAAACATCTTTAAAGCCCTGTTAGCCACCCCACAACCTTTTCCCCAGTCCCCCCATCCTACCCAGTCCTATCCCTGTCTGCCAAACACCTGGCAAAACAGAAAGGTCTTACATCATTTCCAGAAGATGAGCAGGCTCAGTCTTAGGTGAACCTCCAAGGGGAGGGAATTCCATAATTGTGGGGCAGCCACAGAGAATACCTCTACTTCACAGGCAAATGATATCTGCAACATACCATCTGGCTGACCTCAGAGGCCACAATGGGACATGAGGGAAGAGGTAGTCTTCCAGAATACCTGGGCCCCAAGTCATTTAGGGTTTTCTAGGTCAAAAACATCACCTTGAATTGTGCCCAGAAAGCTACTGGTAGCCAGTGCAGACTCTGGAGCACTGGGGCAATGTTCTCCCAGAGACCCACCCTGACAGAAAATGGGCTGCTATGTTCTACTAGGGATGGGACATCTGGCAAAAAAACGGCTACCAGTTTTACCAGTTACCGGTTTGCAAAATCCCAGTTTACCAGATTAAAACTGGTTTACCGGTGCCGGATCTATTGCATTGATTTCAATGGGGAACTGTCAGTGTCCCCATTGAAATCAATGGGGGGAGGGGGAAACAATCCCTCCCAGGCTGCGCTGGTGGAATATTTATTTATTTATTTATTTATTTTACAGATTTATATCCCGCCCCCTCCTGCAATGCAGCTCGGGGCGGCTAACAACAATAATAAAATATTAAAAATTCACTTTAAAATATAAATATAAAATACATCATCTAAAACACATCATATAAAACAGGGCTAGAAAAACAAATAAATAAATGGGCGGGGGATTAAAATCACCCCCCCCACCCTCCCTCCCAAAGGCCTGGGCAAACAGCCAGGTCTTACAGTTCCGCCGAAATGTCAAAAGGCTTGGGGCCAGGCGAGCTTCCTCCGGAAGGGAGTTCCACAGCCGCGGCCCTACCACCGAGAATGCTCGCTCCATCGTGGCCCCCCGCTTAACACGGGGGACCTCCAGGAGGGCACCCCCGGCAGACCGCAGGAGCCGTTCCGGGGCGCGAAGGGCGAGGCGGTCCCTAAGGTATGAGGGGCCAAGGCCGTATAGGGCTTTATAGATCATCACTAGGACCTTGAACTTGGCCCGGCACACTATCGGCAGCCAGTGCAGCGCTCGGAGCACCGGTGTAATGTGCTCCCGGCGACCCGTCCCCGTAAGAAGACGAGCCGCCGCATTCTGCACCAGCTGCAGCCTCCGGGCCAAGAACAAGGGAAGCCCCACGTAGAGCGCGTTGCAGTAGTCGAGCCGCGAGGTGACGAAGGCATGGATGAGGGAGGCCAGGTCCGGGCCAGAGACATACGGACGCAGCCTACGTACCAGATAAAGCTGGCGGAAGGCAGCCTTAGCGACTGCCTCCACCTGCCGCTCCAGCCGCAGGTCTGCGTCCAATATGACCCCCAGACTCCGGACCTGCTGAGCTACAGGGGGGCAAACCCCCCCAACCAGGGGGGCCACCACCCCCTTCGCCCTCCCCACCACCATCACCTCCGTCTTATCTGGGTTGAGCTTCAGTCTGCTCCGCCGCATCCAATCCGCCACGGCCTCCAAACATTGGGATAGCACCGAGACAGCAGGGTCTGGGTCAGTAGAAAACGAGAGGTACAGCTGAGTATCATCAGCATACTGGTGACATCGCACCCCGAACCCTCTCACGACCTCCCCCAAGGGCTGCATATAGATATTAAATAATAATGGAGACAAGATCGATCCCTGCGGAACGCCACACGGTAAAGCGCGGGGGCTCGATGTTTCCTCCCCCAACACCACCCGCTGGCTCCTCCCCGAGAGGAATGAGCGGAACCATTTAAGAACAGTCCCGCCCAGGGGACAACCCCCACCCACCCTGCCCAGCCTGGATTTTTGTTTAAAAATGTTTTTCCCCGAAGTCCCTGACTCCGGGCCGCCGCCGGCGACCCGGAACCCGCACCAGCAGGTAGGTACTAGGGTGATCCCTGGGGTGGGGGTGGGGGTGGTTTAACGGGGGAGGGAAAAGTGGTTGGGGTTTTTTTCTTTTCTTTTTTTACATTGCGGCCATTCATTTCAATGGCCACAATGTAAAACAATCCAGCACGGGGAACCGGTACCGGTACCCCCAATATCTGGATTAATCCGATACTGTCAGTACAGCAAAATACCGGCAGTATTGGAACTTCCCACCCCTACGTTCTACACCAGCTGCAGCTTCCAAACAGTCATCAAAGTCAGGCCCGCTGAGAGCACATTGTAGTTGTCTAGCCTTGAGGTTACAAAGGTATGAACAATGGTGGCCAAATCTGAATCTGATTTAAAAAAAGTCAAAGCCTTTTCACCAGATGTAATTGGTGAAAAAGTGCTCCAGATCCCTGGCCACCGCTGAAACCCAATGATCCAGGTGCAGCAATGGATTCAAGAGCACTGCAAGACTGCAAAACTGAGTGACTGAAAGAGGCTGGATCCCATCCATAACACAGGTCACAAGGCTGGCCAAACATCATAATCACTTTGGCCTTGTCTGGATTCAGCTTTAATTGGCTTGCCTGCATCTGTCAGGCACCTACTATGGGTGGGGCAGAGTGGCAGCAGAATCAGGACTCAACTAGAGTCCCAGCAAGATCAGAACAAATCAGCAGCAAATCCAACCAGCAGTCCAGATGTGTAGTCAAAGTCCAAGCAGAGTCAAAACCAGGAGAGCAGTCCACACAGACAGGTCAAACAGGAACAGGAACACAGAGGCAGATAGCAGGTGACAAGAGTCAGGGGTCCAGAGACAGGAGACAGGAATCCAAGCCAACACAAAGACCTATTTGTTGCTCTTTCTGCCACCTGCTTCCTTTCATATGCTTTTTATACGGAACAAGCCCACTAGGAACCAATCTGGGTCTCGTGGGTGGAGACCTCATCAGGCTGTCTGGACAGAGGAGCAGGTCAATAAAACTGGGACAAGGGCCTGAGCTTGGCCTCACCTGTGGCACTGACCACTGTCACCAAGGTCCCAAAGATGCTGGTTTAAGATCTGGATCCTGACATTATCCCCTGCCACCACCACCTAGCGGGGACCTCTCAGCACCTTTCTGTTCAGGGCCATATTTTTAAGGCCCTTCCCCTGTCATCAAGGGGCCGCAATGTTGTCCCCGATGGGTTCCCCCGCACACATGTAACTCTGAAGTTCTATATCAAGTTCTGGTGTCTCATTATCTTCAGCTAACAGATCCTAGGGCTGCAGATCAATGAGGGCAGGGGCTGGAGGTCAGGCAGAGGAGGAAGACACAGAGACACAACGTGCAGAAGCTGAGGGAAGTTCTGGGACAGCTGGTGGGTCTGGGCATAATGGTGCGCTGATTAAGGAACCTGCTGTATTTCCAGGGGTCCCCTGGAAACTTACCAGAAAAAACTTTGGGTTCCTTTAGTGCTACAGTCACTGGGGGTTGAAGAGCCTGAATTTTCTCCTGCAAAGACTCAAAATGGACTTTCAGAGCCATATTTTCTGCTTGCAAGGAGCTTACGATGCTCCTTTGTTTTTGCAGCTCTGTGGTCAAGGTAAGAACTTAGTTCTGGAGCTGGAACACCAAGCCCAACAGATCCTGGGGGGAGGGAGGGTGCCCAGCAGACTCCATTTCTCCCAGGGCCCTACTGAGAACACAAAGGCAATAGCAGGCGACAAGAATCAGGAGTCAGACCAGGAGGCAGGAATCCAAGACCAGACACAGTGGCTGACTTGCTGCTCTGCATACCACCTACTTTCTGTCATGTGTTTCTTATACTGAACCCAACAGGAACCAATCTAGGCCTGGTGGGCCGACGGAGACCCCATCAGGCTCTCTGGACAGAGGAGCATGGTCGACAAGACCGGAACAAGTGTCTGCGCCTCATTAGTGGTTCAGTGGCATCAGTCACTGTTGCCAGGGTCCCAAAGGCACTGGTTCAAGACCTGGAACTGACAGCATCGGTTCCTCAGTGGCTGGGTAAGTACTGAGACTGCAGGGCGTGGGTCAAATGAAAAAGAGAGACAGAGTTGGGTGTCATCAGCATACTGATGGCATTTCACTCCAAATCTAGGGGTGGTCTGCTGGTGGAAATTGAGGTTTCGATCTGCTTTTGGTTCAGATCCTGCAATTTCTGGATTTAAATACAGATCTGTATTACAGATCCGTATTTACATAAATAAAAAATGTTAAAATAATTTAAAAATAAAATAATAATAAAAAACCAACAACCCTGCACATTTGCAAAATGGCCACTGGACCCGTGAACCCCTGTCAGGTCATGCAGCATGTCAACAACACCCCATGATCAACTGTATCAAAAACTGCTAAAAGATCTAACAAAATCAACAGGGCGCAGGTGTCAATTGACAAGTGGAGGTTGTCAACCAAGACCACAACACAGTCTTGGTGCCATGCCCAGGGTGAAATTCTGACTGACATGGGTCCAGGAATCCAATAGCATTGAGTATGCCTGAAGCTGTGAGGCAAAAACAAATTCAATAACCTTCCCTAAAAAGGTAAGATTAGATACAGGGCAATAGCTGGCAGGGGAGTCAATGCTAATAGATGTTTTTTTCAGCAAGGGCCAGACAACTGCAGTTTTGAGGCCTTCAGGCATCCTGTCCTCCCGAAGGAAGGCACTGACAACCCCAGCCAGCAACAACCCCAAAGTCTCCCGGCTAACTTTCACTAGCCGGGATGGACATGGATCTAATTCACAACCGGCTGCTCGCACCACTACAAGCACACCCTCTACATCAGTAGGCAAGACTATTTGAAGTTGAGCCAAACAAACTGGACAGGACCGAGCCTCCCCAATGCGAAACTCTGACTCTGCACTCACACTAGCAGTTCCCAAGTTGAACCAAATACGAGCAATCTTATCTGCAAAGTAGGTGGCAAACTCATCACAGCGAGCAACTAATGACTAACTCCAGGTGGAGACAGACAGAATTTAACAGGCTACTCACTACCCGGAAGAGCTCCGCTGGACAACACTTTGCAGATGCTATTGCGGCAGTGAAGAAAGCCTTCTTCTCTGCTGCCATTGCTACAGCATAGTCCTTCAAAATGATCTATGCTGCAGTTGGTCAGTTTTGGTACGAGCCAAGTGTTACCTGTGCTCTGTCTACCCTCTTGCTTTAGCAGCATCACATACTCCATATACCAAGGAGACCTACTGCCGGAGCAGAGAAAGCAGATGCCTATGTTGATGGCCTGAGTCAATATACCACACCACAGATGGTCATCAGGTAAATCCCCCCAAGAATTCTGGAATCCTATTGGATCCATTAGTTTCCGGTGGTAGAATGGTAATGGTCTGACCATGACAATGGTGTCATTATGACACCCCCCAAAATTGGAACCCCCATTTCCAAGCGGGTGCAAAACATTAAATCCAACATTGTAAGCCACAGGCAGGGACCGCGTCTATTTCTATGTTCTGTACAGCGCCAGGCACATGGCTGGCGCTATATAAACATTTATAATAATAATAATGTGTCCAGCCTCATGTGTCAGCCCAGATATTACTTGGGCTAGGTCCATGGTTGTCATAGCAGACATGAAATCCTGCTCTGTTCCTGAAAGGCTGACTTCAGCATGTATGTTGAAATCACCCAAGATGATAAGTCTGGGTGATCACAACACCACCTTTGAGACCAACTCAGCTAGAGCAGCCAGGGAGTCTGCTGTGCAGGAGTGGTCGGTACATAAGCAGAATCCCCCATCTATCCCAGGCCTCAAACACAAGAGGGACACACTCCATACTGGGCAAGTTAAGACACCAGAGATACCTTTGGTAGACCAGATTGTCTTTACAGACCACCACCACTCCACCCCTTGCCTCCAATCCTGGGCTGATGCTGCACCAAGTACCCAGCCGGCACCACCTGGGTCAGCACAGGCCCAGAATCCTCATCCAGCCAGGTCTTGTTAATGCATACAAGGTCAGTGGTCTCATCCTGAGTAAGATCATGGATGGTAGTTATTTTATTCCCCACTGACGTCACATTAAAGCAGCATCAATGACAGATATGAGGCTCCACTGATCTCAACCCCCAAATATCCTGAGATGGGGGTAGAGGAGACAGGGGAACACCAAATTACAACCCCTGGTATCCACGATGACTTACCTTCCCCCCAATCTCACTTCCCCATGCCAAACACAACCCCAATCAAATCAGCAGCTGCCCAACTCCCCCCCCCCCTGGTCGCCAAGCAGCTGGTGGGCACCCCTCATGCCTGATATCCCCAGAGAAAAATTGATCAGGCAGGCAAACCACCCTGTGGCACTGCCACCTAACCCCAACTCCCCATACTTCCCTCTCTCACCAGGGGGTCATGGCACAACCCTTCTCCCCATCACACCTGCTCATACCCCTTCATAAGAGGGTCATGGTGCCACCCCCAACCCTCCATGCATGTACCCCTTTCTCACTGAGGGGCCATGACACTGCCCCCCCCACCCCTGCCCTTTCCCACCAAAATTCTGCCAATCCATATCCCCCCCTAAAAAATAAAATAGAACAGGCCCATCCACTTACCTGCCTGCCTTGTCGCGCTGACTCCATTCTTGCTGTCAAGGAGAGGGGGGTCCCTGGTGTTGCTGCTGCTGCTCCCCTCCGTTGCAGGGACACCTGCGGAGAGAAAAGAGCTTTGTGAGTGCCGGGGGGGTGGGGGGAGCACAGAAGCCAGTCGTGAGGGCCAGCTTGTCCCCTCCCCCACCCGGAAGTAGCCAGGGCTTTAATGGCCAGCAGCTCCTGCTGCAGTCAAAGGGCGCAGCACTTTGGGGCACTTCGGGGCCACAGGGGACGTGTTGGTGGTGTTTTATTTTTCAGGGCTAGGGAGGAAGGGTGGGGGTGTAGGAGGGGTGATTAGAGGGAGAGGGGGAGGGTATCCCAGTGGCTGACCCTGGTGGCAGCAGGGGGAACATTGGTAGGGTTATTGGGTGGAGGGGGAGACTCGGCCCCTGTGAGAGAGGGAAGTTGAGGGGTGAGGAGGGGGGGTATGGTCCCTACCGGCCCCTGGTGGCAGCAGGATGGCC
>QEPC01001456.1:0-14655 GCA_003113815.1 Sphenodon punctatus | reverse complement strand
CCTCTGTGGACTGGGGTGCTCTGGGGGTGGGGGTTGCTGCTGCCTGTGCCTTGCCCCTTGGCGGTGCCCCCCCTCGTCCCTCCCGTTGTTCCTCGTGCTGTGTTCCGGGCACCCCTGCCCCCCCTTCCCGACCTTTCCCTTGTGTGTGTGTGGGTGTGTGTGTGTGTGCCCGGGCATGTGGTCGTGCACTGTGTCTCGCTGTGAGTCCGCTGTGTGTGTGTGTGCGTGCATGTGCTGTGTGTGGTGCCTGTCAGCCTGTTCTCCCTCTTCCCCCCTCCCTTCCTGTTTCCCTTGTGTGGGTGTTCCCTTGTGTGCCTTTTGGCTTTGTTTGCCCTCAGGCGGCCATGTCTGTGTCCTTCCCCTGCCCGGTGCCTTCTGGGAGTTTTGACCACGGCGGGGGTTCGGCTGCACGTCTGTTGTGCTGCCCCGGTCTGTGATGGTTCGGCCTGGTTCCCGGCCATGGTCCAGGTCCCGTCACGTCTGTTTGGGTTGTTTTTCCACCCCCGGGCGTGCTTGTGCTGTTCACCCCCCCTGGGGGTTCACTGTGGTGAACTGCCCGCCCGTAACGTCTGAAATCACCCATTGTTACAGGGCAGAGTCCCTGCAGGCCCCTGGCTCTTTAACAGACCTAGGACCAGCGAGGTGAGGGTGCTAGCAGAAGATGCAGGTGTTATCAGAAGCAATGAACAGTGTCTGACAGCAAGCAGCTGTGCAAATGGGCATAGCAGGAACCAGCCCTGAAGTATAAAGCTGCGCCAGAGCAGAGAGATCTCAGTGTAATGAGGAGCTGCAGAAGAGGCAAGAGTTCTGTTCAGAGCGAAGGGACTTCAGCCAGAGGAAGCTCCCTGGCGAGACTGTGAGTAAAAGAGCCAGAAGTTTACGCCTGAGAGAGAAAAGTCTTGGAAGTCTTGATTGGGAAGCTGGAGTACTAGTGTTTAGCCCATAAGCATACAGAGAGTGCTGTGAAGAGAGGTCAGAGGGATTTGCCTGGCTCTAAGCTTGAGACAGTGAGTACCAGCTGGAGGACTCTGGCTGTTTTTATATAGCCTCCCCCCCCCAGATGTGTGCTGGGTGTGCGGGAGGGTGTTCCACTGGTGGGGATGTCCATGGAAATGGTGTGGCATGGGGGGGGGATGGGTGTTCTACTGGTGTTTGCCCATGTGAACACTACGGGCGGTGGGTAAAGGTGTGTGTGCACTCGTGACACACACCTGTCTCCACCCAACACCCACTCATCTCCACCCATGGAGCCATCTAAAAAAACGGAGGAGGCTCTGTGAGTGGAGGTAGGTGGAGATGGGTATGTGAGAATTTCATGAGATTTTCAAGAAACTTAAAAAAAAATGGCTTCTGGTGGACACACATGCACAAAATGGCCATGGGGGCCATTTTGTAAATGCAAAAAGTGTTTCTTGAAAACCCTCATGAGATCTTGGAAGATGTTGCCAGAGTTGCAACAATATTGCAAGATTCTCATGAGAATGCCCAGTATTTTTATTTCAGCTCTAGCCCAGATTGGGTCCACAATGGCTGGTCTCCATGGCATCCATCATTGGCTGCCATGGCTACCCGACATGGTGGGGGGTGGGGTGCTGGGCACAGCATGGGGGTGAGGCCAGCTGGCTGCACATTCCTGCATCTCCCTGACCTCCCCGACAGCCCGGTCATGGGAACTTGTGATGAGTGGCCTGACCCAGTCCAGACCATGTCTGATATGGGTTCCTGTGCTGACCCAGACCAGGTTGCCATGGTGGCATGGTCACTTCTATTTCCACCCAAAGAGGAGCAATTAGTAGCAAACACATAGCAGGGCATGAACAGATGTAGCAACATCTGGTGGAGGGGATGGGTAAAGGTCCTGGAGGGAAGGGTATTAGATAGTTTGTTTATATATTATTGGAGCACTGTTGGTATGGTTATTCTTCAATAAGACAATATTGATAATGCTATATGCAGATGGTATTGTCCTTCTCTCACAGACAAGGAAAGGGCTCCAATAGATGCTAATGGCGTTAGATAGTTATTGTCAGCAGAATGCGCTGACAATCAATATGAGGAAATCAAATGTTATGGCTTTGGGTAAATCACGCTCTAAGTATAGGTGGTATATTGGAGAACAAGAACTATCCCTGACCCCACACTATCTGAATTTGGGAGTGTTCTTTTCCTCAAATAATCTATGGAACAAACATAATTCTGGGCAGATAATAAAGGCAAAGCAAACAACTGGAGGATCATTCAAATTACATCATGCGGTTCCAGTGGCCCCCCCGATCAGATGCTTGAGAATTTTAGAGCAAAAGTTATCCCCAGTTTAACTTATGGAGGGGAAATTACCACAGTATCTTATTGTAGTAGGATGGAGGTTCTGCAGAATCTCTTTCTTCGTAACATTTTGGGGGCCCCTAAAGCAACTCCGCTTGTTATGCTCAGGTTAGAAACAGGAATGTTATCGGTTGCTGTTCAATTCAATCTTAGAGTTTTTTCCTTTTGGAAGAGCATTATGAAGGGGAGTCCTGGACTAGTAACTGATTGTTGTATAGAGGAAAAGGAGCATGTGGGATTTCCACAATACCTATGGCTTAAGCATTTAAAGCATCTGACTAGTGTTATAGACCTTCCAAAGGGAGAAGAGGGTCTACCTGGCAGCAGACTTCCTAAACGGGAGTTGAAAGTAAGAATAAAAGAATGGGCTAAAAAGAAACACCTGGAACTTTTACAGCAAAATAAAATTTCAGTATATTATCCTAGAGTTAAGATTGCAGTCAAATTAGAGTTTTATTTGAAAAAGATTCAGGACCCCAGGCTAAGAAGAATGTTTATGCTACTGTGTTTTAACTTGTTTGAGACAGCTGAAGTCAGAGGTAGGAGGGAGGGCATACCATGAGCAAGAAGAACTTGTATGACTTGTCCATCGGTGGTGGAAACCCTCCCTCATATTATGCTAGAATGTCCTAAGTATGCGATCTTTAGGGAAATTTGGATTCGACCTGTGCTCGAAGACGGGACTTTAGATCAGCCAAAGACTTTTGAGGAGATATTAACTCTAACGGACGAAGCACAAATCAAAGCAGTGGCAATGTTTTTATTAATTGTGGAGAGGGAAAATAAAAGGATGAGCTGAATAGCTCAAATTATTTAACCAAAGATGATTCTTGGGATCTGTTACTTAATTTACCCCTCAGTTTTTGTTTTTAGAAATATGAATCGTAAAATGATTTATGTTTTTGTATTGTGAATAGCAAAATCTGCTGAACCAATAAAATGTTTGAGTATTACTGCCCCAGTTGGCAGGGATAGCTCCCCAGCATCTCTCTCTCTCTCTCTCATACAAGTCCTGCCCCCGTGGGGTGCTGTCAGCAAGTTGAGATACCCTGTCACGTCTTGGGGTACCAATGCCCATGCCTGCCTGCCTGGGTTTGTGATGCCAATTGGCCAGCAGAAATGTCAATCATGTATCCTCATCCTGTGCTGCTATCACCCAACCACTCATCCCCTGCTTGTTACTGGGAAGTTGGATGCATCTGCTTAGGAAAGAGACACTATGGGATTCTCTTATGTGGTCTGTCACAGTGCTGCAGTATGTGCTTGTGATGCCAATTGGTCAACTTGCATGTTTCCATCATGTCTCTAGATTACGATCCTACTTTCAACTCCCCTCTGCCTTGCTCCCTGAACTCCCAGTTATGTCCTGGAATTTTCATTTTTGTTCCAAATTTTTCAGAACTAATATAAACACAACTGTTGAAATCACAAAACATAGGGTATTTTCAGATCTGACGCTACAATGGGTGTCCACGCTTACCCTGGCGTGGCCACCCATGGTGATGTCACATTTGTTCCTGCCTGCCAGTTCTTATCCGTGGATGGGAGCAAACACTCCCAAGACCATGTCAGGATTAATTCTGGGTTGTGAGCTTGGCTTCCTGCCACATCACAACCTGGAGTAAGCCCTGCCATGTTCCGAGGAAGCCATCCCTGGACCGGGGTAGAGCAAGCCATAACATATGATGGCCTGCTCTACCTAACTCTGACTGATGGCTGGAGCTTTTCCAGGTGGCTGCGGCAACCTCATAGGCTGCCGCAGCTGCCCATCAGGAAAGAGGGGTGGCTGCGCTGAGCAGCGTGGGGGTGGGGCTGTGCGGACCATGTCCGCACGTCGCACCTGTCCTCTCCCCACCCTCTTCCCAGTCCCAGCTGCCTGTGCAGTTGTTCAGTGACAGGGCCGGATCCTGCCCAGGGTGACAGCTCTCACCCCAGCAGGATGAAAGTGTGGCGGCGACTAGCGCCGTTACATCTGAAAATACCCTTTTATTACCACTCAGGAAAAGGATCTGGGGGTGGGTTGTGGACAATACAATTAAATCCACAGTGCAGTGCACAGCAGCAGTCAAAAAAGCA
This sequence comes from Sphenodon punctatus, assembly GCA_003113815.1. NCBI lineage: Eukaryota > Metazoa > Chordata > Lepidosauria > Sphenodontia > Sphenodontidae > Sphenodon > Sphenodon punctatus. The sequence goes on along the minus strand of QEPC01001456.1, from coordinate 10,254 downwards.
AACAATGTTAGGAATTATTTGGAAGGGGATAGAGAATAAAACTAAGGATGTCATAATGCCTCTATACAAATAAATGGTGCGACTGCACCTCAAATATTGTGTGCAGTTCTGGTTGCCCCATCTCAAAAACTCATGGGTGGCAAGTTTAAAAAAAAATTAAAAAATATTTTTTCACTCAGAGTATAATTGGGTTGTGGAANTGGGGAAAAACAACAGGGAATGGATTCCCCATTGTGACCTGTTGGGTGCTTCTTCCAAGCCACTATTATTGGTCACTGTTGGAGACAGGATGCTGGGCTAGATGGACCATTGGTCTGACCCAGTATGCCACTTCTTATCTTCTTATTGCTTATAAAACTGGGTCCCTTTATCCAATATTTCTGAAATTTAGCAGGGATTATACCTTGGATGAGGGGAACAACCTATCCAAGGGTCATCCAAATTGTATGGAAAACAAAGATGCTACAGTTGCAAATGTGTGCACAAACCATGAAATGATTAAATTGCTTAAAAATCAGAACTCTTTATCCAATTATCCCAAAAGCTGGCAGGGATGATCCCTTTCAGGAGGGGTACAATGAGTACAAATGTCACCTAAATTGCATGGGAAACAAAGACATTATAGCTGCAAATGTGTGCATAAGCCACAAAATGTCAATCGTTTACATAATTGGGTCCCTTTAGCCAATCTTTATGAAATTTGTCAGGGCTGATCCCCTTGGAAAGAGGTACAATTAGTCCAAATTTCAAGCCAATTCATTAAAAATGAAGACGTTACATCCAGAAATCAATTTCCCATAAAAATCAATGGAAAAAACAACAACATTTAATAATGATATAACGAATTATATATAATGAAATGAAGTGCCATAATAACAAAATAAAAACTGAAAAATGAAATGGGTCCCTCGTGCACACCCCTAGTAGCATCACATGTGGTAATATCTGGTACAGTGGGTGCCATTGTACTAGATAATATTTCAGTTATCTTACATCTGTGTTAAAGAAGACATGATTCCAAGGTTATTATCTCCAGCATGCCTTGTTCACATATGATTTAGCTTATTATAATTCAATTACACTGTGGTGGGGTTTTAGGTGGTCTAATCTGCTCCAAGATTTTTTCAGCTGGTAACTGGTCCTTCCAGACAAACCCATAATCCACTGAAACTGTACAACTTGCAAGTTCTATCTGCAAAGGCCAAATCTGGAAATAGACTGGACTGGGAAGCCACAACTGTCCATTCAAAATCTGAATCGCTAGGTGTCTTGTCAGCTGGAAATTAATTTAGCATGTAGGTTCACCAGGTGAGCATACGGATAGTCGTAGGGTAGGCCATAAATATTTTAAAAGTGACAGATGGACTAAATTTATTAAGTGTTTTATTCTTTATTGAATAGCTACTGATAAAATAGGGTATTTTCAGACATTACGAGATCACAGTCAACCACAGTGAACCACGCTCAATCCCGCGGCGGGACCAAAGAGCCCTGAACATCTGTTTGGCGGCCGCCAGATGTTCACCACTGTCAATACCCACATGGGGTCAAAATCAACCACGCTTCCGGAGCTCCAGCCCGGACCATCGCCGAAAGTGTGGTCAAAGAGATTCCCGACGGGGAAACAAAAAAAAGCAACGTCTGAACGACAACCACCAGCCGGAATAAAAGAAAATGATTCCCAGCTGGGGACAAAGCACGCAACGTCGCTGCCAGGCAACCAGCAACAACACAGGCCGTGGAGGGAGATTTAAAGGGCACATGGCAGCAGGGAAACATGGTGGGATGGAGTGAGGTGGAAGGGAGAGGAGAGCGGCAGGCGAGAGAGCGAGGGAGGTGGAGGAGGAGGCGCACGTGGAGCAGGTGGTCGTGCTGCACATGGAGGAGATGGAGGGGCAGCAGCAGCAGCTGGGACAGGCCACCCTGGGGGACAATGACTGGACTGGGGGGGGGAAAACACCCCGGAAACGGGTAAGGGGACTGAAGGGGAGGGGACCCGGTGACACAGGGGCACCAAGGGGGGCAGGAAGGGGGTGGGCAGTGGGACAGGGGCAGAACAGCAACCAACCCCCCCGTCCCGCAGACACAGAAATGGGTCCGGGAGCCCGAGCCCCCAGAGGAGACAGGCGCTGCCCAGGCGGAAGTGGAGGAGGAGGAGCAGGAGAAGGAGGAGGAGGAGAAACTGGAGGGACCACAGGGGAGATGGCCCCTGGGGGCACCGGGAGACCCAGGACTTTATCCAAATCTGGGGGACCCTGGAACATCAACTGGAGCTCGCACTCAATCAGCGCAATGAGCATGTGTTCCAGGAGATCGTGCGGGAAATGGAGGTGGCGGGACATCACCGGACTGTGGCCCAGTGCCAATTGAAGGTCAAAGAACTAAAGAGGGGGTACAAGGTCATTCGGGACAACAACTGGAGGTCCAGACACGGAGCCCGGACTGCCCCCTACTATGATGCCCTGGACTGCATACTTCACATGAAGGGCTCCATAGTAGCCCCATGCCTCATGGGGAGTGCTGTGGTCCAGGGCAGGGAACGGGCCGAGGTACCCCCTCCCCTCACCACCCTTCAAGAAGGCACAGGCTCCATGGCCCCAGACCCCCAGGAGGAATGCCCAGGGACCTCGGGGACCATCAGGCCCCCCCAACACCAGCCCAGAGAGCCCCCACCTCCAGGCCAGAGAGGTGGGCTCCAAGGCTGGCACACTGATCACACTCAGCCAGTGGTCACAGGGGGATCCCAGCTACATGGAGGGGCAGGCATCGGAGGGATCGGAGACAGACATTGAGGGTAAACAGGCAGCTGGGAGGGGAGGAGGACCAGGTGTGGAGGGGGAAAAGGGGGAGCCCTGGCCAGGGGGAAGACCCCGGCCACCCCTGACCATGGAATGGGGGCCAGGGGTGCCATGCAGCCAAGCCTACATCCTGCCTCCAATCACCCCCCCATACTCCCACAGGGTACAGCATGCCCCAGCAAGAGAGACAGGTGGGTGAGGAGGCCTGCAGAGAACAGCCCCAGCAGCTTCCGGAGGGCCCAGGTGAGGCACACCGGTGAGGGGGGGGGCCCAGGGAGGCCTGGAGGGGGACCCTGGGCATGTGGGTATGGGGGGGAGAGACCGGCCACCAACCCAGGGGGGGTGCAACCCCCATGCGGGCCCCCGGCTGGGGGCGGCTGGGCAGGGCAGCTAACTATCTATCTCCATGTAACCCACAGGGCAGCCAGGGGGGGCCACAGGAACCCATGCTTGTGCCCCCAGCACAGTGGATGAGGGAGCACTGGGCATGGGTACAGCACCAGAGGGAGGACCAGGCTGAGGACATAGTCCAGACCACCACGGAACATGGGCAATGGATGATAGCGACCGTGGGCCACATGGAGGCAGCCATAGAGTGCTCCCTGCAACAGGCGGAGGCAAGGGACTGGAGGCTCCAGGCGGAGGTGCACCTGGAATGGAGGCAGGAGCACTGGGAACACATCAGGCAGGTAGAGGCGTTCGGGTGGCTGGAACAGGCCATCGAGGGCATGGTGCAGAAGAATTCAGCAAAAATGGATAGGTCCCACAACATCGGGACATCCCTGCTCCTGCATGCGGGCACTATGAGTGCATATGTGATGGCAGCTACCCCACCGGGAACCCTGCCTGCCCAGGGCCCAATGCCAGGCCCCTTGGTGCCCCCACCACCTCCCCAACTGCCCCAGCCACCGCACCACCAGCTGGGGCTGCGCACCTGCCTCCCTGTCCCTGTAGGCCTCCAGAGGGAGCAGCCACTCGGGGGGGGGGGGCTCTGGTTCCGGGTCCTCCCTCCCTCTCACCATCGCCTGCCCCTCAGGATGCAGAGACCTCCCAGGACACAGTTGGAGACATGGACAGTGGGGGGGGAGGGGAGCTCCCAGAGCTTAGCGCCGCCCACAGGGCGGCCGAGGGGGCGACCCTGGAGACAGGAGGGATAGGGGGTACAGGGGGGAAGGGGGAGGGCAGTCTGAGGGGAGGGAACGGACCTGCACAGTGGGTGGTGTAGGGGCACATGTACTAGAGTGAATGAATAAATGTACGTGCAGAACTCCTGCTTCCGTTGTTCCGTTACTGGGACCGGGGGTGGGGGCAGACCATTGGCCATAGAGGGGCCTGCCCAGGGAGCTGGTGGGGGCCCCAGGGTGGTGGGGTCAGGCTAGAGCACCCTCATGCCTTGGCCTCCCAGCCTGTATGTCTGGCCAGGGCGGCACCGACGCACTTGGCATAATGGTATTCCCATGGATTCTCAGCGTTCACATACAGAGGCACCGGTCCGGGAGGTCGAAGAGGCATGGGTTATTCCAGGGCTGCCCCATCTGTCTTGCACACATTGTGCAGCACACAGCAGGCGCCTATCACCAGGGCTGAGGTCTCCACCGTGTAGTCCAGCTGGGCAGCGAGGCTCCTCAAGCGCTGCTTGAGGGCCCCAAACGCCCGCTCGACCATGGTCCTGCATGCACACAGGCGGGAATTGTACAGCACCTGCACTGGGGTCTGGGCGACTGGGAACACCTTCATCAGCCACTGGGTGAGGGGATAGGCCGGGTCCCCCAGGATACAGGGGGGCATGAGCACTGCCTTGATCTGGGTCATGCCCATGTCCGCAAAGTCCCCGTGGTACATCTGGGCATAGAAGGGGGAAATGGTCATGATCCAGGCATTGTGGTTGTGCCCAGAGTTGCCCGTGAAGATGTCTATGAACCACCCCTGGTGGTCCATGACCGCCTGCAGCTGCAGGGAGTGGTACCCGTGCCTGTTAATATAGTCCGCGGCCTCCCCAGCAGAGGGGTGGAGAATCTCTATGTGGGTGCTGCCACGGTGCCCATGCAGTTCAGGAAACCTCCAGCTGTGAAACTGGCCATCATGGCTGCCTGGTCTACCAGCTGAATCACTCGGTCCAGGAGAACACCCTCCATGGCCTCACAAACATCCCAGAGGATACAGACAAAGGTGCTCACCCCAACATCAAAGTGATGCGAGATCAACCAGCAGGAGTCGAGCGTTGCGAGGGCCCGGACCCCAATAGCCATGCCATTGGACCATGGGGATGGGGGTCCTCATGGGGGTGTGCTGCCTCTCCAGCCAGGGCGTGAGCAGCTCCGCAAGTAGGGTGAGCTTGTCCATCCAAAAGTGCACCCTCCAGGTGGTCTCGTCCTACTTGGTCAGCGCCCGTGACCACCATCCCTGTGCCTGCTCTGTGACCCATACCTGCTGGGCAATGGGCATAGCGAGCAGGGCAGCGCACTGTATGGTCTCCCTCCACCATTGGAGCCACCCCGCTGCCTCACGGAGCACAGAGGTCCTATTCCAGCTGCGGATCAGGGCCTGGCGGTCCACCTCGGACACCCGCTGAGCCGTAAGCTGGGCCAGGGAGCACCTGTGGCTGTGGTGGGCTCGCCGGGCCCTTGCAGGGCTCCGGGCCAAGGAAACCCACAGGCAGGCACCCAGGTGCACCTCTGAGGTCAGGATGTGCAGCTGATTGGTGTGGGATTGGTACCACTCGGCCCAGAGCGCTAGGTGCATCCCGCAGATGCCCAACCTGTCTTGTTCCATGGTGCCATCTGTCCAGGGTGGGGTGCAGCTGGCCCTGTTATAGGTTGGGCTGTGTGGTGCCCCGCCCCTGGGTCACTACCCAGTGACCAGGCGGGGGCACCCGAGTCGGTCTGGGGAGGCCCCCTCCCAGCTGTCCTGGCCGCCTCCTGATGGGCGGGTGGCCCGGGGCGGCAGGGGTGGCCCATTGAGCGCACCTGTTGTCCCTGCATGGGGCCTTGCACATGGCCCAGCATGCACCTGGGTGTGCTGGCTGCAGCTGCATTCTTCCTGTCATCACCTCCCACCTCACTGTGTTGACAACATTGTGTCCTCGCCAGCCTGATTAGTGTGTCGGCTGTCCTGTCTGTGTGATTGGTTCCTGCAGCTGTGCTGGGCCCGCGCCCCACACCTCACTCTGTTGCCATGCCTTGTTGTGGCCTGTGGCCTTATCGCTTGGCCTTGGGGCTCCACGGGTCCCCTCCCGCCCCTCCGGGGAATGTGACCCCCCCTGTCCAAAGTGTCATTCTCTGTGGCTTGCCGGACAATGGCTGGCTGTGCTTCCACTGGACTCCCAGATCCTGGCCCCCATGGGGTCCCCCATACATGGACCTTCCGCAAGACCATGGCCCTGTGGACCTGTGGCATAACCTGGCTGTGCAATTGCTCCTGAGCTGCCCTGACAGCCTGTTGGGTGCCTATGCGAGCCTGAGCTCTGACCTTCGTTACTTTGGCTATGAGGCGAGTGCCTGTGATTGCCGGCTGCATGCTGAGACACTGGGGCTGGTTCCCTTTTCTGATGGGCGCGTTCTGGAGATGAGGTGCTCGCATGTGGGGTGGTCTGTGGCGGAGACCGTGTCTGCCCTTTCTGTGTGCAGCCTGGCCACCTACATGGTCTGTCTGGCGGAGGGGGGCCCTGCTTTGGCCGTGTCCTTCTTTGGCTGCATTCACGGGGCCCGTGGGTACCAGCGCTCTCGTGGGGTGGTGTAGGAGAGGGGGACCCATTAATAATAGCCCTAAGGGATCATGGGCATTACATGGCACCGAAGATTCTAAATAAGAAAACTGCAATGTTAATGTATGCGGATGACACTGTCTTGTTATCCACCTCAAGACGGGGGTTAATTAGACTATTGCAGGATTTTGGGAAACAACGTGTAAATCTTGCATTAAAAATGAATTTTTCTAAAACCAAAATTCTGGTTTTTGTCTCCTGTTTTCAGCCAAGGTCATGGTTTATGGGACCCAATAGATTGGAACAAGTGTCTAGTTATAAATATTTGGGGGTTACTTTCTCTTATTCTGGCTCTTGGAGGCCGCATGCTTTTTTATTGAAATCTTTGATCAATCGAGAAGTATACTACTCCCTTGTAAAAAAAAATTTCTCAGTGTTGGTGGTAGTGTGGGCATAGTGCTTACAATTTTTAATGCCAAATATATTTCTAAACTGTTATATGGCGTCCAGGTGTGGGCGGTAAAGCCTGATGTTGCAGGGGTGGTTGAGACAGTAATTAACACCATACTGAGATCTTTATTGGGGGTGCCAAAGTCAACCCCTATGGCTCTTGTTAATCTGGAGCTGGGCTGGTGGCCCTGGCAAAATAGGCTTGACTTTGCTATTATTTTATTTTGGCATAAGTTATGTCTACAGGGGGAGTCAACCCTGGCAGGCAGGTGTCTTCCTGAAAAAGTAAGAGGCCATTACCTCAACTGTTGGTGGAGGGAGGTCAAGAAAAAGATTTTTTATCTGGGTTTTCCCCTTCTGTGTTGTGCCAATTGCCCAAATCTATAGTTAAGTCCCTGGTCAAAAGGAGGTCTCGGGATATGGCCTATCAATCAGGTAGAGCAGTCGCCGACCAGGCAAAATCCACCCCGTGGTATAAATTGCTCATCCTCAAGATTGATAGCCCAGAGTATGTGAGTTCTCTGTCCAACCTCCATTTGAGAAGGGCATTTACCCTGTTTCGTTTACAGTCATTTGACTTGGCAGTGTTAAGGGGCCGCTATTTGGGCACCCCCTGGCAGGAACGTCTATGCCCGTGTGGCCAGGACGTGGAAGATCTATGCCATGTTCTTTTAGATTGCTTATTATATAGGGTGCCACGGGCGCAGTTGGGTCAAACGGTATGTTTCAATTGGGTGGCTGATTCAAAGGTAAAAATCATTTATTTGTTGGGGGACAAGAACAGGGACAGATCTGCACAGGTTGCAGTCTTTGGGCGGAGTATCATTAAACTTAGGAAACAATTGGAGGAGGGTTCTGATAAATAAACAAAGCTTGTTGTAGGAGGTTCTTGGTTAGTAAAGGTTGGACTCTTTGTTACTCATAAGGTTTATGTTATTGTGTTATTGTAGGATATCCCCCTTTTTGGGGTTACATTTTATGATATGCTGGTCTTGGGTACTTAGAATGAGTTTTATTGATTTTATGTATTTATGTATTTATTACAAAATTTATTTAACTTGAGATGAAGACGAGAGCCAATATCCCCTTAATAAAGACAAAGACAAATAATGCACACAAAGATTTTTTATTTTTTTTATTTATTCAAAATTGGATTATGTTCTATATATCTACACTAACTCTAACTGCAATTAACTATTCTAAAACCTACGGAAATAAATTGAATATTATATTTACAAAGGCCTAGTCCTACAAACATACTATAAGTTAGTTAGTTTATTTCAGGCATTAGCTTGTTACCGTAGCCAATAAAAGAATACAAAAAGTAAAATAAAGCATCAATGCATATACAAGTACATAATGCATACAATACAACTCCATAGGGAAGCAGTTAACAAATACTACAGTACTAGTAGAGCAATTTTGTCAAATTTAACTGCAGTCCCTGCAGACTCAACATTTTAAAAATGTCAATCTAATAACAGCAAGTTTTCTCGATACTGCTCAGCTGATAGAGAATATGAGACTAATCTCATCACATGCACTTCTTGAGTAGTTAACAATGGGTGATTTCAGATGTTACGTGGTCCCGAGTCACCACAGTAGATTCCCAGTGGTGGCGAACCGGCTAACCATCCCCCGTGGTCAAAGAAGGCACTGAACAGACGTGACGAGATCAGGACCATGGCAGGGAATTGGGCCGCCACACCACGGTCCAGGGTGGTGCAACAGATGTGGTGCTGATTCCCGGGCCGGCCATGATCAAAATACCCAGAAGGAGGCAGGGAGGGGCGGGACACAGACATGACCGGCTGAGGGCAAACGAAGCCAAAAGAGACACAAGGGAACGCTCACTCAAGGGAAATGGGAAGGGAGGGGGAAGAGGGAGAAGAGCCACAAAGGTACCACACACAACAGGCACAGAAACAGCGAGGGCACAGTGGAACACACAGCACAAAAACACATTCCCGGGCACACACACACTCAGACAGGAAAGGAAGGGAGGGGGGATACACAGCGGGACAGACACCACACAAAGCACAATGGGCATGGGGGGAAGGGGGGCGAGGGACAGGGAAGAGGAGGGGAAACGGCACAGGGGCACAGCGGGCCACAGACAACGGCAACCAGAACCCCCAATACAGAACAGCCTGCACAGGCACCCCCACAGCAACACAGGCAGTCCCGGAATGGGGGGCCCCAGGCGTTCTGGGCACAGGCACAGCAGGAGCACACACGGGACAGGGAGCGGGCTGGGAACAGTCCAGGAGGCACACTCGGAACCCAAGCACCAGCGAGGGGGCGATGGAGGGGAGACAGAAGGTCCAGGGCAGTGCAGCAGGTTCAAAGTCACACAACCGCCCCCCTGAAGGAAGCCGGGGGGCCAGTCCGGGGGCCCCAGAACTCCAATAACACATGGGCACCCAGGAGGGGGGGCTGGGGCACAGAAGGGGGCACAGGTGAATGAGGCCGGTCAGCAGCACCATGGGGAGCCGGGGGGAGGGCGGTCAGGGTGCCGGAGGTGGACAATGGAGTCGGTGGCCACGGAGGGGAACACCGGGGGCAGAGGCAGATGGGGGGGCAGAAGGGGGCCCGGAGGGGGCCTGGAGTCACAGACACGGGCAGCAACACCCCAGAAAACAGGCAGCAGAGCAGCATGGTCGGGACAGCAAGGAGGGAGCAGGCAGCAGACCACGGCAGCAGGGCAGAGCTGGGAGCCCACACGGGGGCCAGGAACAGGGTCAGGGAGGCACAGGGGGACTCACAGCCAGCTTCTGGAGACCATGAAGGACTCAGGGACCGGGTGCCCTGCCTGGTGAACGAGGTGTGGCCAATGAAGCATGCCCCAGTGGTACCCCGGCATGGACATGTGTTGGGCGATCAGGTAGTAAGCCTCAAAGGGATCCTGCATGGAGAGACCCAGCTGCATATCAGAATGGGAACACACATCAGACAGCTCCACCAGTTCTACCGCGGTAGGTTCAGACACACAGCAGTCGGCAGCAGGGGGCCACGGAAGCTGACCCAGCTCCAACAGCTGGTCATACACTGCCCCATGGGAGCGCTGGTACCCACGGGCCCCGTGAACGCAGCCAAAGTAGGACACGGCCAGGGCAGGGCCCCCCTCCACCAGAAAGACCGTGTAGGTGGCTAGACTGCACACAGACAGGGCGGACAAGGTCTCTGCCGCAGACCAAGCCACATGTGAGCACCTCCGGGATGCACCCATCAGGAAAGGGAACCAGCCCCAGCGTCTCAGCATGCAGCCAGCAATCTCAGGTGCTCACCTCATAGCCGAAGTGA
>QEPC01001448.1:42836-65471 GCA_003113815.1 Sphenodon punctatus | reverse complement strand
GATGCCTCAGGGAGGATCTCCACCCACACTTGTGTCTTTCCAAGTCTCCTCCACCAGGTAACTGCATATACCAGAGGGCTGCACTGAGGGCAGGGTCCCATGAGTGCTTGACTTCAGAGGCAGAAGCTGCCGAGAGGGTATGAATCACACCTGTGTGTTTCCATGTTTCCATGTTCCATGCAGTGCAACCCACTTACCTTGGAGAGGAGACTTGTAAACACACAGGTGTGGGTAGATACGCTCAGTGCAGCCTTCTGTTATATGCAGTTACCTAGGGGAGGAGACATACAAACACACAGGTGTGGGTAGATACCCTCTCTGCAGCTTCTGCCTCTAAAGCCAAATGCTCCTGGTACCAAGCCCTCTACTATATGCAGTTTCCTTTGGAAGGGCTGCACTGAGGGTCAAGTCGCAGGAGAGCTTGACTTCAGAGGCAGAAGCTGCAGGGAGGGTATCTACCCACACCTGTGTGTTTCCATGTCTCCTGCGACAGGTAATTGCATATAGCAGAGGGTTGCACTGAGGGCGGGGTCCCAGGAGACCTTGGCTTCATAGGCAGAAACTGCCTGGACGGTATCTACCTACACCTGTGTGTTTCCATGTCTCCTCCCTGAGGTAACTGGATATAGCAGAGGGCTGGACTGAGGGCGGGTTCCCAGGAGCGCTTGGCTTCAGAAGCAGAAGCTTCATGGTGGGTATCTAACCACACTTGTGTGTTTCCATGTCTCCTGCCCCAGGTAACTGCATATAGGAGAGGGCTGCACTGAGGGCAGGGTACCGGAAGAGCTTGGCTTCAGAGGCAGGAACTGCAGAGAGGTTATCTACCCACAGTTGTGTTTCCATGTCTCCACACCCATGTAACTGCCTGTAGCAGAGGGATGCACTGAGGGTGGGGTCCCAGCAGAGCTTGGCTTCATAGGCATATAGCAGAGGGCTGCACTGAGGATGGGGTCCTAGGAGTAGCTTCATTTAAATTCAGAATCTTCAGAGAGTGTATCTACACACACCTGTGTGTTTACATGTAACCTCCCCCAGGTAACTTCATATAGCAGAGATCTGCACTGAGGGTATGTACCTACAGCTGTGTGTTTCCATGTCGTCTCCACCAAGAAATGCATATAATTGAGGGCTGCACTGAGGGCAGGTTCCCAGGAGCGATTGGATTTTGAGGCAGAAGCTGCAGGGAGGGTACTACCCACACCTGTGAGTTTCCATATTTCCTCCCACAGTTAACGGCATATAGCAGAGGGCTGCACTGAGGGTATATACCCACACCTCTGTATTTCCATGTCTCCTCCCCCAGGTAACTGCATATACCAGAGGGCTGCACTGAGGGCAGGGTCCCAGTAGAGCTCGGCTTTAGAGGCAGAAACTGCAGTGAGGGTATCTACCGACACTTGTATGTTTCCATGTCTCCTGCCCCAGGTTACTCCATATAGCAGGGGGCTGCACTGAGGGTGTTTACCCACAACTGTGTGCTTCCATATCTCCTCCCCAGGTAACTGCATATAGTAGAGGACTGCACTGAGGGTGGGGGTCACTGGAGTACTTGGTTCAAATGCAGAACCTGCAGAGAGAATATCTACAAAGACCTGTTTGGTTCCATGTAACCTGCCACAGATAATTTCATATAGCAGAGGTCTGCACTGAGGGTATCTACCCACAGCTGTGGGTTTCCATGTCACCTCCCCCAGATAAATGCATATAGATGAAGGCTGCACTGAGGGCAGGTTCCCAGGAGCGCTTGGATTCAGAGGAAGAATCTGCAGGGAGGGTATCTACCCACAACTTTGTGTTTCCATTTCTCCTCCCCCAGGTAACTGCATATACCAGAGGGCTTCTCTGAGAGTGACGTCCCCGGAGAGGTGGGATTCAAAGGTAGGAGCTCCCTTTGGGAGGAGACATAGAAGCACACAAGTGTGGGTAGATACACTCCCTGCAGCTTCTACCTCTGAAGCCCACCTCTCCAGGGACCCCGCTCTCAGTGCAGCCCTCTGCTATATGCAGTTACCTGGGGGAGGCGACATGGAAACACACAGCTGTGGGTAGATAACCTCAGTGCAGAGCTCTGCTATATGAAATTACCTTGGGGAGGATACATGGAAACACAGAGGTGTGTGTAGATAGCCTCTCTGCATATTCGGCACTTAAACCAAGCGCTCCTGGGACCCCACCCTCAGTGCAGTCCTCTGCTATATGCAGTAACCTGGTGAGGAGGCATGGAAACAACAGGGTGTGGGTCGGTACCCGCAGTGCAGCCCTCTGCTATATGCAGTCACCTGGGAGAGGAGACATGGAAACACCCAGGTGTGCGTAAATACCTTCAGTGCAGTCCTCTGCTTTATACCGTTACCTGGGGAGGAGACATGGAAACTCACAGGTGTGGGTAGATACCCTCCCTGTAGATTCTTCCTTTGAATCCAAGCGGTCCTGGGAACCTGCCCTCACTGCAGCCCTCAACTTTATGCATTTATCTGGTAGAGGCGACATGGAAACACACAGCTGTGGGTAGATACCCTCAGTGCAGAACTCTGCAATGTGAAGTTACCTCGGGCAGGTTACATGGAACCAAACAGGCATGTGTAGATAGTCTCTCTGCAGCTTCTGCATTTGAACCAAGCACTCCAGTGACCCCACCCTCAGGGCAGTCCTCTGCTATATGCAGTTACCTGGGGAGGAGACATGGAAGCACACAGGTGTGGGTAGATACCCTCAGTGCAGCCCCCTGCTATATGGAGTTACCTGGGGTAGGATACATGGAAACACACAGGTGTCGGTAGATACCCTCACTGCAGCTTCTGCCTCTGAAGGCGAGCTCTACTTGGACCCCGCCCTCAGTGCAGCCCTCAACTATATGCATTTGTATGGTGGAGGCGACATGGAAACACACAGCTGTGGGTAGAGGGTATCTACCCTCAGTGCAGATATCTGCTATATGAAGTTACCTGGGGGACGTTACATGGAAACACACAGGTGTGTATAGATACCCTTTCTGCAGATTCTGCATTTAAATAAAGCACTCCTGGGCCCCCATCCTCAGTGCATATATGCTTCTATATGCTGTCACCTGAGGAGGAGTCATGGAAACACACAGGTGTGGGTAGATACCCTCAGTGCATCCCCCTGCTATATGGAATTACCTGGGGGAGGAGACATGGAAAGACAGGTGTGGGTAGATAATCACAGTACAGTCCTCTGCTCTATGTAGTTACCTGTGGAGGAAACATGGAAACACACAGGAGTCGGTAGATACCATCCCTGCACCTTCTGCCTCTGAAGTCAAGTTCTACTGGGACCCTGCCCTCAGTTCAGCCTTCTGGTATATGCAGTTACCTGGGGCAGGAGACATGGAAACACACAGGTGTTGGTAGATCACCTCAGTACAGCTTCTGCCTCTGAAGCCAAGAGCTTATGAGACCCTGCCCTCTGCTATATGCACTTACCTGGGGTATGAGATATCGAAACACACAGCTGGGGGTAGATAGCCTCCCTGCAGCTTCTGCCTCTGAAGCCAAGCACTCCTGGTACCCCGCCCTCAGTGCAGCCCTCTGCTATATGCAGTTACTTGGGGCTTGAGATGTGGAAACACACAGGTGTTGGTAGATGCCCTCAGTGCAGCTTCTGCCTCTGAAGCCAAGCGCTCATCAGACCCAGCCTTCTGCTATATGGAGTTACCTGGGGGAGGAGACATGGAAACACACAGGTATGGGTATATAGCATCAGGGAAGCCCTCTGAAATAAGCAGTTACCTGACGGAGGAGTCATGGAAGCAGACAGGTGTGGGTATATACCCTCAGTGCAACCCTCTGCTATACGCAGTTACCTGAGGGGGGGAGACATGGAAACACAGAGGTGTGTGTAGATACCCTCCCGTGAGATTCTGCATTTAAACGAAGCACTCCTGGGACCTCGTCCTCAGTGCAGCCCTCTGCTATATGCCTATGAAGCCAAGCTCTGCTGGGACCCCACCCTCAGTGGTTGAGGAGACATGGAGACACACAGGTGTGGGTAGATACCCTCCCTGCATCTTCTGCCTCTGAAATCAAGTTCTCCTGGCTCCCTGCCCACAGTGCAACCCTCTGCTATATGCAGTTACCTTGGGGAGGAGACATGGAAGCACACAGGTGTGGGTAGGTACACGCCCTGCAGCTCCTACCTCTGAAGCCCACCTCTCCTGGGACCCCACTCTCAGTGCAGCCCTCTGCTATATGCAGTTACCTGGGGGAGGAGACATGGAAACACACAGGTGGGGGTAGATGCATCAGGACAGCCCTCTGATATATGCAGTTACCTGCAGGAGGAGTCTTGGAAACACACAGGTGTAGGTATATACCCTCAGTGCACCCCTCTGTTGTATGCAGTCACCTGGGGAGGGGACATGGAAACACACAGGGGTCGTTAGATACTCTCAGTGCAGCCCTCGGCTATATGGAATTTCCTGGGGGAGGAGACATGGAAACACACAGGGGTGGGTAGATACCCTCTGTGCAGCCCTCTGCTATATGCAGTCACCTGGGGGAGGAGACGTGGAAAAATACAGGTGTGTGGAGATACCCACAGTGCAGCTTCTGGCTTTGAAGCCAAGCTCACCTGGGACCCCACCATCAGTGCAGACTTCTGCTCTATGAATTTATCAGGGGGAGGAGACATGGAAACACCGAGGTGTGGGTAGATACACTCCCTACAGCTTCTGCTTCTGAATCCAAGCTCTCCTGGGCCCCCTCCCTCAGTTCAGCCCTTTGATATATGCAGTTACTTGGGGGAGATGACAGGGAAACACAGCTGTGAGTAGGTACCCTCAGTGCAGACCTCTGCTACATGAAGTTACCTGGGGGAGGATACGTGGAAACACACAGGTGTGTGTAGACTTCCTCTCTGCAGTTTCGGCATTTAAACCAAGCACTTCTGTGACCCCGCCCTCAGTGCAGTCCTCTGCTATATGCAGTTATCTGGGGAGGAGACAAGGAAACACACAAGTGTGGGTAGATGCCCTCAGGGCAGCCCTCTGCTATATGCAGTCACGTGGGGAGGAGTAATGGAATCACACAGGTGTGGGTAGATACCCTCAGTGCAGCCTCCTGCTATATGGAGTTACCTGGGGAAGGAGACGTGGAAACACAGAGGTGTTGCGTAGACACCCTCCCTGCAGTTTCTGCCTCTAATGTCCATGTCTCCTGGGACCCCGCCCTAAGTGAATGCCTCTGCTATATGCAGTTACATGGGAGAAGAGACATGGAAATGCAGAGGTGTGTGTAGATACCCTCCCTGCAGCTTCTGCCTCTGAAGCGAAGCTGTCCTGGGACCCCGCCCTCAGTGCAGCCCTCTGGTATATGTAGCTACCTGGGGCACGAGACATGAAAACACACAGGTGTTGGTAGATCCCCTCAGTGAAGCTTCTGCCTCTGAAGCCAAGAGCTCCTCAGACCCAGCCCTCTGCTATATGCAGTTACCTGGGGGAGGTGACATGGGAACACACAGGTATTGCATAGATACCCTCCCTACAGTTTCTGCCTCTAATGTCCAGGTCTCCTGGACCCCGCCCTAAGTGCATCCCTCTGCTATATGCAGTTACCTGGGAGAAGAGACATGGAAACACAGAGGTGTGGGTAGATATCCTCCCTGCAGCTTCTGCCTGTGAAGCGTAGCTGTCCTGGGACCCCACCCTCAGTGCAGCCCTCTGCTATATTCAGTTATAAGGAGCAGGAGACATGGAAACACACAAGTGTGGGTAGATACCCTCCCTGCAGCTTCGTCCTCTGAAGCTAAGTGCTCCTGGGACCCCACCCTCAGTGCCGCAGTCTGCTATATGTAGTTACCTGGGTGAGGAGACATGGAAACACACAGGTGCGGGTAGATACCCTCCCTGCATCTTCTGCCTCTGAAGCCAAGCTCTCCAGACTCCATGCCCTCAGTGCAGCCCTCTGCTTTATGCCGTTACCTTGAGGAGGAGACATGGAAGCACACAGGTGTGGGTAGATACACTCCCTGCAGCTCCCACCTCTGAAGCCCACCTCTCCTAGGACCCCACTCTCAGAGCAGCCCTCTGCTATATGCAGTTACCTGGGGGAGGAGAAATGGAAACACAAAGGTTTGGGTAGATACCCTCCCTGCAGATTCTTCCTCTGAATCCAAGCGCTTCTGGGAACCTGCCCTCCGTGCAGCCCTCATCTATATGCATTTATCTGGGGGAGGTGACATGGAAACCCACAGCTGTGGGTAGATACCCTCAGTGCAGACCTCTGCTATATGAAATTACCTGTGGCAGGTTACATGGAAGCAAACAGGTCTGTGTAGATATTCTCTCTGCAGCTTCTGCGTTTGAACCAAGCACTCCAGTGACCCCACCCTCAGTGCTGTCCTCTGCTATATGCAGTCACCTGGGGAGGAATCAGTCATGGAATCACACAGGTGTGGGTAGATAACCTCAGTGCAGCCCCCTGCTATATGGAGTTACCCGGGGCAGGAGACATGGAAACACACAGGTGTCGGTACATACCCTCGCTGCAGCTTCTGCCTCCGAAGCCGAGCTCTACTGGGACCCTGCCATCAGTGCATCCCTCTGGTATACGCAGTTACCTGGGAGAGGAGACATGGAAACACACAGCTGTTGGTAGATACCTTCCCTGCAGCTTCTGCCTCTGAAGCGAAGCTGTCCTGGTATCCCGCCCTCAGTGCAGCCCTTGCTATTTACAGTTATAAGGGGCATGAGACATGAAAACAATCAAATGTGGGTAGATACACTCCGTGAAGCTTCTACCTCTGAAGCCAAGCTGTCCTGGAACCCCACTCTCAGTGTAGCCCTCTTCTATATGCAGTTACCTGGGGAAGGGCACTTGGAAACACACAGGTGTGTGTAGATACCTTCCCTGCAGCTTCTGCCTCTGAAGTCCAGATTTCCTAGGACCCTGCCCTCAATGCAGCCATCTAGTATATGCTGTTACGTGGTTAAGGAGACATGGAGACAGACAGATGTGGGTAGATACCCTCCCTGCAGCTTCTTCCTCTGAAGTCAAGCGCTCCTGGGATCCCACTCTCAGTACTGCAGTCTGCTATATGTAGTTATGTGGGTGAGGAGACATGGAAACACACAGGTGTGGGTAGATACCTTCCCTGCATCTTCTTCCTCTGAAGCCATATTCTCCTGGCTCCCTGCCCTCAGTGCATCCCTCTTCTATATGCAGTTACCTGGGGAGGAGACATGGAAACACACAGGTGTGCGTAGATACCCTCAGTGCAGCCCTTTGCTATATGCAGTTATCTTGGGGAGGAGACATAGAAGCACACAAGTGTGGGTAGATACACTCCCTGCAGCTCCTACCTCTGAAGCCCACCTCTCCTAGGACCCCACTCTCAGAGCAGCCCTCTGCTCTATGCAGTTACCCTCAGTGCAGGAGAAATGGGAGGAGAAATGGAAACACAAAGGTGTGGGTAGATACCCTCCATGCAGATTCTTCCTCTGAATCCAAGCACTCCTGGGAACCTGCCCTCAGTGCAGCCTTCATCTATATGCATTTATCGGGGGGAGGTGACATGGAAACCCACAGCTGTGGGTAGATACCCTCAGTGCAGACCTCTGCTATATGAAATTACCTGGGGCAGGTTACATGGAACCAAACAGGCATGAGTAGATAGTCTCTCTGCAGCTTCTGCATTCAAACCAAGCACTCCGGTGACCACACGCTCAGGGCAGTCCTCTGCTATATGCAGTTACCTGGGGAGGAGACATGGAAGCACACAGGTGTGGGTAGATACCCTCAGTGCAGCCCTCTGCTATATGCCGTTACCGGGGGAGGAGACATGGAAACTCACAGGTGTGGGTAGATACCCTCCCTGCAGCTTCTGCCTCAAAATCCAATCGCTCTTGGGAACCTGCCCTCAGTGCAGCCCTCAACTATATGCATTTGTATGGTGGAGGTGACATGGAAGCACACAGCTGTGGGTAGATACCCTCAGTGCCGATATCTGCTATATGAAGTTACCTGGGGGAGGTTACATGGAAACACACAGGTGTGTATAGATACCCTCTCTGCAGTTTCTGCATTTAAAGAAGCACTGCTGGGACACCGTCCTCAGTGCATATATGCTGCTATATGCTGTCACCTGAGGATGAGTCATGGAAACACACAGGTGTGGGTAGATACCCTCAGTGCAACCCCCTGCTATATGGAGTTACCTGGAGGAGGAGACATGGAAAGACGGGTGTGGGTAGATAATCTCAGTATAGTCCTCTGCTCTGTGTAGTTATCTGGGGAGGAAACATGGAAACACACAGGAGTCGGTAGATACCCTCACTGCACCTTCTGCCTCTGAAGTCGAGCTCTACTGGGACCCTGCCCTCAGTGCAGCCTTCTGGTATATGCAGTTACCTGGGGCAGGAGACATGGAAACACACAGGTGTTGGTAGATCCCCTCAGTACAGCTTCTTCCTCTGAAGCCAAGAGCTCATCAAAACCTGCCCTCTGCTATATGAACTTACCTGGGGGATGAGACATCGAAACACACAGCTGTGGGTAGATAGGCTCCCTTCAGCTTCTGCCTATGAAGTCAAGCACTCCTGGGACCCCGCCCTCAGTGCAGCCCTCTGCTATATGCAGAGGGCTGGGGGAGGAGACATGGAAACACACAGGTGTTGGTAGAAGCATCAGGCCAGCCCTCTGATATATGCAGTTACCTGCAGGAGGAGTCTTGGAAACACACAGGTGTAGGTAGTGCAGCCCTCCCTTATATGCAGTCACCTGGGGAGGGGTCATGGAAACAGACAGGGGTGGGTAGATACCCTCAGTGCAGACCTCTGCTAAATGGAATTACCTGGGGGAGGAGACATGGAAACACACAGGGGTTGGTAGATACCCTCAGTGCAGCCCTCCGCTATATGCAGTTAGCTGGGGGAGGAGACATGGAAAAATACAGGTGTGCGGAGATACCCACAGTGCAGCTTCTGGTTTTGAAGCCAAGCTCACCTGGGATCCCGTCCTCAGTGCAGCCCTCTGCTCTATGAAGTTATCTGGGGAGGAGACATGGAAACACAGAGGTGTGGGTAGATACACTCCCTACAGCTTCTGCTTCTGAATCCAAGCTCTCCTGGGCCCCCTCCCTCAGTTCACCCTTCTGCTATTTGCAGTTATCTTGAGGGAGGTGACAGGGAAACACACAGTTGTGAATAGGTACCCTCAGTGCAAACCGCTTCCATATGAAGTTACCTGGGGGTGGATATGTGGGAACACACAGGTGTGTGTAGATATCCTCTCTGCAGTTTTAGCATTTAAACCAAGCACTTCTGTGACCCCGCCCTCAGTGCAGTCCTCTGCTATATGCAGTTACCTGGGAGAGGAGACATGGAAACACAGAGGTGTGGGTAGATACCCTCCCTGAAGCTTCTGCCTCTGCAGCGTAGCTGTCCTGGGACCCCGCCCTCAGTGCAGCCCTCTGCTATATTCAGTTATAAGGGGCAAAGGAGCAGTTTGAGTAGCTTGGTCCAGTAAGTGGCTTCGTCCATTAAGTGGCTTGGTCTGTTGGATAACATGATCCATTGTTGGCAGGCCAAGCCCTCCCATAACCCTACTAGGGCCCCTAATCTGGTGTTCTAGCCCATCTAATTGCTGGCAAATAGCCTGGAGTTTGCCATCTAATATTTTACTATGTGACATAATTGCCATAAATAATTCTTCCACCTGCTGGAAATAGGAAGAGACTTGGGCCTCCTGCTGTTTAAACAAGGCGAAATCCAATTTAACCGGTGGGCTTGGCGACTGACTTAAAGAAGTTCCCTTATTTACAATAACATTATCTGGCAATCCCGAAGCCCCCTGCACCCCATTGTCCTCCCCTTGGGGAGGGGAAAACAATGACCTGGTGTCTGGTACTCGGGAATCCGAGCTCCTCTGGCCACAATTCAGTGCCCCCTCCAAGACAGGTTGCCGTAGACCTTGAGAATCGAAATGATCCGGAGAGGTCTGCAATGAGTGACTCATTCCTTCCCGGCCTAGTGGCTGCGAATATCAGGAAAACCGGGGAGGGTTTTGGGCCTTAGCATCCAATTCCTGCCACCTCTCCCCCAGTTCCCTAAAAGCCGCAGTACTGGCCAGCAATGAACTGGATGGGATCTGCAAGGGACAAGTAGGGGGTCCATCTTCCGTGTCTATAGGTTTAACCTCACAGTCCTTCACAGCACAAGACACAACAGGGGAGTAACACTTGACAGAGCAAGGTGGCGAATCCCGCTCTCCCCTGGGCAAACAATTTGCTAGTAGTTGAGAAACAATCCTCTGTTGGAAGCAATCCTCCAGCAGCATCTGCCCCGCACGTGCACGTGTGGTTACCCCCCCGTTTCTTCCACGCTTTACCCTTCTTAATCATAGTAAATTGCCCAAATAATCAATCCTACTGTCAGTATCCTTCTAGCAGCAGATATTCAAAGACCCTCACAAGTCCGTCGTAATGCTCAGCCTCCTCAGCCCATGCCTAAGCCGCGCGATGCCCTTAGGTGCATGCCTACGGCACCGCCGTACACACGGTGGCGCTTTTGAAGAATGCTGTAGCTCTCTGGGTCATGCCCCCGGCTCAGATGGGATGACTGTCAGCTGGACTCATTACACTGGGGGTGGATATGAAGGCCTAGGCCTGCCCCGTGTATTACATGGGGCAGGAGGAAGGAAAACCAAAGGGGCCAACAGGGGGGGTGAGGTGGGGATCCCTCTTTCAGGAACAGCACTGGGCCACCACAAAGCAGTCCCCTCCTCAAGCTACTCAAACTGCTCCTTTGCAGGGTTTGGGTCAGTTGAGTTCGGTGGATTTGCCATCTGTCTCTAACTGGAAGCTTGACTTAGTGCCAGAGGCGCTGGTTTTTACAGTTTACCCTTTTCAATCCGGTTTACTCCCCCCCTGGACGTCTAAACTGCGAATAGTTCAACATATCGCAGACATAGTGGGATGGGTTCTCCTCCCCTCGCAAATTGTTCATTTTTATTATCTTCCAGTACAAGGTAACATCAGACGGTTAGTCATTTATTTTCGCACATCAGCGATAACTGAAAGACTTCTGTCTTATTCTGGGTTTTTTTACTCATGGGGGGGGTATATTTGGCCGCCTTGTATGTCAAACCAGGGGTTCATTCACTATTACAAAAAACCCAGTTGGTCACCCAGCCATCTTCTGGTAGTAAACATGGCTCAGTTCAGGAATTGGGGGGGAGGGTGCTAAATTTAGCCAACTCTGTGGCTGAGCATAGCCCTAAGGAGTTGGCTATGGTAGGTGGTTTCAATGTTCCTCCCAAGCCAGTTTTGTCTGGGGGGTCCCCCTTAATTTCCTCTCATAGTGCCCAACCATTAATTACTGCTCCTTCTTTATCCAGGGACACCCCAAGAGATAATTTAGTTGTAACTATACGTAGTTACCTGGGTGAAGAGACATGGAAACACACAGGTGTGGGTAGATACCCTCCCTGCATCTTCTGCCTCTAAAGCCAAGTTCTCCTGGCTCCCTGCCCTCAGTGCAGCCCTTGGCTATATGCAGTTACCTTGGGGAGGAGACATGGAAGCACACAAATGTAGATAGCTTCCCTGCAGCTTCTGCCTCTGAAGCCAAGCTCTACTGAGACCCTGGCCTATGTGCAGCGATCTGGGAAATGCAGTTACCTGGGGGAGGAGACATGGAAACACAATTGTGTGTAGATACCCACAATGCAGCCCTCTGCTCTATGGAGTTACCTGGGGGAGGAGAAATGGAAACACACAAGTGTTGGTAGTTACCCTCCCTGCAGCTTCTGCCTCTGAAGCCAAGCTCTACTGGGACCATGCCCTCAGTGCAGCCCTCAGGGAAATGCAGTTACCTGGGGGAGGAGACATGGAAACACACAGGTGTTCCGTAGATACCCTCCCTGCAGCTTGTGCCTCTGAAGCCCAGGTCTCCTGGGACCCTGCCCTCAGTGCAGCCCCCTGCTATATGGAGTTACATGGGGGAGGAGACATGGAAACACAGGTGTGCATAGATACCCAAAGTGCAGTCCTCTGCTCTATGTAGTTACCTGAGGGAGGAGACATGGAAACACACAGGTGTCAGTAGATACCCTCCCTGCAGCTTCTGCCTCTGAAGCCGAGCCATCAGTGCAGCCCTCTGCTATATTCAGTTATACGGGGCAGGAGACATGGAAACACACAAGTGTGGGTAAATACCCTCCCTGCAGCTTCTACCTCTGAAGCCAAGCTGTCCTGGGACCCCGCCCTCAGTGTAGCTCTCTTCTATATGCAGTTTCCTGGGGGAGGGCAGATGGAAACACACAGGTATGTGTAGATACCTTCCCTGCCTCTGAAGCCAAGTTCTCCTGGCTCCCTGTCCTCAGTGCAGCCCTCTGCTATATGCAGTTACCTTGGGGAGGAGACATGGAAGCACACAGGTGTGGTTAGATACACTCCCTGAAGTTCCTACCTCTGAAGCCCACCTCTCCTGGGACCCCGCTCTATATGCAGTTACCTGGGGGAGGAGACATGGAAACACAGAGGTGTGGGTAGGTACCCTCCCTGTAGATTCGTCCTCTGAATACAAGCGCTCCTGGGAACCTTCCCTCAGTGCAGCCCTCATCTATATACATTTACCTGGGGGAGGCGACATAGAAACAGACAGCTGTGGGTAGATATCCTCAGTGCAGACCTCTGCTATATGAAATTACCTGGAAATTGCACATGATAACAAACAGGTGTGTGTAGATATTCTCTCTGCAGCTTCTGCACTTGACCCAAGCACTCCTGTGACCCGACCCTCAGTGCAGTCCTCTGCTATATGGAGTTACCTCAGGAGGAGACATGGAAGCACACAGGTGTGGGCAGATACCCTCAGTGCAGCCCTCTGTTTAATGCCGTCACCTGGGGAGGAGTCATGGAAGCACACCGGTGTGGGTAGATACCCTCAGTGCATCCCCCTGCTATATGGAGTTACCTGGGGGAGGAGTCATGGAATCACACAGGTGTGAGTAGATACCCTCAGTGCATCCCCCTGCTATATGGAGTTACCTGGGGGAGGAGACATGGAAACACAGGTGTGCGTAGATACCCTCAGTGCAGCCCTCTGCTCTATGTAGTTACCTGAGGGTGGAGACATGGAAACACACAGGTGTCGGTAGATTCCCTCCTGCAGCTATTGCCTCTGTTGCCTCTGTTGCCGAGCTCTACTGGGACCTTGCCCTCAGTGCAGCCCTCTGGTATATGCAGTTACCTGGGGCAGGAGACATGGAAACACACAGGTGTTGGTAGATCCCCTCAGTGCAGTTTCTGCCTCTGAAGTCAAGCTTTCATCAGACCCAGCCCTCTGCTATATGCAGTTACCTGGGGGAGGAGACATGGAAACACACAGGTGTTGCATAGATACCATCCCTGCAGCTTCTGCCTCTGAAGCCCAGGTCTCCTGGGATCTCACCCTCAGTGCATCCCTCTGCTATATGCAGTTACCTGGAAGAGGAGACATGGAAACACAGGTTTGGGTAGATACCCTTGCTGCAGCTTCTTCCTCTGAAGCCAAATGCTCCTGGGACCCCACCCTCAGTGGAGCCCTTTTGTATATGGAGTTACCTTGGGGAGGAAACATTGAAGCACACAGATGTGGGTAGATACATTCCCTGCATCTACTACCTCTGAAGCCCACCTCTCCTGGGACCCCGCTCTCAGTGCAGCCCTCTGCTATATGCAGTTACCTGGGGGAGGAGACATGGAAACACAGAGGTGTGGGTAGATAACCTCCCTACAGCTTCTTCCTCTGAAACCTAATCTCATCTGGTTAAAAGAATTCACCACATACCGCAGCCAATAAGACCTCTAGTGGGGGATAATGTTAGATCTTCCAGAAAACACATTTTTGGGAACCTAAGAAGAGAATAGGTCAAAAGTTTAATCCAAAATAATAACAATCTAATCATAATTTTAGCTGAGAAAACCCAATTCCAATCAATAATAATACTTTATTTAGCTTGACCAAAGGTCATCACTTGACAATCAAATTAACAGACATAAGACAAACAGAAAAACATAAAATCCAAAGCAGAGAAAGAAAAACAAACCAATCTATATTCAAATTCTAAACTACTAGTACAGATAAAATCTAAAAAGCAAATAGCAATTTGGCAATCCATAAAATAGTATTTACATACATCAACCCAACACTGGAAGTTTGAATTCAAGAAACAGCTTCCTTAAATTAAAAGCTGAAACCAAGAACTTAGCTAGGTTTACTGAGATTTCAGATGAAGTGTCAGATAGAATAAAGTGGGAAATCCACTGATCCGTTCTTCCAGGAAATCTTCCAATATACTGTGCCAAAAACCGGGCAGGCGACTGATCGTATAGGTGACAGTATAATAAAATATGCTGCGTGGATTCATTGCTAGATGCATCAAAAGGACATAAACGCTGCGCATAAGGGATCGGATTATGTCGTCCCTCGAACACTTTGGTTGGCAAGGCGTTCATTCTAGCACACAAGACCAAATGTTTCCCCCTTTTTGATATGGGAGAAGTCAAATAGTTTGTGATCCCACCTTGGGCTGGATGACAGAATAGGTAGTCCCTTAAGTGCAAGGAAACTCTCACCCCGGTGATTTCATTCTGCCTATCCACATCTATGAGTCTTGTTAAAACCTCAGCTCTAGCAGCACCCAATTCTCTCTCTGCTAAATAGAGGGGAGAGAAGTCCAGAGTTTTGAGTTTCTTTACAACTGCCTTATGCCATCGACTATAATAAGTGTCAGTTACCAAAACTTGAAAGAGGCCAAAGTTGATTAGGCCCTTTATCTTAAACCAGAACTTGATAACACAAAGCCAGGCACGCAGATCACAGCTGAGTTGACCCGTTTCCAACCTAATGGCAGCGCAGGGAATACTGCATGGAGCCCCAAGCAAGTTATGCAGAAAGGTGGATTGGAGTCCATCCATCTTGCAGCTAAGAGGGAGAAGAGGGTCCCAGATTTCTGCCCCAACCACCAACTGGGCCCTAACCTTAGAATAGTTCACCCTTATAGCCACGTCGGGTGTAAGCTGCCCAGATTTAGCAAAAAATCTCTGGATAGCCAATGAGGAACCCCTTGCAACAGTAGATATCATCTTGAAATGCTCAGCCCAACTGCCGGAAGCAGTAAAATAAAGACCTTATATTTGAAGATAAATACTTGTTGCAAAGCATGCCCATTAATACCCCAGGAAAACAACTTCCTGGAGTTTGAAAAAACCATGACCTTAGATTTGCTGTAGTTTATGTTTATTGGTATTACAGTAACTAGCAAAAGCCATAAGTTGCCGTTGGAGCCCTAGTCTAGTCTGAGAGAGCAAAACCAAATAATCCGCAAATAGCAGACATTCTATGGGTCTAGTAGACAACCGCGGCGGAAAAAATTCATTTTGGGTAAGGGAGGAAACAACATCGTTTATAAAAAGATTAAATAGTGATGGGGCCAAAACGCAGCCTTGCCGGCCCCCCACTGATAATTCAACATAGTTGGAAATGTGGCCGGCTCCATCTGTTTTCACAGCTGATAGAGACTGACGATACAATTGTATAATAAGAAACAGTAGTCTTTTATCAATAGACATTTTGTGTAGTTTCCCCCACAAAAGATCCCTGTTAACCGTATCGAAGGCCAATTTTAGATCCAGGAAAGCTGCATAGAGTTTCTTATTAGCTGACTTATATTTCTCCGCTAGATGTTACAAAATAGAACATTGGTCTATTGTGGCTCTGCCTCGCTGGAAACCAGCCTGTTCTAGAAAAATGATTTTACTCTGCAACATCCAGGCTTCCAATTTGGCAAGCAGAAATTTAGCGTCAACTTTACTTACAACGCTTAAAAGGCTAATGGGCCTGTAGTTAGTTGGATCATCAACTGACCCTTTCTTGTATATTGGAATAATGCCAATTCCAATCTGAGAAAGGCAGAAGGTATAGATGGAGATAAACCCAATAAGGAACGCAAGAATATATTCCATGAGACTTCAACTTCGTTAGTGGCCTCCCAACCTCAAACCTTAGTACCATACAATAATTTGGTATTAACCTTGGAGTCATAGGCCTTAAGAGCAGCCTTTACAGATCTTCCCCAACCGAGGTGTGAAACTTATTGATGGCACATGATGACTGGGTAGCTTTGCTCTTCACCCCTTGTAGATGATTCTTCCAAATTGGAGCTACTGAAAAAAGTAGGCCAAGATATTTATATTGGCTCACTCTTTCTATCCTTACTTGTCCCATTGTCAAACAAAAATTTTGGGGATCCCTTCCCCCAAGCCAAAATTTTAGTTTTACTAAAATTTATCCACAATTTTTTGGTGGAACAAAGATATTCAAATTTGGACAAGACTCTCTGCAGACCAGTTGGTGCCCTAGAAAGGATGACCGTGTCATCAATGAACATTAAAATTGGAATCATAGTTGTAAACAAATGAGGTGGGTGAAAATCTGGACGTTGCATATCGCCAATAATGTCATTAACAAACAGATTGAACAATATAGGGGCTCAAGGGCAACCCTGTCTGACTCCTTTAAACATGTTGAAAAATGAGGAGTCAGTTCCCCCTGTAAGCCCCATCTAACTCTAGTCTAGGTATTAGAATGGTAGGCTATTAGAAGATTGAGATGAACAGGATCCAATCCCATCCATGATTACTTGAACCAGAGCAACGTTTTATCTATTGTATCAAATGCTGCGGCCAGGTCTATAAAGGCTACATCGAGATTAGACTGCTTAACTGCAGTATATTTATGACTTAAAATGGCAACATGAATAAATGGTCTAGGGTAGAATATCCCAATCTAAAGCCTGCCTGATGTTCATAGAATAAATCATTGGTTGATACCCAGTCCATTAAATGTTTTAGAAGACGTTTTCCAAACAGCTTGGCAGGAATACTAATCAGACTAATTGGTCTGTAGCAGTCCGGGTTATTTCTAGAACCCCTCTTAAAGATTGGTACTATTGTACTACCTTTCCATGAATCAGGAAATGTGATTCTACAATAACGTTGAACCAAACTGTTATAAGAGGAGCCCACCAGGAAGAATTTGCTAAAAATACCTCAGCTTAGATCCCATCTGGTCCTGGGGCTTTCCCTTTATTCAAATCCTTCAAATAATCAAACACCATATCATTAGTTAACCTATAAGGGGAAAATGACCGATCTAGATGGGAAGGTACAAAAGGGTCCATAGGAGTAACATTATTGGAGACTGAAAATTTAGTTAAAAAGTAATTCGCCCATTCCTTTGAAGAAATGTTGGCATCTAAGTTTACCTCGTAATTATTCATAGTCTTAACTAAATTCCAAAACTTCTTCATGCCCTTAGTTTTAATAGCCAGGTTTTTCCCATTGAGCAAGAGCGTAGGAATTTTTCTTTTCTCTAAACAAAAATTTGTATTCTTTCCTAATCTTGCGAAAAACAGATTAATCAACCAAATTCCTTTCTTTAAATCCTTAATCTTTAAGTTCAGTTGCTTCTTCCTTGAACTGCACTCTCCATCAAGCCATGGAGCTCCCCTAACAATTTTGAAATGACAAGTATAAACTTGGAATGAAGAAAAAAAATCCTGAAATAAGAAATTAAATAATTGGTTGACAAGAGTCAAGACTGCACCTGGGGAAGTAACTTCAATAGCTCTCTGGTAAATACTTAATAGATGTTTGCTCTGCAGCAACTCTTCAAAAAACAAGTTCGATGGACTATCCCAGCGCAGTCTCTTATTGACTATCAATGGAGTGGACCCATCTCTAGAATTGGAATCAGTCAGGATACTCCAAGACATAAAATGAAGATTCTTAAATATAAGTCTATGGGGGGGAAGGTTGCTTTCGGGACGACTGATGATAGCAAAATCCAATATCACAGGCCATAACTCAGGATCTACCAGGACATAATTGATGGTACTTAATCCAACGCTAGAAACAAAAGTAAATTCATCGGAGGAGGGGCTTGGAAACACCCCATTAAGATGTGTTAAAGTAAAATCATGCAACAAAGTTTGCAGTCTTAACTCCAGCATTATTGGTGCCTGAATCTTTCAGTTCTGGGGAATGCAGACCAAAGATGTTGTTAATCAAATCGAAGTCCTCATTTTCCCAGGAAAGACCTCCTAAACTGGCATTCAAATCACCCATAACTACCAGTCTAGAGTCAGCTCTCAGGGAATTGAGACGCAGCACAATTTGATCCCAAAATTCATAGAGAGAGGCCTTAGAAGAACAAGGGGGGATATAAACGTTCACCGATAATAGTAATGGTGGAAACTGGGGACTCTTCTGCTCAGTTGTAAAACAAATTGAAGAACAATAAGAAATCTGACTAGCATTCCAATCAGGTTTGTTGGTTATGAGGGTCAAAAGACCCGCTCATGGGCAGCTTTTACAAGAAGTCGAGGAAGCCAAAAGATTAAAACACTCGTAGCCTTTTAAGAAGGGGTCCCTGACTCATACATGTAATAATATAATATCATAACTCTCCAGGAAGGTAAAAAAATCCTTGTCTCCCAATTTATTGACAATATTCCAGGCGAGTGCAAGTCAGCTTGATAACCCTGTATGATTTACTTTATCAAAAGGAGTATCTACAAGTCCTAGTCTAAAAAGGGCAAATTAAAGGGCCACTAATCTGAGAAGCCATCCCTATATTCTGATTGGATCTAAACTCCTCAGGATCCAAAAATCTAGAAGAAAGCCTTTATCTGGAGATAACAGAACATATCCTTGATTAGGGATATAAAGCGATGCTGGCTCACCCTCCACAACTATGGGCATACTTCCTTGCATTTCAAGAGGATAGGAAACCTGAACAAATGGGTCCATGGAAGTATGTGGGAGCTAGCGCTAATGTCCTTCAACAATATTTGCATAGACCCCAGTTGTTATAGTGTTCTTCAATGGGTAGTAATTCAAAAATCGATATGAGCCATTTCCTTATCTTCACTCAAGTTAACTTTCTGCTCTTTTTCAAAACAATGAACTCCAGAGTAACAAGATAAATCCTCAGAGATGGTAGGTCGGTTAACTTCCATACTTCCGGTGTTACAAGAAGAAACAACTTCCGTGGGTTCAGTGGACATCAGGATGATAATTTCCCTGGCCCTTGTATAGTTCTAGAAAAGATACCCCAATAACGTCAGTGTATGAGGATACATTAAATGTGGCCTTCTTTATTAAACTTTAAAAATGTTTAATGCACTCTCCTTGAGACAATAAACCAGGAAGTTTGGGATAATTAACAAAAAAACATTGTCTGTGCGCCAACTATAAATTCCACCCTTTATAAATTTGTACATCATTAGCCTCGGGAGGAGTAACTCTCTCAGAATTCTTAATTAAGGTAATGTAATCCCATGGGTCTTGGATGCAGGAACTTTTATCTTGATTAACCAAGGAAAGAGGATATCTAATTGTATCCTCTACAGGTAAGGGAAGTTCCTTAAGTCCAAGGCTCTTATCCTCCATGGAAACTCTGTTAAATTTACTACATCTATTCTTCACCTTGGATCTCTTCCTCAGTTTTTTATTAGAGTTAGAATTGGGAAGTAACGGAAACAGTCTACCGAAATTCATGTGATTTCTAGATTTACAACTTTGTCTTGAGCCCAACCTACCGGTTTTGATGTTCTTGGGGTTTTTTTAATAAAGGAAGATTCCTCTTATACTTATGTCTTTTCTTCTTATACTGAGAAGATCTACATGTCCCTAATGAGGATACAGTAGAAGGATGGCCACTCATTACAACTTATTTATTTATTTATTTATTTATTTATTTTGTCATATTTATATGCCGCCCCCTCATGCCTACGGCATCTTGGGGTGGCTTCCATACAAGATAAAATACTTTTAAAATCATCAATTTAAAATTACAATAATTCACAAGATTTGAAACCCCTCTTTTAACCACACCCCACCCCACCCCCGGAGGCCTGGGAGAACAGCCACATCTTACAGGCCCACCAAAAGACCAACAGACTCGGGGCCAGGCAGGCTTCCTCCAGGAGGGAGTTCCATAACCGTGGCCTTGCCACCAAGAACGCCCTCTCCATTGTGGCCCCCCATCTTAAGCGGGGGACCTCCAGGAAGGTGTTCCCGGCGGACTGAAGGGCCGTCCTGAATCGTGGAAGGCGAGGCGGTCCCCGAAATATCCGGGGCCCAGACCATATAGGGCTTTATAGATCAATTATCAACACCTTGAATCCTGGCTTGGTACGTTATAGGCAGCCAGTGCAGCACACAGAGCACAGGTGTAATGTGTTCTCGTCGACCCATCCCTGTTAGGAGATGGGCCGCCATGTTCTGCACTAGCTGCAACCTCCGGGACAGCATCAAGGGAAGCCCCACATAGAGCGCGTTACAGTAGTCCAGCCTTGAGTGATGAAGGAATGGATCAGAGTGGCCAGGTCAGATCTGGAGTTGTATGGGGCACAGCCTCCGCACCAGATACAACTGGCGGAAAGCCGCCCTTGCCACCACCTCCACCTGCCGATCCAGGCGGAGGCCCGAGTCCAATAACATCCCCAGACTCCGGACAACTTGAGGACATGCCAGCTCTCGAGGAGCTACATGAACTGAATTTCCTATTATATTATTAGGAGTAGAAGAATTTTTCTGATGAATCACAAAGTTGGCTAGAACCAAAAACATATCTTTAATTTCTGATAAGAAAAGACGTACAGTCTTTATATCTTTATATCTCGAAATATAAATTTAGATCAGAAGGGTGGTACATGCGCAGAACCCTACATCAGATAACTAGGTAGAATACATTGGGATCCCCATGACTCCCACTCTAAGTTCTCTTAGTGGGCTGGGGGGGCTTGGTATCCCTGTTAATGCCCCTATTTTATATTTTTATATTTATGTTTATCCTTTTATTACCTATTGTTTATTGGTTGTGATTATATGTCATGGTGTATGCTGACTGTTTATTGCTTTTATGGTTGCTTCAATTGTTGTAATGACCATCGGCTAAACAACATTAATACATTTCTTCTTCTTCCACCCTAAGGGTGATTTCAGATGTTACGGCCGCCCGAATTGACCGCGGGCCGTGGTGTGGTTCAGACCATGGGCGGGGGTCAAGGGGTGGGCAAACAGACGTTCCCCTCTTCCCCCCCACCCATGGGGAATGAGACACCACAGCCTGCGGTCACTTCGGGTGGCCGTAACTTCTGTTGGCTCACCCTAGTGCGGAGGGGGCAGGGCTGTGTGGCCACACACACCCCAGCGTGATGGGCAGGAAGTGTGTCCTATCCGGCCGCACCGCCTGCCCAGGACCGGGAAGGTGAACCCCGACCGTGGTGAAGGGTGAGTAAACAGACGTGACGAACCCTTCACCATGGCCATGGTGGCCTTTGACCACACTTCGTTACCTCTGGGTGGTGAGAGGTAATGGTCAATTCAAACGCGGGCCGCGTTTGACTGTGGTGAACATCTGGCGGCTGGCAAACAGATGTTCACCGCAGTTCACTGCGGCCCGCGTTTGACTGTGGTCGTGGCAGGGTGAATATTCACCCCATCACGTCTGAAATCACCCTAAGTTGGAGTGGATTTTCTGTTTTCAGAATTTAGAGGATGCACATGCTCGGGAAAACCTTCCTGGATGTAGGACGTTCAGGAGCGGGAGGTGTAGTATGCTGGGATGTAGGCCCGTGAGACCTGCACCTGCCTGACTGCCCCAGTTTGGTGGGTGGAGGTTTGCTGTAAATTGTTGTTACTATAGTTGCCTTCTGTGCAGTTCACTCTGGCTGGTTACCCTTGAGTTACTGTGCCCCTTGGAACAGTCTAGACTCTCTAGGCAGCCAGCTTGGTGGTGACTAAATGGGAGAGCCACACACAGGCTGGCTGGTAAGATGAACTGTGGCGAATCAGAGAATTGAGTCTGGC
Organism: Sphenodon punctatus; assembly: GCA_003113815.1. Taxonomy (NCBI): domain Eukaryota; kingdom Metazoa; phylum Chordata; class Lepidosauria; order Sphenodontia; family Sphenodontidae; genus Sphenodon; species Sphenodon punctatus. The sequence continues at coordinate 43,595 of QEPC01001448.1, read as the reverse complement.
TCTCTAAAGCCACCAGCTGGCACATTGACTGACACCACCCCCTTTCTGTGCTTCTCTGCAGAAGTCAAGGTGAAAGCGTTCCCCACCCCCTGCCATGCTCAGCCCTAGATGGGCTTCCTGTTAGCAATGTGTGTGGGAAACTTGTGCTGCTGTCACACCTAGTCTGTGGATAGGTATCGGGGCAGTGCATTCTGGGAAGCTGCACACCCACTGGAGAATGTGCTCCGTGCAGGGTGGGGTTGAGGAGCCCATGTTCTGAGCACTGGCTTATAGCCCCTGGTAGACAAGGGGACTATTTCATGACAGCCTGTTCAACCGGGATGCCTGCGTTCTCTCCTTGCCTGCGGTGAAGGGCCAGGCCTATCCCAAGCAAGTTAGGGCTTGTCACTGGATTCCTTCCACCAGCCCCTGATGGGAAACAGCTTCATCAGGCAGCATTCTCCTGGGTAAGCAGTAGGGCTGCACTGGGGATTGCATGGGGCATGTGGGTGCCTGTCTAGCCTCACCCTAACATTGCCAACCAGAGCCCCTGATAGTTTCATGGCCAGAGCTGCTCAGGAGCTGGACCAGGTGGACCTTGTGGAGAGAGAACCTGGGGCCTAGTAGAGTGGGTTACAGTTCCTGGCTCTGCCCTAGGCTTTTGGGGGCAGGTCTCTGGTATTTGTGTCCCTTCTCCCATCTGCATCCTTGGAATGGGGAACGGGGTGCAAGGATAAACTTGTCTCTGTGAGGTGCTGGGGGCCTGTCTAGGGTGCTGGG
>QEPC01001448.1:11964-31830 GCA_003113815.1 Sphenodon punctatus | reverse complement strand
CTCCCTTGTCTTCTCTTGACACCTGTAAGGGATTACAACTCACTAAGAGGCAAATGAAAATTGGGGCAGTGATGGCCAAGAGGAGTATAGTGGAAGCTTGGCATTTTATGCATCCTTTTTTTCCCTCTGTACATGGCTCTTCATCAAAAATTAACCACTTATTAATTAGTAAGGAGTTAGCACCCCTATGTGTCCATAGTTATATCCAGGTGATTGCATTCTCAGATCGCAATGTTTTAGTTTTCGAACTCTTGGGCTTAGCACAAAAAAAAAGACTAGGCAGGGATGGTATGTTAAACATTTTTATTTAAGATCTCAGAGGATAACAGAAAAAATACAGGAAGAGGTTAATGAGTACATTAAAGTCTCTTCATTGGGAGACTGCTAAAGCAGTTTTAAAAGGCCACTTCATTTCTCTGGGGGCGCACTTAAGGAAAGAGAAACAACAGACACTAAGTGACCTATATTTGAAACTCAAACATCTAAATAGACAAAAGAATAAGAATGCCAAAGTTTGGCATTCTTTTACTATGAAGTAGTGAATAAGGCTGACAAAGCTTTGGTATGGAAAATTAAGAAAAGAAAACAAAAATCATCTATCCCTTTTATTAGGCAGCAGCCAAATGGGAAAATGGTTGCTGGGGAAGATATTATTCAGGGGTTTCATAAATACTACACCAAATTATATTAAGAGGGACGTGATTCAATAGTATTTGGCCTCGATTAACCTTCCCCGACTCTCAGATAAACAATCTGGATATTTGAGCCAACAGATTACTCAAGAGGAAGTGGAATATACAATTAAAAACTTATCCTTGAACAAGGCCTCTGGGCCTGACGGCTACCTGGCCGAATTCTACAAAACGTTTATGTCCCAGGTTGCCCCTTTGCTCACCAAAATATTCAACACCTTTCTGGGAAAAAAAGATCTACCTAGGTCCTTCTATGAAGCAAATATAGCACTAATTCCAAAGCCGGGTAAGGATTTTGAATTATACAATGGATATTGCCCTATTTCACTATTAAATGTTGATACAAAGATTTTTACCAAGATCCTCACCAACAGGCTGTATGATGTAGTTCATTCTCTTATAGGTCAAGAGCAGACAGGGTTTATTCCACAGCATCTGGGTATTGATAATATTAGAAGAGTTATCAATGTCATATTTAATTCTAGAATGGTTGAGGGTCCCTTGCTATCCTGTCCCTTGATGCAGAATGTGCATTTTGATAGAGTAGAGGATGAATTTTTTTGCAGTCATGGGGAGGATGGGGATCGGGGGTAAGTTCCTGGGGTGGGTCAAATTGTTGTACAAAAACCCAGTTGCAAGATTAATGATAAATGGCAACCTGTCAGAACAGGTGTCATTGAGGAGAGGTACGAGACAGGGCTGTCCTCTGTCTCCCCGTCTCTTCAACATGGCTATGGAGCCATTGGCTAGGAAGATAAAGGATACACCTGAGATAATGGAGGTCAAAATGGGAAATGCAGAACACAAGCTTGCAACATAGGCAGATGATGCGGTCTTTTTTCTAAGAAAGTTAACAACATCTATCCCTGCACTAATGGAGGAACTTAAGAGATTTGGTCTTGTATCTGGTTATAAGGTTAATATAAATAAGTCTTAGATTATGCTTTTTAAGGAACATCTGCTCACACCTGAGGAGAGAACTCTGGTATGCCCATTTCAAGTTCAGAAACATGGGTTCAGATACTTGGGGATTAACATTACCAAGAACTTGAATCACTTATACAAAGAAAATTTCCTACCCCTGATTGAAAACCTCAGGATGAAAAAGGAACAGTGGTGGAGACTCCAGGTTTCCTGGCTTGGTAAAATTAATCTTACCAAAATGGTGGCACTTTCCAAGCTACTTTATACATCTTTTGCGCTGCCTATCACATTACCAAAAGAATACTTCCAATGTATTAATAAGATTTTTTCTAAAATTATTTGGAGAGCAAACAAGCTGAGAGTTAGGCGAAGTAACCTTCAGGTTGAAAAACCTCAGGTTGCACTCAGGTTGAAAAAGGCAGAGCCAACCTACCTGATCTTAAATTATACCACTGGGCATCTGTTCTAAGAGCAATCAAGCATTGGTTTCATGCCCTTCCATACCCGGGTATGGAGCAGCACATTCTACAGGTCCATAGCTTTAAAGATCTGCTTGTAGATCAGACAAAGTATAATATCCTGAGGGACACTAGCCACCCATTTGCTGCTGCAGTAGGTAGGATCTGGATGTTAATCATTCACAAAGCGGAAATCCAAATTGGTAAAACACCATACACACCTATATTTGGCATTCACACAAAAAATTGTAATATAGACAAAAAGATTCCCAAGAAGTGAGCAGAGAAGGGCATTTCTAGAGCATCACACTTATTTGTTAATGAGGCTTTTTTAACACTGGATACTTTACAAACCAAATTAGACACTAAAATTTAGCTGATTATATACTTTACAATTAGAAGTATATTTTAATAACAAAAAGGACAGAGAACAATATTTTAGGCCACCGCATGGGATTGAGAGAGTCCTGTTTGGGGATTAATCCGGAATGCATATTCTTTCTAGAATTAATGCAGAACTGCGTTTATTGTTTCAACACCCAGATGCAGGGTACGTATCCACTTGGGCGGATGATCTAGAAATGATAATAGATAAGCCACAGATGCATCAAATGTGGCAGGCAATGTAGAAGGCTTCCATATCCCTGGCTGTTCGGGAGCCCCAAATCAAAACTACCTTAAGAGTCTACCTCACTCCGGTGAGGGTGAACCAAATGAATAGATCTTATCTGGATAAATGTTGGAGAGGGTGTGTAGAGAAGGGGGATCTCCTTCACTGTTGCTGGCATTGTATAAAGGTTAAGCACTTTTGACAAGAGATTTGCAAAATAATAAATAGAGTGGCGGGGCCGGATCTTCTGTTCCAGCCATCGCTTGCTCTGTTGGGCATATTTCCTAATATTCCTATGACAGCTGAAAGAAAGGGGACCTGCCATCAGGTGCGCCTTGCAGCTGTACATACAATTCTGACCAACTGTAAGTCTAAGAAAACTCTGACTATCTATCCTTGGATATTTCGAATTTGGCTCACTTTAATGATGGAACGGGTAATGGCGGTCATCAAAGATAAGCTAGAGGAGTTTTACGCTATTTGGCTAAATCTTTGGAAGATTCTTAAAGAAATGGTTAACATAAATAATGGGGGTCCTAAAATATGCCTGTCAGAGATACAGACAATACTCACACTTGTCTTAAGTAGATTGTTGTATCTTTCATATAACAGATGTATGCAGAAGAATTAGATAGCAGCCGAGGTTCACAGTACTAGATGTAGGGTGTTTTTTGTGTTTTGTCGTTTATGATGATCTAAACATTTTGTGTCTTTGACATGGTATTAAGCTTTTTGCATGCAATGAACAATTATTTGATAGGGACACACAGGTTTCCTGAACGACTCTCACAAAGTTGGATCCATATACGGGACATTGTTATTGCAATTGGACTCTGTCCATCTATTTGTATGTTAGTCGTGCTCGTAGGCAGTAATGGGTGTTTTCCTTTTTGTTGCACCCTTATGAGCATGTAGATGCAACCCCTATGTGCTGGAATAACAGACTTTGTATGTGTGCATCTTTCCAAATAAGGGATATAAGACTTTTTCTTTCTTTTTTTTTTAAGTAATGTCTCCGCCAACATTTTGTTTCTCAATTTACTGCTTTGTCGCTTACCACTTTGCTGCCCGTTTCAAATCTTGAAAGGTAATACCAATGCAATACTGCAAAAATGGAGTGCAAGAATTGCAGTATTGCACTGGTATTACCTCTCGAGATTTGAAACGGGCAGCAAAGTGGTAAACGGCAAAGCGGTAAATCGAGAAACAATCAAGAAATCGAGACATTGGAGTACATTCTTTCACTCCAATGAGGGCAACCAGTTGTGAATTAGATCCTTGTCTGTCCTGGCTGGTGAAAGGCAGCTGGGAGATGCTGGGCCGCTGCCGGCTGGACATGTCAATGCCTCTCTTCAGGAGGGTAGGGTGCCGGACGAACTCTGGCCAGCTATCAGCCCATCTCTAAACTTCCCTTTTTAGGGAATGTTATTGAACGAGTGGTTGCCAGACAGTTCCCAGCCCATCTTGATGCCGTCTGATTCCTAAACCCATTTCAGTTGGGCTTTTGTCCTGGGTATGACACAGACACTACACTTGTGACCTTGGTCCACCTGTGCCTCAAGATTAACAAGGGGGAATTCTATCCTGTATCGCTGGGGAGGGGGCTTCCCACACACTCGGGGTGCTCGTGCACACGGCTCAAGGCTTGACCCTGATCCAGGGCATTTGTACTGAGGAGTAAGTGCCCGTCAGGATAGAATGGTGGCCTTAGAGACTTACAAGAATTCGGGCCTCTATCATCATAGGGCACAAGCGACACAGGGAAGCCAAGAGCCAGCGGCGGCCCTAGCCTGAGGGAGCCTGGGGCAGTGCCCTGATCCCGCTCTCCCCCGTCCCTGGTGCCACTGACAGTAGCGCTCACTGAGCGTCAGTGGCACCAGGTGTCACTGGTGTCAGTGGCACCAGGGACGGGGGGGAAACGGGGGCAGGGCACGCTGCTCTGACTGAGCGCTCTCTGCCTTTGTCTCTGCTGGCGGCTGAAACTGACATAGGAGCGCCGCGCTGCTTTGACTGCTGCAGCTTGACTTGCAGTCAGAGCAGCATGGCGCTCCGATGTCAATTTCAGCCACCGGCAGAGACAGAGGCAGAGAGCACTCAGTCAGTGAGCGCTAGCTGCCTGGACTCCTTCTGGGACTCCAGAGGCCCAGAAGGGACAAACTTGGTCTGAACGCTGAGCCACCCGGCTCAGCGTTCAGACCAAGTGCGGCGCTGGGAAATGAAATTTCCCTGAGCAGCAGCTTTGTATTGAGCCCTATTGGCTCAATGCAAAGCCTCACCTGGGCGCTCACTGGAGGCGTGAGGCGGTGAGATGTGCTGTGGCACGCATGCTTGAACTGACTCAATCAGTTGAGCATGTGCTCCGCAGCACATCTCTCCGCCGAGCGCCTCCATTGGACCCACCACCACCCCCATTGCCCAGTCTCTCACACCCTCCCCCCCCTTCTATTCCAGGTCCCCAGCCTGGGGAGACACTGGGGAAGGGGGGGGTGAGTGGCAGGGAGGACTCAGGGATCAGAGGCTGGGGGTCTGGGATGGAAGGGGGGGGAGGGTGTGCGAGACTGGGGAATAGGGGGATGGGGGGGAGGGTGTCGCTCTGTGTTTGCATGATGACAAAATGGCCTCGCTACTCATGCTTGGGAGGGGTGCAGGAAAGCAGCAGCAATGCATCAATGAATGCATTGCTGCTTTCCTTCTCCTCTCCCAGCATGAGTAGAGAGGCCATTTTGTAAATTTGTGGTTCCACTGGTCGTGGCTACTTTTTTTTTTTTTAAATGGTCCCTTCGCTGTTTCACTGCTGCTTCCTGCTGTTGCTGGAAAGTAGTTTGTGTGAACAGGCATTTGGCTGCCGGGGATAAGGTGTGGCTGCCTGGGATGATGCTGGTTGGACTCGGGGCCTGCTTTGGTGGGAATGCAGGCCGGNGCTGGTCTGGATGTGTCTGATTTGGTGGCAATGCATCCCTGAAACTGGCCAAACTTTTTTTAAAAATTGGCTGCCGGGGATGCCTTTGGGGGCTTGTGGGAATGGTTTAGTTTGTTTATGTGTGGTTTTCTGGTTTTTATATGGCTTTTGTTCACTTGATGATGTGGAGTGTTAAATACTAATTCCCCTCCCCCCACAACACACGCAGCAGAGGGTGAGGGGGAATTAGTATTTAATACCCCGTGATTCAATTGAGGTTTTGAAATCGTGAGATGTAACTGTTAGTCTGGTGATCTGCCTGCTTTTAAACCTGGCAGAGGAGGTGAATATAACCTGCCTAACTGAAATTGTTGGATTAAGTAATGTAATGTCCATCCAGTGTTAACCGTGGGAACTCCTTGCTTCTGGTTGGGTTATGCCCTGGCTCCACCTACCGTATCCCTGGCTCAGCCTACCATATCCCTGGCTCCGCCCCTAGGTTATGCTCCGCCGCTAGGCCCGCTGGCCCAGCCTTACTACCCCAGTGCCCCTCCAACATAAAAACCCACCAGCCGCCCCTGCCAAGAGCCTTGCCCTAATCTCACACTCGTTCCACTTGCTCAAGGGTAGAAGGACTGAGAAGGTACAACCAGTGGGGGTCCATGTGAGAGGAAAGGGCAAGGGCCCGACGAAGAGAGGGCAACGGGTCACACAAACAGGAAGGGACACAACCCAGGAGGGACGGGGGGAAGAGGGGACCGCTCATGCACACACTCACTGTTCACTCGCTCAGGTACTCACTCAGACAACTATGGAAGACGTTGGGGGGAAAGTTCAATCACTTGGGGCTTAGAATCCACACACAGCTTTGTTTGCTCTGCACTCACACACAATTCACTAGAACACACGCCGCAATACTTAGCTCTCGGGGGGCCGGTTTCTCTATGATCACCAGCGCCACACTGATGTCGGCGCTGGGCTTTAACCTGAAGTCCCTGCCCCTGTACATGCCCGCAGGCATTCTGAATGTCGCGGTGGGGGTGTGCCTCTGCTGCGTGCGGGCATTGGGGGTGTGCCGTAGAATCTACAGCAGGGCTGGTTGCCCCGGGAGATGATGTCCGGGGAATGCTGCGCTGTCAACAGTGACATTCTGCCAGAGCAAGGGCCCTTGGGGGGCTGCTGTGGGGAGGATTGTAGTGTCCGAAGCCGCCGCCAGGCGGAGCTGACACCCTGTTGATCTTGTTGGATCTTTCAGCAGCCTTTGATACCGTTGACCACGAGGTGTTGCTGACATGACTGCGGGATCTGGTGGGAGTGCATGGGACCACTCTTGAGTGGTTCCGCTCCTTCCTGTCGGGGAGTCACAGAGAGTGGTGATGGGCGATTGCTTGTCATCCTCTGGGGAACCTCCCTGTGGGGTTGCACAGGGTTCAATTCTGTCTCCCCTCTTGTTCAACGTGTATATGAGGCCGCTGGGCCAGGTCATTTGGAGGTTTGGGGTGAAGTGACATCAGTATACTGATGACACCCAGCTCTACCTCTCTTTTTCATCCAACCAAGGCCCTGCAGTCTTGGTGCTTACCCATTGCTTGGCTACTGTCAGAGGTTGGATGACAAGCTGATCGAGGCCAAATCCTTAAGAATGAGGTGATGATACCTGTCCGGTCTTGTGACCTGGAGGGGATTGGGACTCCTCTTATTGATTGTGCCTGGCTCTCTCTGGTCAATCGGGTTAGTAGCCTTAGTCCCTTTGATGCGCCTGGATTGTCAGGTTGTGGTGGTGGAGGACAGGAGCGCTTTTCACGAACTCCATCTGATGAGGCGGCTGCGGCCTTTTCTTTCTGATTCAGATTTGGCCACTGGATCCATGCTTTCATCACCTAAAGGCTAGATTACTGCAATGCGCGCTATGTGGGACTGCCCTTGATGATTGTTCAGAAGCTGCAGCTGGTGCAGAATGTGGCAGCCTGCCTCCTTTTGGGTACGGGGTGCTGGAAGCATGTTACACTGGTGCGTCGAAGTCTGGAGTGTCTGGAAAGTTACCTCCTAAGTGCCTGAAAAGCTATTTTTAGCTTTCCAGGTACAATTCAAGGTGCTGGTTTTGACCTTTAAAGCCCTAAATGGTCTTGGCCCCACATATCTGAAAGACCGCCTGTCCTTCCATGCCCCACTGCGGCCCCTGCAATCAGTCAGGAGCGCCTCCTTCTGAGTACTGCCTGTTAGTCTTGTTCATGCAACAAGGGCTTGCAGGGAGGGATTCTCAGTTGCTGCCCCGATGCTATGGAACTTCCTTCCTCTGGAAGTCTGTTTGAGCCAGAGATTAAGCATCCTCTGGAGGTGGTGTAAGACATTTTTGTTTGAAAAGGCATTTGGCAAGAGGGGATTGGGGTGGTTTTTGGAATGGGAGTGGGTGGGTGATGGGAGTGGGTGGGTGAGACCCCAGGGAGTGAGGAAGGAAGGAAGTGAGTGGAGTCCAGTGGGTTTGAGTGGGCGGCTGTTAGTCCAGGGAGTGTGAAAGAGACTTATTTGGGAGCCACCCCAAGGAGTGAGGGAGAGCTAGGTGGCTGGGAGTCCTGGGAGTGAGGAATAGGGTGGGTGCGAAACACCCCGGGGAGTAAGGGAAAGAGTTTGTGGGTGGGTTGGTTGTCCAGGGAGTGTGCTGCTGTGGTGGGGGATGGGTGCTAACAAAATTGTCTGTTAAGATGGGAGGCACGGGGAGTGAGCTGTTTACAGGGGAGGGGGGATGGCTGCAGGCGGGAAAATGCACGGAGGAGAGGGGGATGAGCGTGGTGGTTGGCCGCACGGTGTGTGTGCGGATGAGAGGGGGAGGGGAGNCTAGAAATGTGATGTTTGTGATAAAATTGAGGTTTTGAAATCGTGAGATGTAACTGTTAGTCTGGTGATCTGCCTGCTTTTAAACCTGGCAGAGGAGGTGAATATAACCTGCCTAACTGAAATTGTTGGATTAAGTAATGTAATGTCCATCCAGTGTTAACCGTGGGAACTCCTTGCTTCTGGTTGGGTTATGCCCTGGCTCCACCTACCGTATCCCTGGCTCAGCCTACCATATCCCTGGCTCCGCCCCTAGGTTATGCTCCGCCGCTAGGCCCGCTGGCCCAGCCTTACTACCCCAGTGCCCCTCCAACATAAAAACCCACCAGCCGCCCCTGCCAAGAGCCTTGCCCTAATCTCACACTCGTTCCACTTGCTCAAGGGTAGAAGGACTGAGAAGGTACAACCAGTGGGGGTCCATGTGAGAGGAAAGGGCAAGGGCCCGACGAAGAGAGGGCAACGGGTCACACAAACAGGAAGGGACACAACCCAGGAGGGACGGGGGGAAGAGGGGACCGCTCATGCACACACTCACTGTTCACTCGCTCAGGTACTCACTCAGACAACTATGGAAGACGTTGGGGGGAAAGTTCAATCACTTGGGGCTTAGAATCCACACACAGCTTTGTTTGCTCTGCACTCACACACAATTCACTAGAACACACGCCGCAATACTTAGCTCTCGGGGGGCCGGTTTCTCTATGATCACCAGCGCCACACTGATGTCGGCGCTGGGCTTTAACCTGAAGTCCCTGCCCCTGTACATGCCCGCAGGCATTCTGAATGTCGCGGTGGGGGTGTGCCTCTGCTGCGTGCGGGCATTGGGGGTGTGCCGTAGAATCTACAGCAGGGCTGGTTGCCCCGGGAGATGATGTCCGGGGAATGCTGCGCTGTCAACAGTGACATTCTGCCAGAGCAAGGGCCCTTGGGGGGCTGCTGTGGGGAGGATTGTAGTGTCCGAAGCCGCCGCCAGGCGGAGCTGACACCCTGTTGATCTTGTTGGATCTTTCAGCAGCCTTTGATACCGTTGACCACGAGGTGTTGCTGACATGACTGCGGGATCTGGTGGGAGTGCATGGGACCACTCTTGAGTGGTTCCGCTCCTTCCTGTCGGGGAGTCACAGAGAGTGGTGATGGGCGATTGCTTGTCATCCTCTGGGGAACCTCCCTGTGGGGTTGCACAGGGTTCAATTCTGTCTCCCCTCTTGTTCAACGTGTATATGAGGCCGCTGGGCCAGGTCATTTGGAGGTTTGGGGTGAAGTGACATCAGTATACTGATGACACCCAGCTCTACCTCTCTTTTTCATCCAACCAAGGCCCTGCAGTCTTGGTGCTTACCCATTGCTTGGCTACTGTCAGAGGTTGGATGACAAGCTGATCGAGGCCAAATCCTTAAGAATGAGGTGATGATACCTGTCCGGTCTTGTGACCTGGAGGGGATTGGGACTCCTCTTATTGATTGTGCCTGGCTCTCTCTGGTCAATCGGGTTAGTAGCCTTAGTCCCTTTGATGCGCCTGGATTGTCAGGTTGTGGTGGTGGAGGACAGGAGCGCTTTTCACGAACTCCATCTGATGAGGCGGCTGCGGCCTTTTCTTTCTGATTCAGATTTGGCCACTGGATCCATGCTTTCATCACCTAAAGGCTAGATTACTGCAATGCGCGCTATGTGGGACTGCCCTTGATGATTGTTCAGAAGCTGCAGCTGGTGCAGAATGTGGCAGCCTGCCTCCTTTTGGGTACGGGGTGCTGGAAGCATGTTACACTGGTGCGTCGAAGTCTGGAGTGTCTGGAAAGTTACCTCCTAAGTGCCTGAAAAGCTATTTTTAGCTTTCCAGGTACAATTCAAGGTGCTGGTTTTGACCTTTAAAGCCCTAAATGGTCTTGGCCCCACATATCTGAAAGACCGCCTGTCCTTCCATGCCCCACTGCGGCCCCTGCAATCAGTCAGGAGCGCCTCCTTCTGAGTACTGCCTGTTAGTCTTGTTCATGCAACAAGGGCTTGCAGGGAGGGATTCTCAGTTGCTGCCCCGATGCTATGGAACTTCCTTCCTCTGGAAGTCTGTTTGAGCCAGAGATTAAGCATCCTCTGGAGGTGGTGTAAGACATTTTTGTTTGAAAAGGCATTTGGCAAGAGGGGATTGGGGTGGTTTTTGGAATGGGAGTGGGTGGGTGATGGGAGTGGGTGGGTGAGACCCCAGGGAGTGAGGAAGGAAGGAAGTGAGTGGAGTCCAGTGGGTTTGAGTGGGCGGCTGTTAGTCCAGGGAGTGTGAAAGAGACTTATTTGGGAGCCACCCCAAGGAGTGAGGGAGAGCTAGGTGGCTGGGAGTCCTGGGAGTGAGGAATAGGGTGGGTGCGAAACACCCCGGGGAGTAAGGGAAAGAGTTTGTGGGTGGGTTGGTTGTCCAGGGAGTGTGCTGCTGTGGTGGGGGATGGGTGCTAACAAAATTGTCTGTTAAGATGGGAGGCACGGGGAGTGAGCTGTTTACAGGGGAGGGGGGATGGCTGCAGGCGGGAAAATGCACGGAGGAGAGGGGGATGAGCGTGGTGGTTGGCCGCACGGTGTGTGTGCGTGGACGAGAGGGGGAGGGGAGGTTACGGTGGGTGGGTGGGTGGGTGTAGGTTTTCCTGCCTGCTGAATGTGCGGGGGAAAGGGGGGCAGGGGAGTTTACATAAAGGGCAATGTGCGGGGGAGAGGCTTGGGAAGGAGGGTATCGATGTTGGACAACCGGCTACGACATCTTCACCGAATGGAGCCCACGAGGAGGTGTAATGGCGGTGCTCTATGTTCCTTGAAAAAGACACGTTGTGAGGTCAAGTATAGTGTCGCCGTTTCACAGTCACCAAGCATGACATAATAAAACATTATCCGTACCCTATTCCTTGTTCCTGCGCTGTTAACTCGGGGCGTTGGCTGGAATTGTTTCTTCTTCTTTGTGCCTTCGAATGCTCTGGAAGCAGAGTGCGAACGGAGTAATGGCCACCGTGGATTTTGCGCGCATGCGTGTACGTCAGTCATGTTTTCCAGCTCATGCGCTGTATATGATTAAGGCGAGTGTTCCATCCAAACGTTCGTATCACGACTACAACGCACTTTTTTCAGGAAGCGCATTTGTCCAGGTAGGAGAAAAAAGGAGGTTCGAAGACGGCTCAAGTTCCTAAACAAGCGCATGCAATGCGGGTTCCCTTTGCAGACAATTGACGAATCTAGCGGCTGTTTTCTCCTAGAAGCGCTAGATTTGTCTCGTCTAAAAGCGCCCTTAGAATCATGAATTTGATTATTTCATGACCACTTCCTCCCAAGCTCCCAATCCCACTTCACACTCATGACCAATTTCTCCCTATTGGTCAGCACTAGGGATAAAACAAGCAACTAAATTGCTCCTTGTGAGAAATTTTGCCATATTGGGAACTAGGATCAATTTTCCAACCATGATACTGATGCAATTTCTTGATTTTTGCAATACTGCGAGATACCACCCCAATTCACCAACTTTCCGCTTACCGTGTACTGTTCACCACTTACTGCATTGCTGAGGGTACTGTTTTACTTCTGGGTTTGTTGTTTCTGTAATTCTGAGCAAATCACTGTGCAAATAGCTCACCCCTTAACCTCTCCCTCAGTGCTTCAAATCAGAATTGTTGTTCCTTTCCTTTGACCAATCTGCAACTGTATTGCAGATTAGAAAAGGATTCTGCATACCAGTAACAAGGAAGTACAAGGGAAAATGGAGTGCAAGAATTGCAGTATTGCATTGGTACTACCGCTCGAGATTTGAAACGGGCAGCAAAGTGGTAAACAGCAAAGCAGTAAATCGAGAAACAAGCACCTCCCGCACCTCGGTGGGTGATACTGATTGAAACCAATCCAAATAAACAGGACACTGAGCTTCCCTAATCCCAAACTCTGATTCATCATACTTGTCTGGCATATAAATGGCCAGACAAGTATCTCTCTGTAATGCTGTAGGTACAGGGCAACTTGTCTTGGAGCAGGGGGCTGGATTACATGAGCCTCAAGCTCCCTTGCAGCTCTACAGTTCTGTGTTTCTGAGGATATAGCATACATGTGTTGGGACAAAATCATGAAAGCAAAGGCGCAAGTATGTCAGAGAGCAAAGAGATCAAGTCCACTGTTCACCAGAGATAGTGACACACAGAAGGCTGAGCTACTCAATGCCTACTTCTCTTTGATTTCACAACTAAATAAATAAATTACAATTGGACTACTAGTAAAAATACAAACCAAGAGAGACATTATGGTAAGTAAAGAACACACAGTCAACCAATATTTGACTAACTTGGGTGAATTCAAGTCTTCTGGGGTTGATAAAATGTTGAAGAAGGCTTGGTGCCACAAGCAATAATATTTGCACGGTCATGTAAAGAGGCATGGTTCCAGAAGCGAGGAGAAGGGAGGATAATGGAGCAAAAAAGGAGGGAAAGGAGGAGCCAGGAAATGATAGGCAAATCAGCTTGATCTTAATACCCACGAAGTTACTAGAGCAAATAATAAAACAATCCATTTGTAAACACCCGGAGAATGAAGGGGTGATTAAATGCCCCTCACATGCACAAACAAGCACACATGCATGAACTCATGTATGCGTTTACACACTCTTTCTCAAAAAGAGAGAGAGAGACTTGTTAAGAACAGATCCTACTAAACCAACTAAATTTTCTTCTTTGACAGGCAGCTAGTTAGGTCTGTAAACACAACAGCAATTGGGTGCTTAAGACACTTGCCATATGGCTGTGCGCTTTGTCTAAGCACCGTCACTATTTTTGGCCACTGGTTTCCCCCTTAGCCTCTATAACTCTTTGTTGGTGGCATGGATGTATTGGGTGCGGGAGTTGAGTGTTTTTCCTGTCCCTGTGGCTAATGTTGCATCTAAGGAAAGTGGGTTGTGCGTTCACAGCCATTTCTGGTCTGTCTGCCCCGAATCCTCCACTCCATGCCCCCACAAAATAAATTGTTCCTTGCTGCACACCGTCCATGTGCTCTCCCAGAGCACCTGGTGTGTATGTGAGTGTGAGAGAGAGCAGTGAAGAATTAACTGTTTAGCTGCAGCATGGAGCAGAGGATCAGGAAGACCCGATTGCTCTCCTGCATGGACTACAACTCCCATAATTCTGTGGGAATGCTTCTGCCAGGACATGGGAAACAGTAACGGGGACTAATCAGGGGTAAATGTGGGTCAGAGAATGGCGTCAAAACACATTCAACCACCCCTTGCCATTATGTCTAAAGCAGTGGTTCCCAAACTTTTTGTGCCCAAGTAACCCTTTTCAAATTTCCCAATGAGCCGCGGACCCCCACCAAATGTACATACATTTGCATAAGACACCCTGAAATTTGCATACTACAACAAATATGAATGTAAGCATTTGTGAAAAAATGCTTGTAACGAAATGCTTGTAATTCCAAGTACAAGATAAAATCTTATATAATTACAATTACAACAATTACAATTAAATTACTATTAGAAAAAAACAAGTAAAATGATAGTCTTGATAAAAAGGCTTGTAATTATTGTGAACTTACTACAGTTATGTGTATGTACAAAAATTAACTAACTGTTTTCAGGGTGCTAATGTGACGGGTGGGCTTGTTTAAGGTTACAAAGTGAAAGAATATTTGGTTTTATGGGTGAGAGTTTCAGTCGTAGGTCAGCTTCAACGTCCAGATTATTCCTGTACTTTGTTTTCATTGATACCAAGGCTGAAAACCCACTTTCACATAAGTATGTCGTGGCAAAGGGCATCATGACTTTGATAGCCTTATCTGCCAAATCAGGGTACTCCTTTTTTCTTTTCAGCCAGAACTGAGCAAGAGGTATCTGCTTGAATTCAAGTCTCAGTCCCCTATCAGAGGGGGACTGAGACTTGAACCACTACTTTGACGTTTTCAACTGGTGCTGGGAACTTCATGAATTATTTCTGTCTGCCCTTCTTTATCTGGCAAGCTTGCTGCCTGTCCTTCCTGCCCTGTGAGTCTCACTTTCTTTAGCCACCGGTCCATGGTATCAATTCACTGGCCTAAGAGGACAATGCAGAAGAGAAGATCAAGCCAACAGCAATGTTTGCCAGTCTCTTACTACCCTCCAATCAACAGCCATTCCTTCTCCACATTTATTTCACCCCTTCATACCCCAGTATGATTTCTCCCCAGCCATCCCTTCTCCATGTTAATTTCCCCCCTTCATACCCACCTGCCGCCCGGCTCCCTCCTGCGCTCCAGCCTCACCAGAGTTTCGAGCCCAGACTAAAACTATGGGAGATTCAGAGCGAAAACCCCCTGGCTGCCCCCTCCTCTGCTCTGCTGCTGTCACATGGTGCTGGGGGGTGGGCAGCGGGCGGGTGATGCTGATGTCCTGCAGCCCAGCCCAGCAGCCGCAGGAGGTCTGGCTCCAGGAGGATGTGGCTCCTCGCTGCTACAACTTTCTGTGGATTGCTGCTGGCTCCTCCGGTTAAGTAGGGTGAGAGGGAAGCGGTCTCTCCCCGCAAGGCTGCACGCTAAAGGCACCACCAGTGGACATAATTTACATGGACTTTAGTACGGTGCTTGCATAAGTAAGCTGTAGAAATGTGACCTGGATGGAATTAACATAAACATACCTCCCAACATTTAAGGTGGGCAAAGTGGGACGTATGCCCTGTCCCCTCAGTCAATGCACACTTCACATACGCACACACACATTCATGAACTCATGTATGTGTTCATACACATGTACCCAGTGGCAGGGAAGAGCAAGGTTCCAGCAATAGTCACGTTCAGACATCTCTGTGCCCTGCTGTGCAGATGTGCCTTGGTGCAAAATCTATATTGCTGCAATTTGAGCCCATTCCTCTTGCTGTATGTTATGCTTCACTGCAATCCTTAACGTCAGCTGAGAATGATCTCTTGCTGGTCCCGTTTGTGATTAAAGTCTGTATGGCAAGGGCACATAGAGACACGTGCTCAGTGGTTGCTCCACAACTTCAGTTCCCTTCCCCTAGAGGTTTCCCAAAGCCCAAGCATAAGAATCCTCCAGAAGCAATGTAAGACCAGGTGTTCAGCAGGTGTGGATTGGGGATTTTTATATTGTATATGGATTATTTTATGTGTTTTATTTCATATTCATTTCTATATGTTGTTTGTATGAGTGTTACCTGCCTTGGGAGAGGGCAAGATATAAATCTAATAAATAAAATAAAATGTACGTCTCTCCTCTCTCAGCAAAGTGAAGCCACCCCTGGGGGATGTGGAAAAATCCAGTCTGCTCAGCACCTGCTTTTCCAGGGTGCTTTTCCTCCCTTCAGCAGAGACCACACAGAGCATGAAGACATCTCTCTATACTGTGGTAAGACGTGCCTCTGCCTTGCTAGTTAATTACATTCAAGTGATGTCATGTAACAGTAACGGGAAAGCAAAGAGGTCAGAATAGATGATCCTGGTGGCTTGTTCTGTCCTAAAAATCGTTCTAGACCCTATTGTTCCTGATTTGATTAGTAGGCTCCCTGGAACTGCTGATAGGGATGGGCGAACAGAACCGAGTTCAGAAATTTGGTTCGGTTCAGTTTGAAAATAGAGTTCGGTTCAGAAGACCGAACTATTTGACTTCGGTCGACCAAGCTCTGAACTTCCGAACCGAGTTTGCAAATTCAAACCCCATTGAACTAAATGGAATATTATCTTATAGGAATGGGCGAACAGAACCGAGTTTGGAAATTCGGTTCGGGTCAGTTCGAAAATCGAGTTCGGTTCAGTCAACCGAACTGGTCAGGTTTGGTCCCAACTGCGTTCGCCCATCCCTAACTGCTGAGAGATCCCCTGTCACAGCTCTTCAGGAGGGCTTGAATATGTTGCTTTCAGTATTTTAAAGCAGAGATTGGGGATGCAGCCAGAGGGAGGTGAGGATGAGTATCCAAGCCCTCCAGCCCCTGAGGACACGCATTTCCTGTCTCTTTCCTCTCCCACTCTTCTAGGTGCTGCTTGTGGTGTGCACTGCAGGGGGAAGGGCTGGGGATTGTGAAACATGAGCAGGCAGAGATAAGTGGCTGGATATATAACTGTCTCTGCTCATGCTTCCCACTCTCTATCTCTTTCCCTGTGGGACACATCACTCCTTCTGGGAAGCAAAGCGAGCCAGAGGTGCTGGGAAGGGGGTGTGACTAGGGGAGGAAGAGGTGAAACTAATTACTTCTAGCACAGACCTCCACCATTCAAGCCAAAAGGATAAGTGCATTCAATACTTAAACAGCAGCTTCTGTGCAGACTAGACGCTGATGGGGCAACAATGAAATTCTATCCCACTCTTGTGAGGCAGGTGTTCTGCAGCATGAGAAATAGGGAAGCATTGAAGAATACATGAAAACTTCTTGCACAGAACCTGCCCTTCTGGTTTCTCGGTCCTTTCTTATGTTTAGGCTGTGTGCAATGGCCAGAGCGGAATAGCTCTGTAGAGCAGCTCCGCTGGTAAGTGGCCTTCTCTCTGGAAGTAACAAATGCATTCAAGGCCTTGTTAGCAGAAGGAGATTGAAGTAGCTCCTCCAAGTGGATGCAGTAGAAACTGAGAGGTTGCTATGGGTTTGTGAAGCTTCAGGGCAAGTGATGCTAACTCTGGTGTCCCGTCCTGCCCCCCCCCCCCCCCCCGACTCCTTCTCCATCAGACTTTGGAAGCTTTGGATGAGATGCTGACAGCGCTGATATCTGAGAATGACAAGCCAAATCTAGCACTGCTGCAGAACATCCTGGAGGTATGGAGGGTAGAGGGGGCAAGGGGGAAGAAAGGAAACTTTTTGGATCTTGTGGGGGCTAAAGATTCCTGTTTCCACCTTTTTCTTCAGAATGGGATACCTGCACGCTGCTGGTACAGCATATTCGACAGGAAGGTTCTCACCTGAGGGATTTGTTCCCTTTGCATGTGAGAGATCCCATACACTTCATACAGAGGTTGAAGTCCACACAACGTGGGGGTGGGGAGGAGGGCTGGGTGATTTCATATGTCCTTCATGGAGCCCCATATTTTTCTGAAGTTCTTTGTGCACTGGCTTTGCGGGTCAGTCAGGAAAGGGGTGGAGTTGCCTTCCTGCATGTTGTAGAGAGCTGGATATGGTTTAAGTCTAGTTATTCCTGCCTGAATGCAGGGGGCTGCATTTGACAGTCCCAAGAGGCCTCTTCCAGCCCATGGTTTCTATAAGGCTTCAGTCTGTCCTCACCACAGATTCTTACAGTTCTAGCAGCACTGGCAGCTCCATGAGCTGCAAGGCACAGACCCATTCCTGAGCTGCCAGTGAAGTTCACAGACCATTGGCCTCAGCTGGTTGTGCCCTGAGAAGCCATTCCATTTCCCCAAAAGATTTTAATTGTGGGGCAGTAGGAAGTGGCTTCTGATGTAACAGTGGGAAGGCACTCCCCTCTCCTATTCCCCAGAAGGCCGTGTGCTCCAGGGCACAGACCTTCCTGAAGCATCTTAGAGGCAGAGCTCTCCCTGACTCCTGCCTCTCCTCTAACTCTCTCCACACAGGGCTCAGCTTAGCTTCCTCTAGGCTTAGGGCTGACCAAGCCATGCCCAGCCCAGCTGGCCCTACTCAGGCCCTTGGCTTGTGGACCCTGGAGGCTAGCCCAACTGAGGCACCTCAAGGTGCCACCCTGCACCACTTCAGTGGCTACGACCTCCAGGCTACCTCCTCCTAAAGGGCCAGGCTTAGGTACTCAACCTGACCCTGCTACACCCTCCCCCACTGCGCAGACTGGGCCACTGACAGTGGACCAACTGGCTAACTCTTCCCTAGCAGGGTGCTGTGGGACTCAAACCCAATTAGATTACTGGCTTTATTTATTTATTTATTTATTTATTTATTTTACCCTGCCCTTCCTGCCAAAGGCAGCTTACAATATTAAAATACAAAATGCAAATATATAAAACATAACCATAAATATAAAAACATAAGATTCCCCATAACCCTACACTATCCTGCAACCCCACTCGTCCCCAGCCTCCTAGCTCACCCCTAACCCCCCACAACTACCCCCTCCTCTAGCCCCCTGCTAAACACCCTTGTGAATAAAACTGTTTTACGCTGCCTCCTAAAGGTGCTCAAGCCCAGACACAAATGAACCTCCCGTGGGAGGGAGTTCCACAGCTGTCCCCTTGTAGTCTTCCTGGTCCTATTCAGGCTACCAGCTCAGTTGCCTCCCTGTAGCTAGTATCCCCTAGCCAGGCGAAGCAAGGTTATGTATTAACATTAACCCACAGTTGCCAGCTCATCTGCCCCCCTGAAACCTTCAGAATCCTCATTCATCCACCTCCCATCACTTGTTCTGAACCCCTTTGCCCGAACCTTGAGTCAGGGTCAGGGCTACCACCCGCCTCCCCAGCAGGGTGGCTCCAAGCTGACTCCGGGAATTCCTTGCCCTGCTGTCTCCAAATCTTTACAAGATCTCCATAGTTCATGTCCCACTATTTTTGGGGTGTGGTTGTTGGTTCTTCTGCAACCTAGCATCATTGAGAATGCTGGTTCCTCCACCTCCCTGCATCCTTGGAGTGGCCAGCTTACCCGCCACCCTGACACTCTCCTATCCATTCCCATAGTTCTCCAGTATCTGTCCTTTTGAGGGACCAGCCCTCCATAAATGTCCCATCTGCCCATGCTGATGGCAGGTCTTTGGGGTACGGCTCCTCCCAGGGGTCCTCGGTACCTCCATCCTGTGGTGTGACATCTGCACTGTTTCCCCACCTTCTAGCCTCTATCCCATTTGGGATGTTCTCGTACCTCAGTTCAATCTTGGGCAGGGAGCTACTGTGGGCACAATCCTCCTTCGCCAGAAGACTCATTCTCATGCAGCACACCCCCTCTTTCTGGATGCTTTGCGGAAGTTCTATTGGGGTGTGCTCCCATTCACCACCAATGTAACAGGGCTCACTGGGTCCAACTCCTGGGGTAAGTACTTGCAGGCTCCAGCCACAAGAATCCAGATGCACATGGGATTTTCTCAAGTGTCCTTTACTTTCCACCTTCTGGGTTAGGCTATCAGCTCAGTCACCTCCCCCCCTGTAGCCCTGTACATACTTTCATGTCTAGGTTATTATTTTAATTATTATCACAATTTATAGCCCGCCCTCTCCTGCCCAATAGCACCTCGGGCTGGCGAACAATATATATTAAAAAAAACAGAATACAAAAATATAAAACACGATATAAAAACACCAGTTAAAACCATAAAACAACTGAGGCCCAAAAAAGACAAATACCCCTTCTCCCCCCACCCACTACCCATCCCCCTCACAAAATGTCTGCAAAACAGTCAGGACTTACACTGTCTTATGGAAGGAGGGGAGATCTGGAGCGAGGCAAATCACCACCAGGAGGGAGATCCATAGCCACAGCTCGGCCACCGAGAACGCCCCTTTGAATGTCGCCACCTGGGAAACCCGAGGGACCTCTAAGAAGGCACTCCCAGCCAACC
>QEPC01001442.1:464257-475821 GCA_003113815.1 Sphenodon punctatus | reverse complement strand
AACATAAAACATCCCGCAACCCACCCCACTCATCCCATTCCCCTGCAACAACTTAGCGGTGACAGTAGAGTAGTTTTGTCAGGATCAGGGCCCCTCAGTACTCAAACACAACAGAAATTAGCAATTCTCCAGTTTATTAATACACAGTTTCAACATCAACTAGTCTATGCTGAGCATGCAACTCCTCCGCCCCCTTGGCTATCTAGCCCCAGACCAGTCAGGTCTTAGTCCACTGACTGGCAAACAACAAGCAGTCCTTATTTACTTCCCTAGGGCAGCCTTCAGGTGTCCTCTGATTCAGGAGTAGCAATGAGCAATCCTCAGCTTCCAGACCACTCTCCAGTCAGGAACTCCCAAGCCAACAGGCAGCTACAGCAGAGCTCCTTCCTCTTCTGAGTCTCCAGGCAGACTGAGGGTTGGCTGTCTCAGCTCTCTTATATAGCTAGGTGGCCACGCCCAGCTACTTCTGCTTCCTGTCCCAGCTTGGCTTATCCTATCTTGAAGGGCTAGCAGCCCTATCAGACTGCACTCTGTTACACCCCCAGTCCATCCTCCACAGGTGAACCTTCTGGGGAAGGGAGTTCCACAGTGAAGGTATGATGACTGAGAATGCCCTTCTCATAGTTGAGACCCAATGGAAAACCTGACTCCCCCAGAGGGCTCCACCAGCCAATCATAGAGGCCACAACGTTATCCTCAGGTCAGCCATTCACAAGAAGTGTGAGTCATTATTTGAATTAAAAGTTGCATCAGAATAGCCATTCACCATTTGAGAAGTGACAGAAAAGACGGATGTGTTTAGTTCCTCCAGCAGTAGTGTCTTTGGTTCCTATTTTATTCCAAAGGTCATGCTGCACAAACTCTATTGTCTTCTATCATTCTGAATGGGTTGTGAAACCTGTTTGCTGACTCACTCCATATGCTTCCTTTAATCTGAAATAGAACTGCTTTGTTAAGAGCTCTCTCATTTTGACTACATTGTTTTTTAGCCTTATAGGAGCTATAAGATCCAATATTTGGACAATTCCATCTGAATGATTGATTTAAAGCTTTTCCTGTTTTGTCACTTTATAGTAAAGTTTATCGGGGTTTTGTACAAAGACTTTCCTCTGCTTATAAGCTTCCATCTTTCTCACTGTTAGGCATTTTAATGATTTTGGATTTTACATTAGTTAGAGCTGAGGATCATCTTCACTGTGAATGGCTTTTGTGCCCTTTCATTTGATTGGTTCCTACAAAAATCACCAAGAGGCTGCAGTGAATCACTCTGACTCATTACCTTCCAGTAATAGGTTAGCCCTTTTTCAATTTCATCTGACTGCAAATGTGATTTGAAACTTTTTTTATATATTATCTTCTAAACTTGAGCTGACAAGAGCATAAAATCAAGAAAAAAAATCTCTCTCTCTCTCTCTCTCTCTCTGGGTGTTTTCAGATGGACGTGGAGGCAGTCTGCCCTGGAGCTGCTCTGAGGATGCATCCTCACGTCCGACCGCATGAATGAAATGCAAATGATGCATCCACATCCAGCCCTGCCTGAGCTGAGTTCAGATGGACCTGGCAGGTTCCCCAGTCATCCATGCAACCCCGCCCCTACCATAGAGTTGCGGGCAGTCACCCAAAGCTCTAGACTGGTGCCTGCAATATGGATGTGCATTTGTTTTAGTCATTATTAATAACTAAAACAAAAAAGTCATTTTAGTTTTAGTTATTACAATAACTAAAACAAATGGGTTAATAACTAAAAATGAATACATTTTAGTATTAGTTATTAGCTCCGCTCTAAGTACTACATGCAGGGCTAGAGCGCATGCCATGGCTCCAGCCTGTCTATGCCTTGCTGTAAACAAGAGTTCAGAAGGGGGTCAGAATGGAGGAGGAACCATGAGCGAAGCTTTCTGTACCACTCAGGGACTCAGGATGGCTTTGGGGGGAGAGCATTGTCAGTGTTCTTCTTATCCTTCTGCCAAGCTGAGAAACTTTGCCAATGTTAGTTGAGTCTCAGACAGAACGCTTGCTGGTTTTTCTCTGTGTGGTTGCTTTAACCCAGGCCACTTTCAGACCTTCCCCCCATGCATATTTTGGCTGTTGGAGGGATGTGCACACCAGGATATGTGCGGGGTTCTGCCGGTCTGCAAGCCCCCTCCCCATGGGTGGCATTGCTGGCAAACACCCACAATGATACAGAGCAAGAAATTATTATTTTATTATTAGCAAGCATTTATATAGTGCAAGCAGTGTACCTGGTGCTTTACAAAGTAATGGAATAGACACGGTCCCTGCCCTAGGGCTTACAGTCTGAGAGACAGGGGGAGGGCGGGGGGGGGGGGAGAGATGAAGGAAGGGGAACAGAGGGAGAAACAAGGAGTGTGACATTCACAAAGATACGAGGTCCCAGGTGCACGCGCTTGGCTTGGTTACATCGAGAATCAGGTTAAATCAGTATCACTTAGACAAACTGACAGTTATAAAAACAGATTTGTTACTCTGTCTCTCTATGTCTCATCCCTTCCTTCCCATTATCCCCACTGTTCATTGTCTTTGTCTGTAATTTCTGTTTGTCTTTCTGTGTAATACTGTCACTGTTCTGCACTGTTTTTTGAAGTGTGTCAGCACTGTCTTGTGCACTACAGAACCCTTTATCCAATCTTTCTGAAATTTGGTAGGAATGTTCCCCTGTGTATGAAAATTGGATGACAAATGAAGACATAGCAGCTGGAAATCCATTTCCCATTGAAACCAATGAAATGGGAATAACTAAAATAACTGATACTAATAAAACAATAATGAAAACGAATGGAATTTTAATAACTAATACGAAAATAAAAGCTAATCCTATTTTCCTGAACACCCCTAGCCCACAACTCTATGGTGTTCTCTGGGGCAACAGCCAACGAGCAGCAATGTGGGTCCACACACCAGAAGGACAGACGCTTCACTTCAGGTTGATGCCCCAGGTTTGTCTGGCCCCCTCTGCCAGCGGCATACCTGGATGTTCTGGAGCACCAGTAAGGGGCTGACCCAGAGCAAGTACAACTGGTTCTACCTCCACATCTGTCGGGGATGACTTTAGATGGACAGGCCAGCCAGGGGTGAAGTGAGCTGGCACAGGCAACACTCAGAAAGCCCGTCTGTCTGAAAACACCCTCTCTCTCTTTACTTATCTTGTTAATTTGTGCACCACAATATCCACTACACAATCACAATTTGATATTAACTTTGGGGAAGGTTACATTTAGGAACCACTCCAAGTTTTACTTTGTTTACTAGAACCCAGAAAATTTAGATTTAATGGGTCAGAACCTCATCATGCACACATTTTAGCTCCTCTGAAGATGATAAAGGAAAGCTCAATCTCATGATATAAAAATGGTCATAGATTTTGGTGCTTTCTGTGCCTCCATTTTTTCCTCTGTAAAATGGGGATAACAACAATATTTGTATGGCCTTTCCCACCTGAAATCATGCAGTTTACTACAATGACTGGCAAGCATCCCCATCCCCATTTTACACATAGTGAAGCTGAGATAGAGGGGACCAGAGAGGGCCCAAAATGTTCAAATGTCACCTTTAGTTTTGGATGACTCACTTCTCATAGTCATGTTGTCCTCACTGAAGACCCAATGAGCTGCCAGAGTACTGATCTTACCTGCTTTCCCCAAAATACTGTGTGTTGCCATTACCAAGTTACCCATATATCCTTGGTAAATTGATAGGAATATCTGGTACAGGAGTCACATTGCAAAGTCAAAATTTCAGTACCAGAAGTTAAAAAAATAAAATAATCAATTCTGGAAGTTGAGAAATCAAGATGAAAAATGGTAAATCAGTATATCAGGTAACCAGTCGAGCACTAATTGGGTATTGATTAGTGTCTAATGTTGCCAGTTTGGGCCAAAAGTCACAATTGCGATGGATATACCAGTTTTTTCCAGGTATTCATTTCAGCTTTAATTGAATGTTTACCACCATGACAACATGGGTGCTCCCAATAATCCCATTCAACTGGCAGCCCAACTTTATAACCCAAAAAGGCATGTCTGGTGTTTCAGTGAAACCTGACCTCCAACATGGAGTCTTGTTCCTGGGTTTGTCCAGCCAATCAGCCAGCTCACGGACCACTGGCTCCCAGATCCCAAAGTAACAAATCAACCACCATGTTGGGACCCCCAAAACAGGTCAGACTTCTTCTTCTGCCCTTTGTCCCCCCACTAAAGGGGAATACTTTTCACCTTTTTGAAGTGTTACTTCAGTGGGCTCCACAGGAAAGTGGACAGCAGCGTGGCTTTCTCCTCCCTCCCTTCCTTAAATTTCTCCAGGCTGCGAGGCCTGCTGGGGGTGGGGGCGAAGAGAGAGAAATCTCGTGAGAATCTGAATCAAGATCCAGATGTTTGTGGAATCTCCACCCTTGTTCTCGATTATCACAAGATTTTCGCGAGAATAAATTCTATTCTTGTTGCAGGCGTACTCTTGCATGGAGTGCTGGATTCAGGCAAGTCAGAGCCCTTTGTGAAATGGTGGTGTGAGTCCTACCCTGATGTAGAGATGTTTGATGGCTGCATATTGACTTGCCCAACAGAAAAAGGGAAATGTTACTGCAGTTAATTTTTAATTTTTATTTGAACATAATATCCCCTTCATCAGCTGGGGTTCCCTGCATTGCAGGCCCTGTGAGCCCTTATGTTATGCACATGTTATTTATGGGTGCCCTATGTCAGGGGCATGTTCTGGAGTTGTAGTGGAGTGGCCCCTCCACTGTCCACAGCTCCTGCAATTGAGATTCTGTGGGCTGTATTTTATTCTAGTGCTTCTCTCACTCACGTTGTCCATTCAAGTTTATTTGTGGACCCTGTGGTGTTCCCTGACTCATGGAACCATGCACTGACACACAGTCTGCACTTGCCTGGATCCTACCTAGCCTGCAAGAGACATGTTGAGAATAAGGAATGCTCCTTCTGTCCTTCCTCTCCCTATACATCCATGTTTGGGGCAGACAGGTTTTCTTCCCTGGTTGATTCTCTGTGTTGGTTTCTGACCACATCAGGTGAGGGAATCTAACTCAGCTGAAGAAATACAGGAGTGTTTCTGCAGAGGAGGTTCTTCACTTTGCATTATTTCTGCTGTAGTAAACAGAAATGAGAATCACTGAATCAGGAAGCCAATGAGTAGCCTGACCAGGATTAAGTACTGTTCTATATTGATGCTAGAGAAATATGCTAGGACAATTATCTTTTTTAAGACCTTTGTCATCAATATTTCATTTATCCAGGCATATTTTTCATTTTAATTGATTTTTCCATGAAGGCTGTGCAGCAGCCATGGTTAAATTAAGTATCCAGATAGTAGAGTGGTTACCTCTGCCATCAGAGTAGATCTTACATATGAAAAGGAGAAGGAGATGCTCTTTCTTTTGACAGGCCATGAAGGGGAATAGTAGTCTAATGTTAGTTATATATCCTACTCCATTAATTAAACATCAAAGAAAGGGGGGGGGAGTTAATATCATGGGGCACTTGTCTCAAGCAGGAGCATAACTATAATAGGTTCAATAGGTGCAGCTGCAACTGGGCCCACATGCCTGGGAGTCCCGCATGCATGAAAGGATGCATATATATACTTGAGAGGAGTTATCCAGCAGGGGGCCTATTCCATCTTCTACATTAGGGCCCATTCCCACTTAGCTACACCCCTGGTCTAAAGACAGCTTGCTCATGCTGCCAATCCTGATGCATAATGTCTAATGCTCCAAAATTCTGCTGTCTTGATAATTCAGGCTATTAGTTGTACTGCACACATTTCCTTTATGGGTTAATTTTGAGACTTGGGGAAGTCTGCCAGATGGAAAAGGTGAACACCTTATCCAGGGCGGCATAAGGGTGTTCGGACTTGTACAGACCTCTCATGCTACCTCCAGAAAGCCTGTTGTTACCAATCATGCTACCTCCAGAAAACCTATTATTTCTGAGGCCTGGTCCTCTGACAGGTCTGGTACTGCCGGGACTCTAGTGACCCTGTCACAATGATATTTCAGAATGATGGAAAATCTTAGCTGTATGTGCAGCCTCAGTGGTGTAACTTTGGGCTAAGTATTGGGAAGGGGGGAATGAGTAGAGAAGCTTTTATTTTTAAGCATCCTTTAAGCCTTAATGCCCTGTTAAAAAGGACATTGTCACATATGCCAGGGAAGAAAAAAGATGCAGGTGTTTAACTTATTACTATCTGCAAGACCGCCTCACTCCCTGTGTCCTGGTTCGGACCCTGCGGTCATCCTGGGATGCCCTGCTCTAAGTCCCCAGAGTTTCTTGGGTGGCCACGCAGGAGAGGGCATTCTCGGTGGCAGCGCCACACTGCGCCTATGGAACTCCCTTCTGGTGGGGGCCCGGCTGGCCCTGGACTGCCCCTCTTTTTGGAAACATTGCAAGACCTGGCTGTTCTGCCAGGCATTTGGCAGGGGAGAGGGGTGATGGGTAGGGTGGGGTAGGGGGTTAGGCAGCAGGGGATTGTTTTCTCTGCTTCCTCCTTTTATGATTGTTTTGTGTTTATTGTTGTAAGTCGCCCTGAGCTGCCTGTGGCAGCAGGGGTGGGGTAATAAGTTATTAAAATAAATAAATAAATAAATGAACCACTGGTAGAAGCAATTGTAACTTAATACTTAAACTGCAGTAGAAAATTATCACAAAGCTTTAAGACAACTTTCAGAAGATACCGATGAGAAACTGTGTATTATTTGTCAGTTAAACCTGTCAGTGACAGAGCTGTACCGAATAGTGCTTCTTAACATTTGGGCTGAATATTGAAGTTCCGAATAGTCGACCCGAATACTCGGTAGCCCTTCGGCAAAGTTCTCACAGCTTCCAGATTCTGAACTTTGGAAAACATTGGAAACTTCAGGAATGTTTTTCCCTACCAAAGAAAGTCCAAAAAGGCTTGTCATCACTCAACTGTCCCCTCCCATGCCCCCTCCGACCAAATATGGCACTAAGTTTCATTTGCAGAAGAAGCTCAACTTTCCACCCCCCACCCCCTGAGGTTTCCAAAGTTTTTTGAAGTTTTTTTCTGAATAGTTGCCTTGGTCTTCGAAACTTCCGAATACAGCATTTTCGAACCAAATATTGTGATATTCAGTGAATTCTGGAGTTTTCCGAATAATGGGTTCTAGCTCTA
The DNA here is from genome assembly GCA_003113815.1 of Sphenodon punctatus. Taxonomy (NCBI): domain Eukaryota; kingdom Metazoa; phylum Chordata; class Lepidosauria; order Sphenodontia; family Sphenodontidae; genus Sphenodon; species Sphenodon punctatus. The sequence goes on along the minus strand of QEPC01001442.1, from coordinate 468,657 downwards.
ATTAACACACACTTACAAATCTTAGAAGCCTATGGAATGCACATAGAGTTTCTCATGCTCTGACTGGGGAAAAAAATCAATAAGGAAAGCATCTCTCCCTTTTTGTAAACTCTTGGCTGAGAACAACAGGGAATCCAAACAGCTTGGAAAACAGATTGTCTCTTCTTTATCTGTAATTCTTATAATCAAGAATGCCAGCAGTGCATCTACAACTTGGATAATGCAAACTCAGAGACTTTAATCTTCCTATGCTACTTTGCATGGGAGGTCCTTGTGGACCATAAAACCATGCTCCTTTACATCTGTTGTGTTTCTGGTATATATAAAAAAGCACCTTCCTTTAAAGAATATCCAGCTATTTCCCAAGAGGTTCACAGTACACAAGATTAAACCAGAAATGAAAAGGCTTCATTGCTCTCCATTAGCTTTTAATGATTTCCTACCTAATGTTGTGATACTGTATCATTATGTTAGAAATAATCTAGCAAAGTATTCATTCATTACTGGAAGCCTAGAAAAACAAATATTTATTGCTGGTGTTTCTCATGTGCAGCAGTATATTAGTTCACAAGGGTTTTCAGATCTGATGCCAAAAGTTTATTTACTCTGTGAAGAGGTCTAAGGATGGTGGCAGTAACTCAAAAGACTGTTGTTTAACTGCTATTCACTATCTTATATTTATTTATTTTTGTAAATATGGTCGCAGGGGTAGTTTCAGCTTTCTTAGTAAACTAGATTGTAAATAAATCCTTCTGACGTAAGATTGAAATCTAAGATTTTAACTGAAGTCTTTTAAGGGAAAGACACATAGGGTGTCTTAGATGGACCCGGGTCTGCTATGGGAGACCACCCCAGGCCTGTTATGGCTGTGGCAGGTTTAGATGGAGGCGGCCACTGCTGCAGCCCACAGTCCACCATAGAGGTGCAGGCAGATCGCCAGTCACTCTAGGCTGCTGCCCACAGTTCTATAGCATTGTCAGAGTAACCGTCAGATTGAAAAGGAGCTTCAGTGGTCCATCTGTGAGTAGGAAGACCACCGTTCCACCCGCAGACAGTACTCCAGATTTGGGCAGCCTGCTCCGTATGCGGTGCTCTGGGATGTTCTGGAGCACCACACGCAGAGCTGGCCTGGAACAGGCAGCTCCTGCCTCTGCTCCTGCTCTCCCTTACCCCAGGGTGGGGTGGAGCAGGAGAGGATCAGGTGTCTATCTAAAGACACCCATTGTATAGGAGCAGTTTCACACTTGGAAGGAATTCAGTATAAAGCAATACAAAGCAACACCTGCAACACCCCTTTAAGTTATAAGTTCAGAGTAAATTTGTCCTCTTCTGCGGGAAGATCCATTAGTGAAAAGCTTCAGGGAAGGATATCACGGCAATGATTTCCTCAGAGAGATTTCTTCAAGTGGTTATGTGAAGCATTGGGAATGATGGAGGGAAGGAACGGGGAGATTGCTGGCCCACTCATTTCATCCAGTGATTTTATTAGTTGGATGATCCTTGAGATCTCTTCTAACCCTTTGATTCCCTTATTCTACCTGATGCATAAACAAGGATCCAGAAGATGTGAACTTCACCTAAAGACGGTTTAGGCATCTATCATCACTTACCTTGTCATGTCTTGGTATTTGTGAAGAGACAACACTCAGATTTCTAGGGATGTGAGAACAGAACAGGGTTTGAATGTTCAGACGTTCGGTTGTTCGGTTCGAAACCCAAGTTCGGGTTCGGTTGTTTGGTTCGGCGGAGTTCGGTTCAGCCAAACTTGGCCGAACATTCTAAAATAGCGCTATTGATACCAAATTTGAAGATTTTTTTCGGTATCGGTATCATTTGGCCCTGAAACAACTCCTTGTCTCCACCCCTGGTGCCAGGAAGTCTGCTCCTCAGCTGCCTCCCCCTTCCAGTAACATTTTTCCCACCAAAAGTCACGTTTTCCCCACCCCTGAACTCATCTGAACTCACCCAAACATGACCAAACTGTTCAGCCGTTTCTGAGTTCGGTTCTGATGTTTTGTTCGGACGTCTGAACAGACCGAGTTCGGTCCGAACTCCGAACATCTGAACCGCGTTTGCACATCCCTAAAGATTTCCAGTTCTCCTTTATTCATGTTATTCAACTCCCAGGTTTTACTTGGCCCATGCCAAGGACTGATGGGACTGTGGAGGATTGTACAAATTGGGGAGTTACCCTTACAACAATCCAGAGAAGTGCCTTCACCTGCAGCAGGCATAAAAGTCTCCTCCCCAGCAGCCCCTCTTTAACTACAATGGTTTGGAGAGGAAAGTATCTTCCCTTTAGCTTTACTTTTACTTATCTGCTCATGGGAACACAAGAGAAATCAAACTGAGTTAGGAGGCACTTGCCTCCAAAAATGCACATGTAAGAACAAGCCCTATGTGTTGCCCTGGTCCTGTGGATGTTATTGTGCTCCTTTTCCTGCTATTACTATGATTTTTAGTAATATACTAACAATAAGAATAAGCATTGCAGTTGTTTAGTCTTTACTGGGTGGCTTTAGATGGATTCAGAAGCAGCCTCCTCACCCGCACCCCCACCCCCAGAGCTGCTTCAGGGGTGTATCCCCCACGTCCGCCTGCACTCAGCCCCACATGGGTCCGCTTTAGATGGACCCAACAGCTTCCCCGGCCACAGTTCACCTGTGCAGTGCCCCCACACTGGGAGGTTCATAGGATTGTAGGTGTATCGCCCAATGATTTAATCAAATGCTTTCAACTCTATGCTGTTGCTGGGGTAATGGCTAGCCAGGAGTGGAGGTGCATCATGAATCCATCGAGCAGACAAAGAGCAGCTCCATTCTGGGCTGGTACCCTGGGTTTGGCCGGACCACTCCACTGGCAGTGCTCTGGGATGTCCCAAAAGTGGTTTTGCCCCCTGTTCTGCTTCCACATCTGGTGGGCCACCTTCAGATGGACTGGCCAGCCCAGAGGTGAAGCAGGCTGGTGCTGCTGCCCCCAGAGATGCGGTCTGTCTATTAACACTCATTGTCTCCATAAAAGTTCTCATTTGCCCACTATGGTGTCTACACCTGAGTAGGCTACATCTCAGCAGCTATTCTACTGAACAGAAGCCAGAGAACCAAAATTGTACAGCTGTAAATAAACATTCTGTAAAGTGGAGCTACCCAAAGCTGCTCAATATCTGGCATTGAATTAAATTATGCTTCTTGGTTGCTAAAATGTCGTTTAGTGAAACAAAATAGTTACATCCAGATTTTGGTATTGTGATATATGTTACAATAAATCTTTGTTTAAATGAAAGAGAGAAACATTTATTGTCTCAAGGAAGGGAAGTTGTGTTTTTTTTAATTAAGTAATGAATAGCAGACTAAAATCTGCTTATCTACTAAGTATCCTTGCTGTGGGTATTAATACAGTTGAAATGAGTGTTCAGCAAATGAGATCTAAAATGGATAGTGGGTTTATTATTCCATTTTTGCATAGCTCTTCCAGTATCCATCCATGATTGAAAAGGGTATTGCATATTTGAGTTTTCTTGATATTCTGTTTGGGATTTTTTTGGTTCAGTTCTTTCTTTCTTTCTTTCTTTCTTTCTTTCTTTCTTTCTTTCTTTCTTGTGATTTATGCATTTTGGTTACATTATTTTTGGCTGTTGTGCATGTGCAATAGTGCTAATATTGCAAAAATTATTTAACCCAAAACACCAAAATAATAAAACTGAAAACCTAAATCAGATATCTCCAAAATGCATAAATCACAAATCATCAGAAACCAGAAATCACCAGAGTGGATCCCTGACAGAGCACAAACAGATATTGGGGTATTACTCAAACTACCATTTCCTCTTCAGGTGGGGTGAATTCAGTGGGCTTATCCATTTTTTTCAGGGACTCATTTCAGTTCTACTGCAAATACTGATTTTGGTGCATTTGTCCTATTCATATTCATTTGTGTGAAGTGAATTTGGAGGATGGGTTCAAAATGATTCATTTGCAGAATTTAATTTGCTTTGGTTTTTGTGTTACTTCAATACTTTGGTACTTTGATACTTTGGTATTTGGTATTGTGTTCTCATCAGTACTTCATCAATTTTGCTTACTTTATTTGCTTTGCTCACTTCATTATTCAGGGCCTTGTTATTTAGTAATTGTGGTTTTAGCAGTAGTATTTGGGTGGGATGTTCTGAATTTTTTAATGTGAATTTCAATTTGATTGATCTGTCTGTGTGATGTAACATAGTCAAAAGGTGCCCAAAGTGCAAAATAACGAAATATTGAATAATGTAGTAAGCAAAGTAAATGAAGCAAGCAAAGTGTGGTGCAATGGCTAAGTGTAAAGTACTTGGACCAGGGACCCTGCTTTAAGTCTCCCCAGGGTCAGGATCCTGGTTCAAGTCTTGCCAGGGTTAGCCTTAGCCA
>QEPC01001442.1:424191-460512 GCA_003113815.1 Sphenodon punctatus | reverse complement strand
TGGTGTCCTCAAGCGATGACAGCCGAGGATGCTGGGAGCGTATGCAGACGAGCTGCAACCTCACCAGTTCTTGGCCCGCTGGTCGGTGGAGGTTGGGGTGGCAGGAAGGCCAAGCCCCAGGAGAGTCGTGGTGTCCTCAAGCGATGACAGCCGAGGTTGCTGGGAGCGTATGCAGACGAGCTGCAACCTCACCAGTTCTAATTATATACTAGATTACATTGGTCTTAATTAAATTTATTTATTCTGATTTTTACACACACCCTTTCCCAATTAGATTCAGAGTGGCTTACAAAATATAAAAATATATTTAAAACAACAACAACAACAAAAGTCCCCTTTCTCCCCCACCCACCACAGTTTTTTCCCTAACTAACCACTCCACTCAACCCTATCCCTTTCTGCCAAATATTTGGCCAAGCAAAAAGGTCTTACATCCGTTCTGGAAGACAAGCAGGCTTGGGTTTAGCTCCATGCCAGTGTCTGGTGCAAGGTTGAAAGGTTAGGACTTTTACGATATGGGCAGTGCAATCTTTTGGCTATTTAATGCTTTCATAGGCAGGGCAAAGCAAGTGTAAAATGTATGACAGCACAGGCCCTGATGTTTTAGGGGACCCATAAGGGACCTTCTAATACATGTGGTTCATGAATAAACTTGAAAAGACAACATGACTATGAGAAGACTGGCATCAAATATGGACCTGAGACACGAGAGTCTCTCTGTGCTTGAGGGATTTGGAAAGAACTCCCCAACACTTAGAGGTAATGAATAAACTAGAAAAAAATTCAGAAGCATAATTTTATGAGCCTGTAGAACCTACAGTGCAGAGATTCATCAACACATGAAGGGAACTGAACATTGAACTGAACATAAAAAATTAGTTATGGTAACATTTTCCTTTTTCTAATGATTGAAAAAGTGTGTGTCTGGCAAACATTTCTATGTTAATAAGGGGAGAACACCACCATTTCACACGCCCACCCTCCAGCCCCCAGATCCAGCATTGAATGTCATGGTCAACAGCAATGACTCAAGTCTCTTTTGAGTGAATGGAATCATGCTGGTGCTAAGGGCTAAACAGCTAGAAGGTCACACTATTAGGGTCTTATTATATAGTTGATGAGAAGGTAGAAAGTAACCTCTGCTTATGCTGATTCCCAGAAAGTCAGCAGGAATCTAAACAGGTGAAGGAACACTTAAGACAAAGGTTCCCAAAGTATGGTTCAGTCATTGGCCTTGTAAAATGGGCAGAGTGGATAAGATGCAGGAAGACACAGCATGCCAATGACCCGATATGGAGGGATCACAGCTTCAAGCTTGATTGATCTTCAATATACTTTTCATATCTTTGTTGTTGTGTGCTGCCACAGGATTGTAATAGAAAGGGAATGGGTCCAACCCCCCCCCTCCAAAAAAAACACCAAGACACTCCCCTCCAGGAGGTAAGAACCTAGCCCAGGCCCCCGGCTTGGCTTAGGAGGTTTAGAATGCCAGTCAGAATAGTGTGTTGTCCCTTTAAATCCACAAGGGATCAGACCACTATCATCATTGGGCACCGGGCAACCTGTGCAGGAATGCTCCTCCTTTTCCACCACCCCAAACACGCAACACGCACTCACCCCAGGGGGCAGGAAAGATAGTGATGAAGGTGGGAGAAAGAAGGGTCCAGGTCGCAGGGGAGCAGGGAGGGTACACACACACACACACACACAGGAAGAGGAAGGGGGCAGGGATCCCAGGCGGGAAGGCAGACTCACTCTAGGATAATCACAGGGTTCCACACACTCTCAGGAAGATAGGGCCAGGGGGAACAGGAAACACTCACCCAGTCAGTCAACTACCCGAAGAACTCCTTCAGCTGTCGAGGGGGAACAAGGGGGGAATCCAATGGGGTTAAAGTCTCTCTCTCTCTCTCCTCTCTGAAACACGCAAGGGGGCCAGTCTGAAATGGATCAGCACCCATTACAGTACCTCACAGCACCGGCATTTCAGGAGGAGGCCATACCCCCCTTATGCTCCCGGAGCCACAAAGAGTGGGGAGGCACCACAGGACTCACCCCCGTACCCTGAACAGCGTCGGGAGGCAGCACTTCATCAGCTCCCTGTTGTGGCGGCTGCTGGCCAACCACCGAATCCGAGGAAGTCCCGGGGGGTCAGGCAGCCCTGCCGTGGGGCTCAATGTGGGGGCTTGGCGTCTTGGGCCCAGCCATCCAGGAAGCCACAGCCGCGGAACACACAGGCAGACCCTGGAAGTACCCCTCTCAATCCCCCCGCCCACGGGTCCAGGGTGGTTCGGGCTTCTCTGGGTGGTGTTGGTGGAACAGGTGGAGCAGACATGGGGCCGAAATGAGAGACGCGGGTTCCCAGGAACGATCGTCGGGGCCATACCCGGTCCAGTCCACTAAATAAATAGTGTAGACAACCGGGGAGTAACTTAGAATCCAAAATAGCCTGAACCTCATAACTAGCATCATTGGTAGGGATGGGCAAACAGAATGGAGTTCGGAAATTTGTTTTGGTTCGGTTCAGTTTGAAATTCGAGTTTTGAAATTCGGTTCGGTTCAGTTCGGTTTGAAATTCGAGTTCGGTTCGGAAGTTTGGTTCAGTCAACCAAACAGACCAAGTTCGGTCGAATTCCGAACTTCCGAACTAAGTTCAGTCATTCAAAACCAGTTTTTTTGTGTGTGTGTTGCCACTAGGAATGGGCAAACAGAACGGAGTTTGGAAATTTGGTTCGGTTCAATTTGAAATTCAAATTCGGTTCGGAAGTTCGGTTCGGTCAACCGAACAGACCGAGTTCGGTACGAACTCCGAACTTCTGAACCGCGTTCGTCCATCCCTTGTCGTTGGGGCCTACAGGTACAATGGGCGGCATAGTGTCTGGGAGCGGTTCTGGTGCAGATGCCTTTTTGAGGAGGGACACATGAAAAGTAGGGTGACTCCGAAGTCATGAGGAGAGTTGCAGTTTAAACGTAACATTGTTAATACATTTAAGTATAGGGTACGTCCCTATATATATGTCATCCAATTTCTGGGAGGGTCATGTGGAAGGGTAGTGACATTTGTCGACCCAGACGTAATCCCCAGGTTGTAAGGACTCTGCAGAGCAGTGATGCCTATTCGTGTATTCCTTGTAGTGTTGGCGAGACTTGACGAGAGTAATTTTGGCATGGTGTTGAGCTTGCTGAATATGGTGGAGTAGGCTGTCTGCTGCTGGAACATGTGCCGTAGAGAGATTTGGAGTTTCGATTTGGGGGTGGTAACCATGAGATACAAAAAAGGGAGAGTCACTTTAGGAAGTGTTGGGGGCATTGCTATGTGCAAATTCTGCAAGGGGGAGCCAGGTATACCAGTCGCCTTGAAGGTAGTTGACATAACACTGCAAGTAATGTTCAAAATCCTGGTTCACTTGTTCTACTTGTCCATTTGCCTGGGGGTGGTACACTGTCGTGGGGTTCAGTTGAATGTGAAGCGCCTTGAAGAATGCCCGCCAAAAGCGTGAAACAAACTGCGAACCTCAGTCGCTTACAATTTCCATCGGCCACCCATGTAAATGTACCACATGGCGAATGAACAGTAAGGCTGTCCGTTGGGCTGTGGGAAGCCCCTTACAGGCAATAAAGTGGGCCATCTTAGTAAAATGGTCCACCACAACACATACAGTAGTGTAGCCTCGATAGAGGGGAAGTTCAACAATAAAGTCAATACCGATTTACTGCCAAGGACCCTTAGGAGGTTCCCTAATTTGCAACGGCCCTTGAAGTATTCATCTTGAGGTTTTTGTGCGTGCACAGGTGGCACAGTTACTGACGTGTTGCTGAACATCTTGTGAGAGGGATGGCCACCAAAAGGATCAATGGATTATACTATAAGTCCGGTCACGGCCGGGGTGTCCCACTAATGGATATGAGGTTGGCAGGAGGGAGAAACGATGATATGACCCTGCTGCTTCAGGAGACCTTGGTCCTCAACAAAGGTAGGGTAGGTGGCGGGTAACAATTCCCAAGCCGTGGCTTGCACAAGTTGTTCTTGCGTTACGTAGGTACCCGCAAATTCCTTGTTATCCAGATTCCTCCCTTTCTGGGGTTTCTCCTCATCTTTTCCTTCATGATAGCGAGATAAAGCATCAGCAAGCGTATTCAGCCTTCCTGGAGGATAGCGAATCACGAAGGTAAAGAGTGCAAAAAAAAAGAGCCCAACGTGCATGCCAGGCATTAGTGATTTGTGGTGTTTGAAGGAAAGTCAGATTTTTATGGTCAGTTTCAACAGTAACGGGGTGCCTTGCTCCCTCTAAGTAATGCCACTAGGTTTTGAATGCTGTCTTAATGGCTAAGAGTTCCCGATCAAAGATTGTGTAGTTCTGTTCGGCAGGGGTGAGTTGGCGGGAATAATACGCACAGGGTAGGTCATGGGCGTTAGCGTGATCGGGCTGTGACAGTACAGCCCCTAGTGCCTTGTTTGAGGCATCAGCCTCGACTTGAAATGGTTTATTAAAATCAGGATGGCAGAGCAAAGGAGCTGACATGAAGGCTTGTTTTAGGTGGTCGAAGCTTTGTTGTTGTTCCGCCATGTAAAGTCTTGGTGTTTCCTTAGTAACCGTGTCAAAGGAGTAGTAAGTTCTGCATAGTGGGGAATGTACTGTCAATAATAATTGACACTGCCAAAGAATCATTGTAGGGGTTTCACAGCCTTCGGGGGTGGGGGGGCATTGGCGAATGTCTTCCACCTTGTGTGGATCCATTTAGACCCCCGTAGGGGTAATGATAAATCCAAGGAAGTCAAAAGAAGCACATTTTTCCAATTTACAGAACAGTTTATGAGTTCGTAATTGCTGGAGGACACACCGCACATGTCCTACATGTTGTTCTAGATTAGCAGAGTAGATTAAAATATCGCTGAGATAGGTGATCACAAAGACGTCTAGGAGGTCATGGAAAATGTAATTGATAAAATGTTGAAACGTAGCGGAAGCATTGGCCAGGCCAATGGCATTACGAGGTATTCAAAATGTCCATATCGGGTCCAAAAAGTCGTCTTTCATTTGTCACCCTCCTGGACTCAAAGAAGTTTATAGACCCCCCGAAGATCGAGCTTCGTGAAAATGCAAGCCCCTTGGAGACGATTCAGGAGCTCTGGAGTCAAAGGAAGGGGATATTGGTTTTTAATAGTCATGTTGTCCAAGCCATGATAGTCGATACAGGGACGGAGACCCCCAGCCTTCTTTGGCACAAAGACTATTGGGGCCCCTGCTGGGGAACAGGAATGGCGTATGAAGCCATTGTGTAAGGCTTCCTCGAGGTAGAGGTGTTTCGAGCTCTGACGTGGAGAGAGCATAAATGCGGCCGAAAGGAGGTTTGGCACCAGGTTGGAGATCAATGGGACAATCATATGACCTTTGAGGGGGCAAGGTGGAAGCAGATTGCTTATTAAACACGTCCTAATACGATTGATACTCGGGGGGAAGACTTATAGCTTTGGAGCCTGCGGTCCCAGAGGACATGGTCGCCATCTGTTGCCCCGGAAGGTTCTGCAGACATCTATGTTGGCAGTATTCAGAAGTAAATTGCAATTGGTTGTGAGTCCAGAAAATCTGTGGGTTGTGCATGCGGAGCCATGGCAACCCTAAGACCACTAGGAACAAGGGGGTAGAACCTACATCAAAGGCAAGAACTTCCTGGTGCTTCCCAAAAGTACATTGTAACAGGCACATTTGGGTTGTGATGGGGCCAGAGATCAAAGGGGACCCATATATAGTGTGTACTGGCTCTGGAGAAGGTTTAGGCTCCATTGGTAATGCCTGAGAGGTTACTAGCTCCAGATCTATAAAGTTACTGGAGGCCCCATAGTCAATCAATGCCCATACCACAAAAGAGTGTTAAGGAGAGGCCAGGATGGTCAGGGGTATTTGGAGGTGGAATAGCTTGATCAAGCATGCCAGGGAATTAATGTTCAAGCCCGGGGGGCAGGTTGTGCACCCCGGGCAGAGGAGTTTCCCGTATGTTTACCTTGTGTTGCCAGAGCTGGGCAAGCCTGAATAAAATGAGACATTTCACTGCAGTAAAACCAGGCTCAGGACCTCCACCGCCTGTCTCTTTCTTTGCAAGTAAGGGGTCCTAGAGCGGCTCCCAACTGTTGTCCGGGTTTAGTCAAGTCCCCTCCCAGGTTTGCCATTGCAGGGATACGGAGGGCAAAGGTGCGATTTTCCTGGCACAGTTCTCTTTGCCGCTCAGTTAAGCGATCATCAATTTGCAATGTCAGTGTAGCCAGCTTCACCCAGGTGTCTGGTAGCGCAGTGAAGGCGAGTTGATCCTTCAAATCCCTGACAAAACAGAACTGTAAGCACATCTTCAGACCAATGCAATTCGACAGATAACTGTTGAAAACGAGTCACATACTCAAGTAAGGTGCCTTTCCCTTGCTTCAAGGACATAATCTGTGCTTGGGCATCCCTGATCCGATGGGGATGATCGAAGAGCATTGTGAATTCTCTAATGAAATTAGCATAATGTATCAGCAAGGGGCTTTTCTCTTTGAGTAACGATGAAGCCCACTCCAAGGCTATGCCCCCCAGATTGCCTATAATAAAGGCTATTTTCAATTTGTCTGTGTGGTATGTAGCGGGTTGGACCGTGAAGGTTAAATCACATAAGGCCAAAACCCCCTGGAAGGCCCACTGATCCCCCTGAAATGTGTCAATTTTAGGTCCTTTTGGTTCCTGAGGTGGGGCAGCCCCTGCACCCCGGGGTTCCTGAGCAGGGGGCTGCTCCGGGGGTGGTGCTACTGTGCCTACCGGGTTTTCTGCCCTGGGCCTCACCTTAATTGCCACCTCCAATTCTCCTTGCTTGGCCTTTATGTCCCGAATCTCCATGACTAGGGACTGCACTGCCCATACTAGTTCAGCGAGCTGGTCAGCCACATCCATCATTTCCTTCTCAATAGAGAAGGCTATCACAGGGGCAGGGAAATTTGGGGTCGATAGAAAGGGAATGGGTCCAAACCCCCACCCCACATCAAGACACTCCCCTCCAGGAGGTAAGAACCTAGCCCAGGCCCCCGGCTTGGCTTAGGAGGTTTAGAATGCCTGTCAGGATAGTGCGTTGACCCTTTAAATCCACAAGGGATCAGACCACTATCATCATTGGGTGTCGGGCGACCTGTGCAGGAATGCTCCTCCTTTCCCACCACCCCAAACATGCAACACACACTCACCCCAGGTGACAGGAAAGATAGTGATGAAGGTGGGGGAAAGAAGGGTCCAGGTCCCAGGCGAGCAGGGAGGATACACACATACACACACAGAAAGAGGAAGGGGGCAGGGATCCCAGGAGGGAAGGCAGACTCACTCTAGGATAATCACGGGGTTCCACACACTCTCAGGAAGATAGGGTCAGGGGGAACAGGAAACACTCACCCAGTCAGTCAACTACCCAAAGCACTCCTTCAGCCGTCCAGGGGGAACAAGGGGGGAATTCAATGGGGTTCAAGTCTCTCTCTCTCTCCTCTCTGAAGCACACAAGGGGACCAGTCTGAAACAGATCACTGGCGCCATGTGCCTCACAGCGCCAACATTTCAGGAGGAGTCCCCGCCCCCCTGATGCGCCCGGAGCCGCAAAGAGCGTTGAGGTACTGCAGGCATTGCCTCCACACCCTGCACAGCATCGGGAGGTGGCACCTCATCAGTTCCCTTTTGTGGTGGCTGCTGTCCAACCGCCGAATCCGAGGCAGTCCCGGGAGGGGGGGAGGGCAGGCAGCCCTGCCACGGGGCTCAATGTGGGGACTTGGCATCTCAGGCCCAGCCATCCAGGAATCCAAAGCCACAGGACACAGTGGCAGACCCTTACATTATCCCATTATTGGTTGCTGTCCTAGCCCCACTCTGCCCTATATCCTTATTCCACAACAATTTACAATTCTCATAAATTGCTATTTGGTATTAACAAATGTGATGGCAGACTGCTTAGGCCTGCTGAGGCTCACTTTGGCCTGAAGTGCACCATCACTTCTGTTGGAGCCCTGCCAATTGTTCGCCCAGGATGTCTCCCAGGCATGATAGTAGATAGCCCAGACTGCAATCGGAGAGAACTCCTGGGTCACAGCCCAGGCTACCATCTGCCCGATCAGGCCAGAGTGAGCTACAGCAGGCGATAATGTTCATTATACCCTGTCACGACCCCATCTGGATCAAGCCCGCCATGAATGGCCACCATGGTGGCCACCATAGACCACCATGGCTGCCCATCCTAGCGGGAGGGGTGGGGCACTCCTGATGCAGTATGGAGGCAGGGTTGGCCGGCAGCACATTTATTCAGCTCCCTGCCCTTCCAGGTGGCCCATCTGCCAGCACATTTGTTGTCTGGCTGGATCTGATCCTGACCGTATTGCCAGCAACTTCCCGGTCCGGATTGCATTGTGATGGTGGTGCTCTGCCATTATTTCTGTAAACACCCTATGTAACAAAACTCCTAAAGGACTCTCATACATAGTAGTCAGTTACAACAGAACATTATGGGAGCCATAGTCTGCTCAGGAGTAAAGCCCATAAGACCAAGTGGGGTCAGACCCAGAATTCTCATACTGCACCATGGATGGTTCCACAGTGCAATTTAAAATAAACAATGTTGGAAACCAAGTTCTGTTCCTTGCGCCTTTTTCTTGCTTTTCATTTCAGACCGACCCAAAACAAAAAAATCATTATTTTGCTTTCACTTTGGGTGACCGAAACAACATTTTTCTAAGAGAAAATTTCAAAGAAATTACTTTCTTCCCCCATAAAGCTTTATTTCTGTCCAAGCAGCATTTTTTGGGGTGGAGGGGGAGGTTTTAACCAAATTTTTCCACACACCACTACTGCGGCAATTCCTGCTTAAGGTTTTGCCCAAAGAGAACCTTTCCTTTCCCTCAATGGTCCTTACAGACTGACACATGTTGCTGTTGCGTACAATTGTTATTTTATGTCCCAAACCCTGTAAATGTAAATGTAGTGCACACACGATTTTGCATGTGGAAAACTGTATTGGTTTCTTTGGAGGTGCAAGTTCAGAGGCTTTCACAGTAGTTAGGAGATACATTCAGGGTCATGAACATGTTTTCACAAAAGAGATTGGCAGGCTGAAGAAAGTTAAGTTGTTTCCATTTTTATATAACTCTATCTTCAAAAGCTTAGTTTATCTTGAAATTTTAATGAAGACATCAAAGGAAATCCCGAAATAGATTAAGGTTTGAGGAATCTCTGTCATCATGTGAGATAATTACCAAAAAAGGCTAATGAGACAGGTTTGCTGTCTCATTACTTTGCAAAGTTTGGAGGCTGTGATGGATTGGATGCGGCGGAACAGACTGAAGCTCAATCCTGATAAGACGGAGGTGATGGTGATGGGTAGGGTGAGGGAGGTACTGGCTCCCCTGGTAGGGGGGGTCCACCCTCCTGTAGCCCAGCAGGTTTGGAGTCTGGGGGTGGTGTTGGACTCGGGGCTCCTGCTGAATCGGCAGGTAGCGATGGTGGTTAAGGCCTCTTTCCAGAAGCTGTATCTGGTACAGAGGCTGTGTCCATACATTTCCAGGCCTGACCTGGCCTCCCTCATTCATGCCTTCATCACCTCAAAGCTAGACTACTGCAATGCGCTGTACGTGGGGCTTCCCTTGTTNTTCTACTTGTCCATTTGCCTGGGGGTGGTACACTGTCGTGGGGTTCAGTTGAATGTGAAGCGCCTTGAAGAATGCCCGCCAAAAGCGTGAAACAAACTGCGAACCTCAGTCGCTTACAATTTCCATCGGCCACCCATGTAAATGTACCACATGGCGAATGAACAGTAAGGCTGTCCGTTGGGCTGTGGGAAGCCCCTTACAGGCAATAAAGTGGGCCATCTTAGTAAAATGGTCCACCACAACACATACAGTAGTGTAGCCTCGATAGAGGGGAAGTTCAACAATAAAGTCAATACCGATTTACTGCCAAGGACCCTTAGGAGGTTCCCTAATTTGCAACGGCCCTTGAAGTATTCATCTTGAGGTTTTTGTGCGTGCACAGGTGGCACAGTTACTGACGTGTTGCTGAACATCTTGTGAGAGGGATGGCCACCAAAAGGATCAATGGATTATACTATAAGTCCGGTCACGGCCGGGGTGTCCCACTAATGGATATGAGGTTGGCAGGAGGGAGAAACGATGATATGACCCTGCTGCTTCAGGAGACCTTGGTCCTCAACAAAGGTAGGGTAGGTGGCGGGTAACAATTCCCAAGCCGTGGCTTGCACAAGTTGTTCTTGCGTTACGTAGGTACCCGCAAATTCCTTGTTATCCAGATTCCTCCCTTTCTGGGGTTTCTCCTCATCTTTTCCTTCATGATAGCGAGATAAAGCATCAGCAAGCGTATTCAGCCTTCCTGGAGGATAGCGAATCACGAAGGTAAAGAGTGCAAAAAAAAAGAGCCCAACGTGCATGCCAGGCATTAGTGATTTGTGGTGTTTGAAGGAAAGTCAGATTTTTATGGTCAGTTTCAACAGTAACGGGGTGCCTTGCTCCCTCTAAGTAATGCCACTAGGTTTTGAATGCTGTCTTAATGGCTAAGAGTTCCCGATCAAAGATTGTGTAGTTCTGTTCGGCAGGGGTGAGTTGGCGGGAATAATACGCACAGGGTAGGTCATGGGCGTTAGCGTGATCGGGCTGTGACAGTACAGCCCCTAGTGCCTTGTTTGAGGCATCAGCCTCGACTTGAAATGGTTTATTAAAATCAGGATGGCAGAGCAAAGGAGCTGACATGAAGGCTTGTTTTAGGTGGTCGAAGCTTTGTTGTTGTTCCGCCATGTAAAGTCTTGGTGTTTCCTTAGTAACCGTGTCAAAGGAGTAGTAAGTTCTGCATAGTGGGGAATGTACTGTCAATAATAATTGACACTGCCAAAGAATCATTGTAGGGGTTTCACAGCCTTCGGGGGTGGGGGGGCATTGGCGAATGTCTTCCACCTTGTGTGGATCCATTTAGACCCCCGTAGGGGTAATGATAAATCCAAGGAAGTCAAAAGAAGCACATTTTTCCAATTTACAGAACAGTTTATGAGTTCGTAATTGCTGGAGGACACACCGCACATGTCCTACATGTTGTTCTAGATTAGCAGAGTAGATTAAAATATCGCTGAGATAGGTGATCACAAAGACGTCTAGGAGGTCATGGAAAATGTAATTGATAAAATGTTGAAACGTAGCGGAAGCATTGGCCAGGCCAATGGCATTACGAGGTATTCAAAATGTCCATATCGGGTCCAAAAAGTCGTCTTTCATTTGTCACCCTCCTGGACTCAAAGAAGTTTATAGACCCCCCGAAGATCGAGCTTCGTGAAAATGCAAGCCCCTTGGAGACGATTCAGGAGCTCTGGAGTCAAAGGAAGGGGATATTGGTTTTTAATAGTCATGTTGTCCAAGCCATGATAGTCGATACAGGGACGGAGACCCCCAGCCTTCTTTGGCACAAAGACTATTGGGGCCCCTGCTGGGGAACAGGAATGGCGTATGAAGCCATTGTGTAAGGCTTCCTCGAGGTAGAGGTGTTTCGAGCTCTGACGTGGAGAGAGCATAAATGCGGCCGAAAGGAGGTTTGGCACCAGGTTGGAGATCAATGGGACAATCATATGACCTTTGAGGGGGCAAGGTGGAAGCAGATTGCTTATTAAACACGTCCTAATACGATTGATACTCGGGGGGAAGACTTATAGCTTTGGAGCCTGCGGTCCCAGAGGACATGGTCGCCATCTGTTGCCCCGGAAGGTTCTGCAGACATCTATGTTGGCAGTATTCAGAAGTAAATTGCAATTGGTTGTGAGTCCAGAAAATCTGTGGGTTGTGCATGCGGAGCCATGGCAACCCTAAGACCACTAGGAACAAGGGGGTAGAACCTACATCAAAGGCAAGAACTTCCTGGTGCTTCCCAAAAGTACATTGTAACAGGCACATTTGGGTTGTGATGGGGCCAGAGATCAAAGGGGACCCATATATAGTGTGTACTGGCTCTGGAGAAGGTTTAGGCTCCATTGGTAATGCCTGAGAGGTTACTAGCTCCAGATCTATAAAGTTACTGGAGGCCCCATAGTCAATCAATGCCCATACCACAAAAGAGTGTTAAGGAGAGGCCAGGATGGTCAGGGGTATTTGGAGGTGGAATAGCTTGATCAAGCATGCCAGGGAATTAATGTTCAAGCCCGGGGGGCAGGTTGTGCACCCCGGGCAGAGGAGTTTCCCGTATGTTTACCTTGTGTTGCCAGAGCTGGGCAAGCCTGAATAAAATGAGACATTTCACTGCAGTAAAACCAGGCTCAGGACCTCCACCGCCTGTCTCTTTCTTTGCAAGTAAGGGGTCCTAGAGCGGCTCCCAACTGTTGTCCGGGTTTAGTCAAGTCCCCTCCCAGGTTTGCCATTGCAGGGATACGGAGGGCAAAGGTGCGATTTTCCTGGCACAGTTCTCTTTGCCGCTCAGTTAAGCGATCATCAATTTGCAATGTCAGTGTAGCCAGCTTCACCCAGGTGTCTGGTAGCGCAGTGAAGGCGAGTTGATCCTTCAAATCCCTGACAAAACAGAACTGTAAGCACATCTTCAGACCAATGCAATTCGACAGATAACTGTTGAAAACGAGTCACATACTCAAGTAAGGTGCCTTTCCCTTGCTTCAAGGACATAATCTGTGCTTGGGCATCCCTGATCCGATGGGGATGATCGAAGAGCATTGTGAATTCTCTAATGAAATTAGCATAATGTATCAGCAAGGGGCTTTTCTCTTTGAGTAACGATGAAGCCCACTCCAAGGCTATGCCCCCCAGATTGCCTATAATAAAGGCTATTTTCAATTTGTCTGTGTGGTATGTAGCGGGTTGGACCGTGAAGGTTAAATCACATAAGGCCAAAACCCCCTGGAAGGCCCACTGATCCCCCTGAAATGTGTCAATTTTAGGTCCTTTTGGTTCCTGAGGTGGGGCAGCCCCTGCACCCCGGGGTTCCTGAGCAGGGGGCTGCTCCGGGGGTGGTGCTACTGTGCCTACCGGGTTTTCTGCCCTGGGCCTCACCTTAATTGCCACCTCCAATTCTCCTTGCTTGGCCTTTATGTCCCGAATCTCCATGACTAGGGACTGCACTGCCCATACTAGTTCAGCGAGCTGGTCAGCCACATCCATCATTTCCTTCTCAATAGAGAAGGCTATCACAGGGGCAGGGAAATTTGGGGTCGATAGAAAGGGAATGGGTCCAAACCCCCACCCCACATCAAGACACTCCCCTCCAGGAGGTAAGAACCTAGCCCAGGCCCCCGGCTTGGCTTAGGAGGTTTAGAATGCCTGTCAGGATAGTGCGTTGACCCTTTAAATCCACAAGGGATCAGACCACTATCATCATTGGGTGTCGGGCGACCTGTGCAGGAATGCTCCTCCTTTCCCACCACCCCAAACATGCAACACACACTCACCCCAGGTGACAGGAAAGATAGTGATGAAGGTGGGGGAAAGAAGGGTCCAGGTCCCAGGCGAGCAGGGAGGATACACACATACACACACAGAAAGAGGAAGGGGGCAGGGATCCCAGGAGGGAAGGCAGACTCACTCTAGGATAATCACGGGGTTCCACACACTCTCAGGAAGATAGGGTCAGGGGGAACAGGAAACACTCACCCAGTCAGTCAACTACCCAAAGCACTCCTTCAGCCGTCCAGGGGGAACAAGGGGGGAATTCAATGGGGTTCAAGTCTCTCTCTCTCTCCTCTCTGAAGCACACAAGGGGACCAGTCTGAAACAGATCACTGGCGCCATGTGCCTCACAGCGCCAACATTTCAGGAGGAGTCCCCGCCCCCCTGATGCGCCCGGAGCCGCAAAGAGCGTTGAGGTACTGCAGGCATTGCCTCCACACCCTGCACAGCATCGGGAGGTGGCACCTCATCAGTTCCCTTTTGTGGTGGCTGCTGTCCAACCGCCGAATCCGAGGCAGTCCCGGGAGGGGGGGAGGGCAGGCAGCCCTGCCACGGGGCTCAATGTGGGGACTTGGCATCTCAGGCCCAGCCATCCAGGAATCCAAAGCCACAGGACACAGTGGCAGACCCTGACATTATCCCATTATTGGTTGCTGTCCTAGCCCCACTCTGCCCTATATCCTTATTCCACAACAATGTACAATTCTCATAAATTGCTATTTGGTATTAACAAATGTGATGGCAGACTGCTTAGGCCTGCTGAGGCTCACTTTGGCCTGAAGTGCACCATCACTTCTGTTGGAGCCCTGCCAATTGTTCGCCCAGGATGTCTCCCAGGCATGATAGTAGATAGCCCAGACTGCAATCGGAGAGAACTCCTGGGTCACAGCCCAGGCTACCATCTGCCCGATCAGGCCAGAGTGAGCTACAGCAGGCGATAATGTTCATTATACCCTGTCACGACCCCATCTGGATCAAGCCCGCCATGAATGGCCACCATGGTGGCCACCATAGACCACCATGGCTGCCCATCCTAGCGGGAGGGGTGGGGCACTCCTGATGCAGTATGGAGGCAGGGTTGGCCGGCAGCACATTTATTCAGCTCCCTGCCCTTCCAGGTGGCCCATCTGCCAGCACATTTGTTGTCTGGCTGGATCTGATCCTGACCGTATTGCCAGCAACTTCCCGGTCCGGATTGCATTGTGATGGTGGTGCTCTGCCATTATTTCTGTAAACACCCTATGTAACAAAACTCCTAAAGGACTCTCATCCATAGTAGTCAGTTACAACAGAACATTATGGGAGCCATAGTCTGCTCAGGAGTAAAGCCCATAAGACCAAGTGGGGTCAGACCCAGAATTCTCATACTGCACCATGGATGGTTCCACAGTGCAATTTAAAATAAACAATGTTGGAAACCAAGTTCTGTTCCTTGCGCCTTTTTCTTGCTTTTCATTTCAGACCGACCCAAAACAAAAAAATCATTATTTTGCTTTCACTTTGGGTGACCGAAACAACATTTTTCTAAGAGAAAATTTCAAAGAAATTACTTTCTTCCCCCATAAAGCTTTATTTCTGTCCAAGCAGCATTTTTTGGGGTGGAGGGGGAGGTTTTAACCAAATTTTTCCACACACCACTACTGCGGCAATTCCTGCTTAAGGTTTTGCCCAAAGAGAACCTTTCCTTTCCCTCAATGGTCCTTACAGACTGACACATGTTGCTGTTGCGTACAATTGTTATTTTATGTCCCAAACCCTGTAAATGTAAATGTAGTGCACACACGATTTTGCATGTGGAAAACTGTATTGGTTTCTTTGGAGGTGCAAGTTCAGAGGCTTTCACAGTAGTTAGGAGATACATTCAGGGTCATGAACATGTTTTCACAAAAGAGATTGGCAGGCTGAAGAAAGTTAAGTTGTTTCCATTTTTATATAACTCTATCTTCAAAAGCTTAGTTTATCTTGAAATTTTAATGAAGACATCAAAGGAAATCCCGAAATAGATTAAGGTTTGGGGAATCTCTGTCATCATGTGAGATAATTACCAAAAAAGGCTAATGAGACAGGTTTGCTGTCTCATTACTTTGCAAAGTTTGGAGGCTGTGATGGATTGGATGCGGCGGAACAGACTGAAGCTCAATCCTGATAAGACGGAGGTGATGGTGATGGGTAGGGTGAGGGAGGTACTGGCTCCCCTGGTAGGGGGGGTCCACCCTCCTGTAGCCCAGCAGGTTTGGAGTCTGGGGGTGGTGTTGGACTCGGGGCTCCTGCTGAATCGGCAGGTAGCGATGGTGGTTAAGGCCTCTTTCCAGAAGCTGTATCTGGTACAGAGGCTGTGTCCATACATTTCCAGGCCTGACCTGGCCTCCCTCATTCATGCCTTCATCACCTCAAAGCTAGACTACTGCAATGCGCTGTACGTGGGGCTTCCCTTGTTTCTGGTTCGGAGGCTGCAGCTGGTGTAGAATGTGGCAGCCCGTCTCCTTATGGGGACGGGAAGGCGGGAGCACATAACACCTGTGCTCCGTACTCTGCACTGGCTGCCTATAGCTTACCGAGCCCGATTCAAGGTGCTAGTGTTGATCTATAAATCCCTACACGGTCTGGGCCCCTCATACCTTGGGTGCGGCCTCACCCTCCGCACCTCAGAGCGATCCCTGTGGTCCACCGGGGGTGCCTTTTTGGAGGTCCTCTGTGTAAAGCGGGGGGCCATAATGGAGAGGGCATTCTCGGTGGCCGGGCCGAGGCTCTGGAATTCCCTCCCAGAGGAAGCCCATCTGGCCCCAGGTCTGTTGTCGTTTCGGCGAGCCTACAAGACCTGGCTGTTCTTCCAGTCCTTCAGAGGGGAGGGTGGTGTAGGGGGGGATTGTATTTTTAAAACATTGTTTTAATTAATTTTATTGTGTGTTTTTATGCTGTAAGCCACCCCGTGATGCCGTAGGCATAAGGGGGTGGCTAACAAATATTTATAAATAAACAACCAAATATTTATAAATAAATAAAAAAATATTTCAACAAAAATGTGAATATGTTTCCTCCACTGGCTGAATTAAATTGAGATCTAGTAACTCTGCAGCCTGAACAGTTGTGTTAATTGTTAGGAAACTATTAGGAACAAACTTTTCCAACACTTTTTTGTCATTTCAGCAAAAGATTGCATCTGTAAACCAACTAGAATAAATTGTATTTATCTTGGGATATGGTCTAATATGAAAACATAAATATTTATTATACCATTAATGCAGGGTCTATGAGACTCTTGGCAAGAAGTCATGTTGAGCTATGTATCTGCATGCACAGAGGACAACACATTAGCATGTGTATACTAAGTCTTCTCTGATTCTCCCTCCTCCTTTGTTCTCTGTGAAAGCCAATTACATTTTGAATTACTAAGCCCCCTCTGCACTTTCTAGAGTGCTAAATGCACAGTTAGTCTAAAAAAACACCCTCATATGACACTAAAGGTCTAATGTCAATTAGACCATTTTTAAACCGCCCTTGAGGTTGCTGGTTTAACTCTAATTGGCACCTCTGTAATATATAATACGTCATTTGAAATAATTTACAAATTGTTTTTTTGTCTTCCCAAGCATTACTTAATGTCATTCTCATCGTAACCAAGCCAAGTACGTGCACTTGAGACCTTGCATCTTCATGACTGTTAGACCCCTTGTCTCTCCCTCTGTTCCCATTCCTATGTCTCTCCCCCAGCTCCTGTCTCTCAGATTGTAAGTCCTAGGGGCAGGGACCGTGTCTATTTTATTACTTTGTAAAGTGCCAGGCACACTGCTGGTGCTATATAAATGTTTGTTAATAATAATAATAATAATAATTAATAATAATAATAATGTAGTACAGTTATTGAAGTGGCAGACACTGTCAAATTGACTATAGAAACTACTCGGGTGGGGGAGTGAGATTATATATGGTGGCAACCAATTTTCTTTCATTGTCATCAGCTGTAATGCTCATTAGTGCATGTTGATTGGATTAAGGCAAGCAAGTGAAAGACAGTGCACTGGTTGACCAACCTACCAGATTTTTATTAAAAAATTCCATCTGTTTGTAATTCAAGTGTGCTGGTATTGCCTAAGGAATTTTGTAAAAAAATAATTCAGCTTCATTTCAGAGCTGTGAAGATCCTCAGACTTTTGTAGAGTTTCCATGGATTTACACCAGCATAAGTGAGAGGAGATAACCTCAAATGAATGAAAATTAAAGAATGTTAAAGTACCGACTCAATCCTGGATAAGCATTACACAATGATTGCTGTTTTATTTGGGATAGTGCCAAGATGACTCCATTAGGAGAACACAGGTTTTCTAGGCACTGAAGCAGATACAAAGGGTGCAGCCACATAGGCACCGGGGGCTCAATCCCTGCATAGCCCCATGGTGGGCAATTGATGCCACCACACTGTGGAGCAAGCATGGGGAGCCAGCCACATGGTTCAAGATTGGGCCTGGTGCCTGGTTTACTATGGGGGGAGGTGGAGGGAGTGTGATCCTTTACCCTGCCTGTGAGCTGATGGAGAAGGGGAGACTGGTAAGAGCGTGTTCCCTCTCCCCAGGCCCCCTCTCCCTCAAGCAGCTGTCAGTGAACTGTGGGAGAGGGGAGCCTGTGCTTTTCCCAGGCTCCCCTCCTCCCACTGATTCACCTGAAAAACAGCTGACTGGGGGGAACCTAAAGGATAGCATATGTTCCCATCTCTTCACCCTACAAATAACTGATTAGGGGAGGAGGGGCCCTCCCCTATGATCAGCTGTTTGTTGAGCTGCAAGTGTGCCCCTCTGGGCTCCCCCATCAATCAGTCAGGCAACACTGAGAACCTGCCCCCAGCCATGACATGGCAAGGCAACACTTAACAGGCACTAGAGCCCAACACTCGTTGCCTCATCTTGGGTAGCCTTACCACATTTGGAGTAAGACTGCTACGCTTCGTATCCTCAAACCTTTTCCAAAGACATGAAATGTAACATAACAGCCAGCTACTCGCCCTGCTCCAGGATGGAGGGAACATCTGGTGGCTGCTGGCCACACAATGCACGGCATCGTATGCCCCAGCTGCCTGGAGTGGGGGTAAGGTTAAAGGGTGGTAGCCTCCTCACTCTGTCTCATGTGGCTGCACCCAAAAATGGGATTCTTTATCAAAACAGATTTTTAAATCCATTGGGCTTATTCTCACAAGCACTTTTTTGGTGGCAAGTACTTCATAACCCAATTTAACCTCCCCTGTGTTCACACAAGCATGGGGAATAAAATATAGTAGTGGAGAGAGCACTTACCTTTCTAAGCAAGTGCTGCAGAAGGTTTGGAGTAGGGAGGGAGGTTCCTCCTCCAATACACATCCCATCTCCCCACCTAAAATAGATATGTACCCATGATATGAACCATCTGCCCTAGAGAAGCTACTGCTGGCTTCTCTTTTGAACTCATTCACTAGAAAAGAGCTTTGGATATTGCTCATGATATCCAAATAGTGTTTGGATATCATTAAATATCCAAGTTAAATGACTAATTTAACTTGGTATTAGAGACTCTTTATACTAATACCCTTCATGTTGCAATGAGTCCAAGCTCATCCTGCACCCAACAGAGTGGCAAAGAGACCTGAGCTACAATTGGTGGAGGAATCAAGTTTTGAGACTCAATCAAAATGAGAACTGTTAACACGTTCTATCTATGAAAATTTGGAGTCTGGCTGTTTGAAGCCAGAAATGCTGCCAAGGAACTTTTAGTGAGAAACCTGCATTTTAGTTATTAGGGAGAGTCAGATAGATATACAACAAGTTGCATATCTATCTGACTCTTACAGGTAAATCAATCCAGGGGCCCTTTTTGGTTTTCTCTTTGGAAAAGCAAGACACTGTCTGTGAGCTACTGAGAACAAACATGTCCACGTAAACTTATCTTCTAACAGCAAATGACAAAGAGATGCCATATTTGAAGGTAGTCACAAAGATTGAGTTCACCATTTTACCTGGAATATGCATTACTTGGCTTTTGAGTGCTTGATTTCTCTATCTTAACATTGCATAATGGTATTGTTTCCCACTTCTTCCCACCTGCATGCACCCCCCTAATGGGTCCCCCATTCCCAGGAACACCCCAAATGGGGTGTGTACAGGACCCAAGAACACACCTGATTTGGGTCTCCATGGGAGTGGGGGTGAATGCAGGTAGGAAGAAGACTCTTTGCTTCCCCCCACCCCCATACTTGGTTTCTCTGTCGTAACATGTCATAATGCCAATGGTCTTTCCTCAGTATGGAACTATGACATGTTAGCTACCGTGGGGGGGGGGGGGGTGCACAGGTCAAACCAAGCCCTGAACTCTAGGAGCAGAGATGCAACCCAGGTACCCAGCAAATTCGGCAATCCATTGGATCTGGGGTACCTGACTCACTCCAGTTGCTTTCAGGCACCAACTGGAACTCGAACATGACCAAACAGACTACCCAACTCCCGAGGCTGACTCACCTCTCAGCTGGGCTGCTGCTGCTTCGGTCTGGTCACTGTGTTGCTTGCTGCTCCCTAATCCTCTGTCCCACACATTACTCAGCTGATCTGGGGACTTCTTGACTCAGCTTTTTCTAAGTGGGAGGAGCAGGGGCTTGGGGGAGTGAGAAGGCCTCTTTTCATCTGCATGCACCACTGTGATGGGGCCCCCATTCTCAAAAGCCCTCAAAATGGAGTACACACACAACCCATATGCAGCCCATTAGGGGGGTGTATACATGTAGAAAGAGGCCTTCTCACTTCTCCTCAGAAAAAAGCCAGTGGGGAAATCCCCAACTCAGCTCACAGCAACCAGGACAGGAGAAGCAGCAACCTGGCGGTGATGTGAATCAGCCTGGGGAGCTGCAGGTGCTAGGAATGGTGTCCTAGTATGCCCCAGTAATACCCACATTTTGGGCCAGAAAGCAACTGATAGGGGGCCAAGTACTCCATCGTGTATCTGCTGGGGGTGCCTGAAAATGTAGGTATTATCCACAGGTAGCAAAAATATGTTACCCAATGCAGCTCTACTCTAGAGGAGCTCTGTGCAAGCAGTCAGAAAAATGGTAGGAAATGTTCAGAGAGGGCAGGAGAGGGAGTTGGACCAACAATCGTCCCCCACCCCCAGTGCTCTGGGTGCTTGCAAACGACTCCAGCAAGCAGGAAGTTTTCAGAGTGGGCAGGGGCTGAGTGCTGGCCCTGCCAACTTGTCAAACTTCCTTCCTGGGGAGGTTTCTGCCACCCACGGGGAGGAAGGGGCTAGGGTCGGCCCCAGAGTTTGTGAGGTCATGTGCGAAGTCTTGGGGTGGGGCCTAATTTGCATAATTAGGCACCACCTAATTATGCAAACGTTTAAATTTACATAAAACTTACTCCCTCTGGACAGGAAGGATTCCCATTCTCCACCCCTCCGAGCAACCATGGAGAAGCATGGCCTCCTAATGCTTCCCTCCCTCCCCAGCCAAGTGTCTACCGTCACTCCCCAGGAGTGGTTCCACTGCAGGGGCAGCCAAGCGGGCAGTGAGGGAGGCACAGAGCGACTGACTGTGTCCGCTGCCTTACTGGAGGAGGGTGTGAGCTTAGCCAGTCTGGCCTCCAGGGCCTGTTGCTTCTTACTGCTGGTGCCGCCTGTGCCTTGTGCATGCATGCAGTGCAACCAGTCCAGAGGTGCTGCTATAACACACACAAGCCAGCTTATTAAGCGCATTATGCCATGAAAAGAGACATATAACCGGTTCAGTTGTGCCCCCATAATCAGTTCATGCTTCCCCCACCCCATAACCAGATCATTTGTGCCCCTGCCCCCATATAATCAATTCACACTGCCCCCCACCCATAACCATTTAATTTGTGCCCACGGGGCAGCGTGAATTGATTATATGGGGGTGTGTGCAAATAAACTGGTTATGGGGTGTGGGTTTAAAGACGGTATTCTTGTTAGCAATAACTTCATTAGGAAGAGTTAGTGAAATAGCAGTCATAATAATCTCAGAACCATATTTGCAGATTTATTTTCCAAGACAGAATAGACATTGCTTTACATCCTAAATTTCTACCTAAGATAGTATAAGTAAGACAGTTGTGAGAATGTGACCCTTTTTACATGGGCCTCTCCCAGCCACGAACATGCAGATTTCTGTGTATTAATGGGTGAGGGAACCCCGTGTGAATGACATGGTGCACGCGCCCATGGTGAGTGAGGGTGCATGCGCGCTCGCTTAACATGCATCCCCACTCACCCCTCTACTCATCCCCATGCACGGAGCAACCGGGGGAAACGGTGGTTACTATGTGGGTGTGGATGTGTGGTGGGTGAGTGGGGATGCGTGTGCAGCCATGTGCATGGCCCACCCATGTACTGGCGCGCCCACGGACTCCCCACCCGGCGGAGCCATGTAAAAATATCATGTGAGGACCCACTCAAAGAAGAACAGAAGGTTGCTACCTTGTAAACAAGGTTATTTGAGATGGCCCCGAACATTCTCACAAATACCCACCCTTCCAGCCCCGCATGGAATTCTTTTCTTATATTTCTAGAAAGTGTTGAAAGGAACTGTCATTCAGAGGGGAAGGTTCTTTTTATACTAGAGGAGCTTGAGACCATCATGTGGTCTATTATTTGAATAGGGTGACCGTGCACAACCCAGTTGTTAGTATGTTGGGAGCCATCTCGAAGAACCTTCTTTACAAGGCAACAACCTTCTGATCAGCACGTGGGGAGGAGCTGTTTGTAAACAAACAGCCTTATCTGCCAGCCCAATGGAGTGTTCCCACTGCTGCTGATGCTGCTAGAAGGCAGAGGCAGGTGAGGGATGGAGTCTGGAGCCATGGAGGGGAGGAAGAAGAATCACTTACTGGGGGAGAAGCTGGCTGCAGTCTGCTGCCCAGCCAGGCAAGTGTGGAGCCCCAGTTGGCTGCAGGGCCATGTGCGGCCGTGCATATAACACATGCCTGGGGCCGGTCCTCGATGGGGCTCACTGGCACCGGGCACTCTACCAGCACCTTTTTGGGGCGAGGCAGAGGCTGGTTGGGATAGTTGGGAGGGTCATTGTTTAGGAAGGCCCCGTACCCTTGCTCTTAGAGGGGCCAAAGTTTGGGCATAAACCTGAGTCTACCACAGTCTTACTATGCCACTGCAGACAGTCATACCCATTCTGGGTTAGATCATGGTGTTAGCATGTAGTCTCCAGTAAGTGGCAGTGCTAAGATGCAGGCTTCAAGGAACACAAGGAAATAATGGCCCTTTTTTCCCACAAGACACTCCCATGCATGGAAACCCATCATCCATGTGGGGGAGCATTTCATGTAAATGTAGAGGTATGTGGGGGTGTGCTCCCATGACCCCATGCATCCCCATCACACCATGTACGAAGCAACCAGCAAAAAGGTAGGTTGCTCCATGCATGGAGGTGGGTTTATGTGGGTGTGCAGCCATCTGCACCCTTCTCCCATTCACGGCCTCTGCAGCAGTGCTCCATCTGCCACACGGACCTGCCCCGCCCATCCCCACCCATTTAAAAAAGACCAATATTTGTGTTTCTCAAAGACTTCAGGCTTCCTATGTCATCTCAGTTGCTCTGGAGCAGGTGGGAAGATTAGGGGAATAGGTATTTACACCCTTTTTAAATGGTCGGTCCCACCTACTAATGGTGAATCAAGGTTCAAGGAGGAAACATGGTTCCTTGTGCTCACTACTACTTTTTTTTTACCAAGTTGCCCCTCGCACTGGGTACCTATGATGACTGAAAGATGGTGATGGGGGGTGAAGAATATGTGGCAGGCAAGCCAGTCTTTACTTCCCATTCCACCCCACCACAGCCCCATAAGGATAAGGTACAATCTAGACATATATATGTCCATGCCCAAATAACTAGAAATCCTCAGACAAACATGATTTAACCATATCTGAAGCTAGCTCTTCCTCCCTTAATCTCTCCCCATTCTCCTATTCAGCTTTTACAAGAGGGAAGGAGGTCCAAGCAATGATTTGCTATTTTTATTATTATAAAATATATATTATTTAATTTAATTTAAAGATATCATTTATGGTTATAGAAGTTCTTACCTAAAGTACACAATATTTTGTGAGCATGAGTATGGGATTTTAACTATCACCTGTAGTAGAGTATTCAGCTTATAGTGAAAGCTGAATGGTATATCCCATAATTAACTATCAATTCACCAATATGTGGTTATACATTTCACACTGCCCATTGCAGTCATTTGCTAGCAAAGGCTGTGTCTCTTCCTCATGGAGTGAATGTAGAAATACCAAGACTCTGTACTGCTAGTTGTTAAGGTGGTTATTTAAAAAAAAAAAATTTAATTGCATCTCTGTTGATGCGGTTTTATATAGAAATTGTTATTCATTAGATGGCTAAATTGCTATTTAATACATTTGAATTTGAAATTTCTTAGGAATCTAACTTGCTCTTCTGAATTAAAGCATATACTGTTGGACTTGGGCAATGCTTTTCTCCTACGCAGTTCTGCTACTTTTTCTTACATGGAATGTATGCCTTGGCATGACTCAGTAGTAATTAAAGATAAAGAACCACCTTCTTGTGCGTGGGAATGGCAAGCTGACAGTGGAGCTACAAACCAAATGAACTCCAAACCAACTAACATAGTTTGCTCCACTTGGTCTATAGCTACACATTGGGAGAATATGAGTCAGATCCTGTTCACACTAAAGCAAATGGATGATTTGACACCATTGCCTTGTATGGGAATAGGATCAGATCAAATCAAAGGGCATTGCAGTGGCAGGAGTATTTCTGTGCCAATATTCAGTTGTCTTTCCACCTCAGTTGATCTGAGATTTCCAACAGTGGTTTCTTCTTTGTAGCCACTTACCAAAAAGTTCCTCCTCCTTTCATATTTATGATAAGCATCAGCTATTCAAGACAAGGTTTTTTTGTTTGTTTGTTTCCGTTAAAATCTTTAGAGACCAATCCAAGACTCCGCTGAAGTCAGTGACCAAACTTCCATTGACTTGAATGGAATGAGGATTACATCTGAGCTGAAATCCCTCCTCACCCAGACGCTCCGCAGACCATTGTGACCAGTATGAAGACAGTGCGCGACCCAAACCCTGCAAACCTGGCCGCTCGCCATCCCCCAATCTTATCCGCATCCCGTGCCTTTCCCAACACCAACTGCCTTTCTCCTGCTCCCTCTGGAACTGCCGCTCATCCATGACTAAAGCC
Source organism: Sphenodon punctatus (assembly GCA_003113815.1). NCBI lineage: Eukaryota > Metazoa > Chordata > Lepidosauria > Sphenodontia > Sphenodontidae > Sphenodon > Sphenodon punctatus. The sequence continues at coordinate 435,868 of QEPC01001442.1, read as the reverse complement.
CCCTTCACACATGATCTCTTCCTCTCTCGCCCCTTTCAACTCCTTGCTCCTACAGAAACCTGGATCTCGTCCTCCAATTCTGTTACCCTGGCCGCTCTATGCTCTGGGGGCCTTTCGTTCTCTCACCAACCCCGCTTTGAGGGCCAGGGAGGTGGCGTGGATTTCCTCCTTGCCAAGCACTGCCAATTCAAAACCCTTTCCCCTCCTCCCTCCCTCTCCTTCCCCTCTTTTGAGGCCCACTCTGTGTGCTTATACTCCCCTCTATTCTCTATCTACACCCTGTCCCTTGGCAAAATTATTGCATCCCATGGATTCCAATACCATCTCTACGCTGATGACACCCAACTCTATCTCTCTACCCCCTCTCCCTCCTCGTCTATCCACTCACGCCTCGTCAACTGCCTCTCTGATATCTCTGCCTGGATGTCCCGATGTCAACTTAAGCTCAACATGGCCAAGACTGAACTCCTCATTTTTCCTCCCTCCCCTTCCTCTCCCTCTAACCTGACCATCTGCATCGATGGGGGTCACCATCCATCCCGTTCTCCAAGCCCGCAACTTGGGCTTCATCTTTGACATGCACCTCTCTTTTAAACCTTACATTGATCCTGTGGCCAAATCCTGCCAATTCGCTCTCCACAACATTGCCCACATCCGCCACTTTCTCTCTATCTCCTCGGCCAAAATCTTTGTTCATGTCATGGTTATCTCTCGCCTCGACTACTGCAACCTCCTACTTGCTGGCCTCCCTTGCTCTCACCTGTCCCCCCTTATTGCAATCCAAAACTCTGCCACCAAGGTCATTCATTCTGCCCATCGCTTTGACCATGTGCAGCCTCTCCTCCTCTCCCTTCACTGGCTCCCCCTTCCTGAATGTATCCTGTTTAAACTCCTGGTTTTCACATTCAAATTGCTCCACAACCAAGCTCCCCCTTACCTCTCGGACCTAATTTCCCTACGCACTCCTGCATGTGCTCTCCGCTCTTCCTTTGTCCCCTCCCTCACTCTCCCTCGTTTCTCCTGCTCACCTAACGGCCTTCGACCTTTCTCCCTTGCTGCCCCCCATGCCTGGAACTCCCTCCCTGCCCACATCCACCTTGCCTCCTCCCTCCGCTCCTTCAAATCCCTCCTCAAGACCCACCTTTTCCTTGCTGCCTTTCCCAATGCCTCCTAGTCTTTTGCCGTACACTTACTGTCTGCCCTCCTGTTGCTGACTGCTGCAACCAACCTCTTTGTAACCAAACCAAGCATATGCACCTGAGGCTTCGCATCCACTTGAATGTTTGTTTGTCTTCTCCCCTGTCTCTCCCACTGTCCCCTCTCCCCCCCCCCCTTTGTCTTTTAGATTGTAAGCCACCGGCAGGGACCGCGTCTAATTCTATGTTCTGTACAGCACCAGGTCACACGACTGGCACTATATAAATGTTTATCATAATGATAATAAATAAAATAATAATATTAATAATAATAATAATAATAAATATGTACCGGTGCAAAAGGGCAAAATCCACCATATCACCTCACATGGTTAGGATGCCAGAAATTGTCCACAAAGCACTCATCAGGTACCATGTAAGATGGTATGGTGGCAGTAGAGAGAGAGCAATTACAATAGAGGTGAGATGAGCAGCAATCTGGAGGCTGGGGGAATCCTGACTCCTTCCAGTGTGGTCTTAGATCTCCCAGGACCTAGTTTTCATTTGAGTGCATGTGTAAGATGCCTGGATGCATGTGGGCATGTGCAGATTCAAGCAAGTGCTGGTGATCTGTGTAGACAGGCAGGCACACATGCCTTGGGAATTCTGTACATGTGGTTTGCCTAGGCCCTGGGAGACACAAAACAACCCAAAGCGCACCTACAGATCCTGGATCACTGCCTGACTTGCCACTGCCATTTCCTTGCCACTGTCTCTGTGTCCTCCACCACTGGAAGGTGGAGGAAAAGAGGCTTCTTTATTATCAGGGGGCATCCAAACATGATACTATCCAGACCTACAGGAAGTCAGTTACCTGTATTAATTCACAGGTACCAATTAGGTAACTGAAAGACTACCCAGAATTGTGGAGATTTATTTATTTATTTATTTATTTATTTGTATTCTGTTGTCCTTCCCCAAAGGGTCAGGGTGGCTTACAAAAAATATAAAATACAATATAAAAACATTTAAGATACAACACGCCCCCCAAACCCAACTCAACCTCACTCTCCAAAAACCTCCCACCTAATCCCTATCCCCCAGCCCATCCTCCCCCTTAAATCACACCCCCACTCCCACAAATGCAGTCTCTGCCGGCCAAAATCTGACAGGAAAAAAATGGTCTTACATTGCCTCCAGAAGGCCACCAGGCTTGAACATAGGTGGACTCTCTAGCGGTGGAAGTTCCATAGCAAAGGTGTGATGACTGAGAACTCCCTCCTCATAGTTGAGACCCAGCAAAAAAATGGAGTCTCCAGGAAGGTGCTCCTAGCCGACCATAGAAACTGAGACAGGACACGGGAAGCCAGGCAATCCCTCAAATAGATGGGTCCTAGGGCTTTAAAGATCATCATCAGCACCTTGATTTGGGCCCGTAAGCCTATTGGCAGCTAGTGCAACGAACGGAGCACTGGCGAGTACAAAAATACATACCCATTTCAACTCTATTCACATCCTTATCTCAGAAGCCTAAATCATGCCAGCAAAATCCAGCACAAAAACAAATCTAAAAGGCAGCCTTCTTTATGCTCTAGTGTTTATTAGGAACTGCTTGCTGTGAAAACATGGCAAATTGTCAGCAAGGTTTGCCAAAAGATGTTACATGAGTAAAAGCTGAGAAAGACAGCAATATTTTGCTGTGAAAATATTTTCCAAATATGTTTGCTATTTCATAGTGAAATTTTTATGAAGTGATAACTAGAGCCTTCCCTCCAGCTCTAGCATGTGTCTGATGTTGAAAGGAAGCTGCACTTTAAGGTAAAGCATTGCACTGTGCACCTAGTGCTTCTCTGTATAGAGTAACAGCTACAATCACATTCGCTTTTCTTTGTTCCTCATCTAACATACAGATATATTTAGAGACTGAAAACAGCCAATATCATTGCCTTCTTACTCTGATGAAAGCAAGGAAGGGAAGAAGTGAAACAGAAATGGCTGTTAATATGAGCCTCTGACCCTTCCCTTTGCCTGGTTAAATGTCTTTGGGGCAAAAACAGATGAGACGGTGGCCCACAGTGGCTCACGTTTTCATGCTTTGGTTCACACACCACTGGCATGTCTATTGAGGGCCTGCCAGATGTTGGACTTGGATTTCCCCAGGCCGTGTCAGAGGCTACCTCAGATTAACGCCAGGTCACAGCCCAGACAAGGCTCTGCCTGATTAGGGTAAAGCGGACTACAGCGGGATATCACATGTGGTGTGGTCTACCGTGGCCTTGCCCAGATTAGGTCCACCATGGGTGACCGTTATGTTGGGGGGTGGGTCACTGGGTGCAGCGCAGGGGCTGCATCGGCCAGCTGAATATTCCTGCATCTCCCTGGCAGCCCAGCCATGGGAACGTGTGATGTAACCTGAAGCATAAGGAAATATCTTCAAAGCAAGAAAGAGCAAGATCTTATTCTGGTTTCAGACTCCCTTTATTTTCCTTGTACTTAAAACAGAAACTGAGTCAGTAGTCTTAAATCAGCTAAACTTTATTTCAAAGAGTAAACAGATTATCCAGGCACAGGAGTGCTTGGATAATGAAGGCACAGGACACTGTCCATTATAAACCCCAAACATTATATCCCCTTCAAAATCATGATGGGTTACAGTACCACTCTGAAATTTGTTGTGGATGATCACCGGGGTGAGAGGGTCCAGCCATCCAAACATTTACCTGATCACAGGAGGAATGGCTGAGATATGGAAGTTTGAAATTGGAGACCATTATGCTGATTTCCCCCACTTAGCAACTGTTTAGATCCTAGGACTCTAGCTGCTAAACAGAGTATGGAGAAGGGCTGTGATGTTTATAGAAAATTCAAGTCTGTGGCTGAGGGGTGCCTTTGAATAATTTTGTAGAAATTCAAGCATATAATTTACCCTCTTTTGGGGTGTTTTAGGATCCATTAAAGTCATTGGATAGGACATTCACATGGCCAGAATGTTCACAGCTGCAGCTAACCTTAAACCTAGGCTGTGGATTTCAATGCCCACCCAAGTCCCATTGACAGCATTCTGGGCAGGAAGGGGTGGGGGAGGAAATTACTGCTGCCCCTCCCACCCGGATGCCCCTTGAACCCCTCATTTTCCTGCCCCCTGTCTGGGCAGGGAGCCAGGGGCAGGAGGTACTAAAGTTGCCACCACCTTCCCACATCCCTACCTCTAGAGTAAACTCTGAAGTTTAATTCTGCTTCCCACTGTGCCTCCCCCGGCGTGGCTGTCTACCTGTAGTGGCTCAACCTCTGGAGCTGTTGCTGACACCACTGCCACTCTGCTCCTCTCTGCCAGTGTAATTTTCAAAGGGCACACGGTGCCAGGCCGTGCACAAGCACACTGTGTGGCCGCCGCCATGTCCCTAGTGCAGCATGGTGGGTAGTGTAGTCTAAGCATGTCACACTAGGGAACATGGCAGTGGTCTCACAGTGCGCTTGCGTGCACCTGGCAAAAATTACACAAGCAGAGGCAGCAGAGCAGTGGCAGCGGCACAACTCTGCACTGAAGCCCACAGCAGCAGCAGCTCCTCCTCCTCCACTATCACCAGAAACAGTGAGCTATGGGGAAAGAGGGGTATGTGATAGTGATCGCTTTCCAGGTGTGCATGTTTTTCTGCCTGTGTGTGTGGGAGAGGTGTCTCTGTGTGTCTGTCTGGGAGAGATGTATATGGGTGTTTCTGTCTGTGTCAAGGAGGTGTGTGTGTCTCTGCTCATGTGTGTGAGAGGTGTACCTGCATGTCTGTGTGTGTGTGTGTGTGCGCGTGCACATGTGCACATGCTGCAGGCGAGGGGGACTGTGTGTGTGTGCGTGCATGAGTGCTGGAGGAAGGGGACTCTGTGGGGCGGAGGGAGAACTGTATGTGTGTGTAGGGTCTGGGCTTGTGAATGTGTTGTGGTGTGTGTGTGCTGGTTTGGGGCACATAGCATAGCACCTGGATCAGGTAAGCAGCAGTCCTCCTGATTTCCTGTCAAACAGGAGTCAGCTGCTGCTCTACAGCAGGTAGTCCCCAGCAAGTAGATGCCTCTTGACACACACATCCCCTCAACTGGAATCAGCTGTTGCCCTGGGCATATAGCCCAAGGTTCAGGGCTCTAGGGTATGTGCCCCCACACTCCTCAGCTGGATCTAGTGCTGCCCTGGAAGCAGGTCCCCCATTCGATCAGGATAAGTTGATACCCTGGGGTATATAGCTTCCATGGGGGTGATGCACGGGCGTGTGTGCTAGGGGGAGGGGGAACTGGATGTGTGGCTTCTGCCACTCCATAATCTTTATCCCAAAACACTGGAACTTTTTAGAAAGGATTAGGAGATTTATGAATTAATTAATGTATTAATCAGGCTCCTAAAATGAATGCTTAGCATAATGAGCCAGTAAGAGTCTTTCTTTCTTAAGTTATGTTCTATATATGTGGTAGCCCAGTCTAAGATAGTACCTGGCCCTTACTCTGATTAGCACCCTTCACCATTAGTAAAAATGCTTTCCAAACAGTTTAAGAAGATAACATGTAGAGAGAGTGGTTTATTGCTACTTATGGCTTTCCCTTTTTGTGCTGTCATTTCAAAAAAGAAGGAACCAAAGTTTAAAAACCAATTTTAAAATAAAAAAATGAGAGATGTAAATGCTTGTAACTGTGCATTTCCTCATTCACCCTTAAAAAATCTGTAATTACATGTAATGCAAAAAATCAATACATAATCTATAAGCACCTGCTGCCAGTATTCATTCGAGAGAAGAATTCCAAAGAGTTCATGTAAAACTAGAAGATCTGCTCTGGGTCTAATGCTTGTTAAATCCTACCACATTCTCAGCATCCTGACTTCAGGTACGGCAGGAAAGTGTAATGGTAATGAGTCAAGGAGACCGATTCAAAACTAATGAGGAAAAAATTAAATTCCATGGAAGTTCCCTTGCTCTCAAATGGAGTGACCTTCATGCCTTCTGCTACAAGTGTGGAGAATAATAAATGAACTGCTATGACAGAAGTATGAGAGCATCCATAGGTCTGCTGGCAGCAGCCAGCGTGGGCAGGGAATCAGTTTACACTGGCGATACCGAGACCAAAACTCGGGTTGGTTGCTCCGTGTGTCATGTGTTCAGTGCACTGAAAATGTGCATTCATTGTGTGCATTCAGAGCAGGGACAGTTCATATGTTGGAGGCCATGGCAGTTAGTCAGTCATACTATTAATTGATCACGCATATATGAAATAAGCAATTTTGTTTGCTGCTAGCAAATGTCTGCAATGCCCAAACAGTCTACAAAGTTAAACCCACAGGGCAAGAAAGACTAACTGAAATGCCCCCCCCCCCCATTCACTTTCACTGTGGGGAATAATGCCTTGTGATTTAATTCCCCTGAGCCTCCAATCACGAGCTGGTATCAAACACAATGGTAAATGAGCAGCCTGTTAGATATCACTTAAAATGAGCATCTTATCGAATATCATTTAAAATGCCACAAAGAACAGAATGCCTCTAGAATTGAATATTTGCCAAACCATCTTGATCATCTCAGTACTTTGCACTGTAAGTAAAGCGAGTAATGCACCTGAGGGCTTCTTCCCACCACAGACACACCTTGGGCAGCCTTAGCTGCCAGCAATACAACTTAAGCTCCCTTCTCTCTCTCCTCCTTCATCCTTGATGCCAAGGAAAATATAGCATCTTCCCTGAAAGATGACAGGGAGGTGTTTTTAGGCTCAGAAAACTGTGTCTGCTTTGTTTGAAAAAACAAACAAACCAGAAAATCTGTTTTGTCATTAAAAAGCTTTAGGATTCAACCAACTGAATTCCAGCCAACTCTCCCTAGGGAATAGCACAAAGCAACTTAACCATTCAGAGCTTGAACCACATAATGGTCTTATTTGGGGCTTGGGGGTGATTTCAAAGGCATCAAAGGTTCAGAGTCTAGGGGTGATATTGGATGCAGATCTCTGCCTGGAGCGACAGGTGGAGGTAGTGGAGAAGATCGCTTTCTGCCGCTTGTATCTTGTGCGGAGGCTGCGTCCGTACGTCTCTGGCCCAGACCTCACCTCCCTCATCCATGCCTTCGTCACCTCGAGACTGGACTACTGCAATGTGCTCTACGTGGGGCTGCCTTTGTTCCTGATGCGGAGGCTGCAGCTAGTGCAGAATGCAGCGGCCCAGCTTCTTTTGGGGACGGGCCGTAGGAAGCACATAAAGCCTGTGCTCCAGACTCTGCACTGGTTGCCAATAGTGAGCTGAGCCAGGTTCAAGGTTTTGATATTGATCTATAAGGCCCTTCACGGTCTGGGCCCCTCGTACCTCGGGGACCACCTCACCCTCCGCACCCCAGAGCAGCTCTTTCGGTCTGTCAGGGATGCCTTCTTGGAGGTCCCCCATGTTAAGAGGAGGGGCACAATGGAGAGGGCATTCTCGGTGGCCGGGCCACACCTTTGGAACTCCCTCCCGGAGGAAGCTTGCCTGGCCCCAAGCCTTTTAATATTCTGGTGAATTTTCAAAACCTGACTGTTCGCCCAGGCCTTTGGGGAGGGAGGGGGGAGGGTGGGGTAGGTTTTTTTTTATCCCCCTCCACCCTTATTTATTGTATATTTATTATTATGTTCCCTGGTCCAGTTTTAATTGTTGTTATTTTATGAGTGTTTTAAAATATTTTATAGTTGAATTTTTATATTTTGTTGAGACTAAAAGCCACCCTGAGCTGTTTCAGGAGTGGTGGGGTATAAATAAATAAATAAATAAATAAACAGACTTAAGGACCTCTGCCTTTCAGTGGCTCCTGTGTAGGTTTTATTAGTGATTTGTTTTCTACCTAGGGTAACAGTGGGGAAATTCAGGACTGAGTTAACTAAAGCAGGTTCCATAAATTCTAAAGTCATTCCCTCTTCTCACCACCAAGACCTTGTTTAAATGGGGGGAGAGGGGGCAATCCCAGATTAAGGGTATGAATTTAATAGGAATTAGATAATCCACTTGGCTGTAGACATTCTGCATAGGGATGGGCAAACATAACCGAGTTTGGAAATTCAGTTCGGTTCGGTTCAAAAACTGAGTTCAGTTCGGAAATTCGGTTTGGTTGACCGAACTATTTGAGTTCAGTCCGAACTCCGAACTTCCGAACAGAGTTCGGAAATTCAAACCCCATTGAACTAAATGGAATATTATCTTATAGGGATGGCCGAACAGAACTGAGTTCGGAAATTTGGTTCGGTTCGAAAATCGAGTTCGGTTCGGAAGTTCAGTTTGGTCGACTGAACTGGTCGAGTCTGGTCTGAACTCCGAACTTCCGAACCGTGTTCACCCATCCCTAGTTCTGCATCCAAGCAGGGGGTTAGACTAGATGATCCTCAATGTTCTTTCTAACTCTATGATCCTATGACATTGATACTCTGGCTATGATCCACATACCATTTACTCCAGTGAGACTACTCCAGAGTAAGTGGTTTGTAGGTCACAGTCTCTGTTTTTGAAGGGGAATCTGTTTTCAGAAGCTGCAAAGACAGAAGCAGATGTAGGGATTCTGTCCTGTTGTGACTGGGGAGGTAGTGACTAATTCTATCTTGGGGAGAGCACCGACGGTGCCGATTGCTGCTTTTTATCCAGTTTAGAGCTGAAATGAGTAGTGGGTGTAATCCCAAAGTTTCCATAAAAACCAACCCACTGAAGTCCATAAAAAGTTGCTATTAGTGATTAAACAAATAATGACTCGCTTACTTGCGGGTAGTATTCTCTTGTTCATATTGGCAGCCAAATGTCTGCTTTGGAGTGCATGTTTTTTCAGGTCCAGTTCATTTGTTCTGTTTGTTTCTTGTTCATTCAGTTCATTCCAGGGTGGTTCCAGGTCATTCAAACTATTTCTTGTTCTTTTCCCATCAGTGTTAGTTTGTTTCTTTGGTTTGTGAGAACAGGGGGGTTCCTGATTCCAACTCTGTTGTAAGATGGAGCATGAGTGTACCAGAAGCTAGGTAAAATGAAGCAGGGATCAAAATGGCAGGAAATGGTGAGGGGAGAGGAGGGAACTTTTGGAGGTTTGTGGGAAGGCAAAGTGGGGAGTTGAACTTCCATGGTAGTTGGCGAAAGGGGGTATAACGGAGTGCATAGGAGAGGGAGCCAAAGGGAGGAGGGGACAGACAGGGGCTGGTGTGGGGTAAGCAGGGAGTATGAATGGGAGTTGGGGCAGGGAGAGCTTAATTCTGAATTCACCTCTTGAGCTCCCCCACTTTCAAGTCCTATCTGTCTTGTGGAGCTTTGTACTGATTTTCAAAGTGGTCCATGGGAGGGACAAAGTTTTCCCTCCCCTTGACCAATGACATCAGAGCAGGTAGAATGCAATGGAGCCCATGCTGTGGCTGGACAGCCTGAAGCCAAAATTACTGGTTGCATAGGATGTAGCCTGGGGATACCTGGCAAGAGGTTTTGTAGAGGATTCCATGGATGTTCTATAGGATTTGCTGGTAGGAACCCCTTTTTTTCAGTCCCTACCTTGCTACTGACTCGCTATAAGAACTTGCAAAAGCCCCTCCACTCTCTGTGCTTCATTTTTCCCCTAGGAGATGCCAGTCCTACACTGCCTCATTAGCTAGCACTTGTGGAGGGCTCTGCAGCTGGGAGTGAACCACTGTCCCATTTCTACCTGAATGAGGCTGCCCAGAACTGTGACTCCCTGACTCTAGCAAATATTCCACCGTGCTTGTGCACAGGCAGCATTGGTGAGGATGATGTGTATGTGTGTGTGACTTCTCACTACCCATCCTGCCCAGCTGTCCCACACTGAAACAGACTGTTACAGGAAGAAACAGGCTTGGCCTAACACCACCCACCATAATCTTACAGACAGTCCTCCCCCTCTTCCTCCCTCCAATTTTTGGTGCTGGAAACTTGTGCCCCACAACACAAGTCTGAAGTGGGAAGATGGGCCACTTTACAAAGACACTGACAGTGGCATGCTGCATTGCCTTCCACTTGCAGGAAAGGGAGATTTTGGTTAGATATCAGGATAAACTTCCTAACAGTAAGAACTGGGCAGCAATGGAGCAAGCTGCCTAGGACGTACTTATACTTCCCATGACTTGAGGTTTTCTATTCAGGAAGAGGCTGGACAGGGATGTTGTTGCTGTATTAATCCTGCATCAGAGTAGGGAGTTGTAGGGATGGGCGAACAGATTCGGGTTCGGCCGTTTGGTTCGGTTGCGTTTGGTTCAGGCATTCAGTTCGGGCATTCGGGTTGTTTGCTGAGTTCGGGTTCAGCCGTTCGGTTCGGTCAAGTTCAGTTTGGTTCAGCCATTCAGAAAAAGTATCACGAGAGCTCGTGATTGCACCAGAAACTGGAAATTCGACTGGGTGAAGAGCTGTGTGTCTAGAGAGTGTGTGTCTGGCTGGGTGGCTGTTTGTTTTGTGTGTTTTGGCTGTTTAGGTTGAGTTTGGCTGTGTTGTTTGGCTGGATGGTGAGTATTGGTGTGTGTTGGTTGACTGTATGTTTTGGCCGAGTGATTTAAAATAAAATAAAATGAAATGAAAAAGGCTGCAGTGCTGATTCCCCAGCTGGGGGCCAACTTTCTGCTCAAGGAGGAGGAAGAGATCGCTGCCCATAGATCTCCAGTGGTGGTGCCCAGCTCCCGGCTGAGGAGCAAGTGATGGACTCAGGAGGTGCTGCCAGGTTTGTAAACTTTTTTTTACTTTGGGGACAAGAAAGGCTCTATCTGTTAGAGCGAGCTCACTGGCATGCGGGTGGAAGCGTGGGTGGTGGGCATGAGCATCAGTCAGGCACAAACAGTGGGCATCAGCAGGTGGCAGTGGATGTCTGCCACAGAGAGAGAGGGTACTGTAGTGTGGGGGACTCTGGCATGAGCACCCCCCCAACATGTGCCAGGCTAGCAAGGGTCTCCACTAGGGGTGGGAAAACCAGATCTTCCGGTATCTGATAATGCCGGTACTGGGCATACCGGCATTATCGGATTCAAACCGGTAATCCGGGCCATTTCCCGGATTCCCGGTACCGGATTTTTTTTACATTGCGCCCATTCAAATGAATGGCCGCAATGTAAAAAAAAGATCCACAAAAAAAATGCGTTTCCCTCCCCCTCCCAGGCTGCGTGGGTGGAAGGGGGGACACCCCCACCCACCCTGGCCAGCCTGGATTCAAACAAAAAAATTCCCCTGAGTGTCCCACTGCAGCTCCGGGCCGCCGCCTGCAACCCAGAGCCAGCCCCAGCCCCAGCCCCAGCCCCAGCGGCCGTCCCAGCAGCAGCCGGTAAGTATACTGTTAACACCCCCCCAGGGATCACCCTACTTCCAAGTTCCCGCACCCAGGGATCTCATACCTTCATTGAGCTCCGGCGGTCCGGCGGCTTCAGGGCCGGCTGTGGCTGCTGGCTTCAGACGCTATTAGGCCTTCCGGGGAAACCTGGAAGTTCCCCGGAAGGCCTACCTGCTGGGGCTGGCTCTGGGTTGCACGCAGCGGCCCGGAGCTGCAGTGGTACACTCAGGGGAATTTTTTTGTTTAAATCCAGGCTGGGCAGGG
>QEPC01001442.1:411124-422170 GCA_003113815.1 Sphenodon punctatus | reverse complement strand
GAAGTCCCCTGCAGAGAGAGATTGGCCACCCAGTCCACCCACTTGTGGAGACAGAATGCAGGCAGGGCTTGACAGACCATTGGTCTGACACAGTATGGCACTTCTTATGTTCCTATCTTTTTATGCTCTTTTTAGTTCTGCAAGAAAAGATTCTGGCTTCAGAGGGAGGGGACCACATTGGGGCTCAACACCCACATTGAAAGGCAGCATGGCCTGAGAGTGAGGCAGCAAGAGGACTCTGGTGTGGCTGTGGAGCCCCCCCCCCATCCAACCCCGATGTGGAGACCCCCCAGACCCTGGGAGAATGTGGAGGCCAAGGACTTTCGGGCTGAGTTGGAGAGACCCACCCGGGACTTCATGGCCAGCCTTCAGGTGACAGCAGCCACCATGGAGAATCATCTGGTGGAGCAGTTCCAGGTAGTCCAGGTGGAGAGGAAGAAGGTGGAGGCGTACGGCCAGTACGTCTCTGCCGAGATGGAATGCCTGAAAATGTACCACCAGGTGCTCTCCAGGTGGCATCGGGACTTGGAAGGGGCCGTGGAGTTTGATGTCTCCCACGACTATGAGCTGTAAGAGTCCCGGGTGGCCAGCCCTCAGCTCTGTGCTGCGCCCCAATGGCTGTTGCCTTTCCCCAAGTCCTGGGGGACAGGCCCAGAGACTCATAGTTTAATTTATAAGTTTCCTTTGAATGCTTGCTTTTGGTTTCAGAATGTTGTTGTTGTTGTTGTTATTTAAATCATTCTAATAAAAGTTGTTGTATTTCTTGTTACGAGCTTCGTTTGACCTATCCAAACTTTTATCCCTATGTGCTGAAGTTCTAACTGGCAGGTGGCAGAACTTCTTACTGTTTGTCGATCCCTACCAGCAGCACCTGCCACCGCATGTAGCGTAGTTATTAACCCAAAGATGTGCTGTGCCAGCAGTAGGGTCTCAGCTTGCAGACAGCCCCCCAGGAGGTGCAGGGCTTGTGTTTGTGTGGGTGGGTGTGACAGAAAGAAAGAGAGAAAGGCTCCTTGGTAGCGGGTAGCACGCAGCCGGAGCTGTTGGTTGGAGGGGCTTTTATTTACAGCAACTTCAGTGAGCATCAATGGGTTGGTGCGGAGGAGTAGGCTTTGGTGGGGGGGTCAGGCTGGCGTGTGGGCACCGGGCTTCTGGATGCAGTGGTATGGAATGCACTCCACAGTGACTGGAATGATGGTCCCAGAATCTAGTTGATGGTTCCTAGGGCTGGCGGGCATAACTGGTTCAGGGATAGTGGAATGATAGCTTAAAGCCTATGGGGCACACGTCATTCAATCGTGCGATAGGTGGTAGCAGCAGGTACAGGAACGCACACAGTCAGGCAGGCACATATAATATGTTGTGTTATATTCCATCTCATTATGGTAGGTTTGCTGCGTGGTGGATGTGGGCAATGGGCATTGGGTGCATGAGCACAGATGGGAGTACTTCTTCATTATGGCAGGTGGCACTCAGGGTAGCTGGATACACCTACCTCTCCCAACCCCAATTTCTCTCATTCTAGTGGGGAGCCTCTGTATCTCTCTCTCTCTCTCTGGCCATATAGTGCTGGTGACAGCATGGGTGGGATCGTGTCTGTCTCTCCTACTAGCAGTGGGGAGACTTTCTCTCTTTTATTTCCCTCTCTCTCTCCATGAACAGCAGGTTGCATAAAGAAAAGGTAGAATGAAAGTGCCCCGTGAGTGGAATGACAGGGCACAAGAACCCTGAGGGTGGGTCCTAGGGATGGAGTGACTGTTTCTTGATGTGGTGGAACGATATCGCCTCTGTGCGAGGAATGATGGCCCCAGCCCCATGAGGGCAGGCCCTGAGGCTATAGTGGCAGCTTATAGATATTGGCCACAGCCCTCCCTGCCTGTAACTTGGCCCCAGAACCCTGGCGGTGAGTCCTGGGGTTGGAGTAGTTGTTTCTTGATGCGGTGTAATGACATCGCCTCTGTGTGAGGAATGATATCCCCAGACCTATGATGGTGGGTCCTGGGGCTAGAGTGGCAGCTTCTAGATAATGGTCACAGGTCTCCCTGCTGTCAACTTGGCCCCAGAACCCTGATGGCGGGTCCTGGGGCTGGAGTGGCTGTTTCTTGATGCTGTGGAATGACAGTGCTCTGTGTGAGGAATGATGTCCCCAGCCCCATGAGGGCGGGCCCTGGGGCTAGAGTGGCAGCTTGTAGATATTGGCCACAGCCCTCCTTGCCTGTAACTTGGCCACAGAACCCTGGAGGCAGGTCCTCGGACTGGAGTTGCTGTTTCTTGATGCGGTGAAATGACATCGCCTCTGTGTGAGGAATGATGTCCCCAATCCCATGACAGTGGGTCCTGGGGATAGAGTGGAAGCTTCTATATATTGGCCACAGCCCTCCCTGCCAGTAACAAAGGCCCCAGGTCCCTGATGGTGGGTTCTTGGGCTGGAGTGGCTGTTTCTTGGTGCGGTGGAAAGACATCACCTCCGAGCAAGGAATGATGGTCCCAGAACCATGATGGTGGGTCCTGGGGCTAGAGTGGCAGCTTGTAGATATTGGCCACAGCCCTCCCTGCCTATAACTTGGCCCCAGAACCCTGGTGGCGGGTCCTGGGGCTGGAGTGGCTGTTTCTTGGTGTGGTGGAATGACATTGCCTCTGTGTGAGGAATGACGGCCCCAGACCCATGATGGTGGGTCCTGGGGCTGGAGTGGCAGCTTGTAGTTATTGGTCACAGCCCTCCCTGCTAGTAACGTAGGCCCCAGAACCCTGATGGCGGGTCCTGGAGTGGCTTCTTCTTGATGACATTGAAATTTGGCTCTCTGTTCAAGGAATGACAGCCCCAGACCCATGACAGTGGGTCCTGGGGCTAGAGTTGCAGCTTCTAGAGAGTGTTCACAGCCCTCCCTGCCAGTAATGTAGGCCCCAAAACCCTGACAGTGGGTCCTGGTGCAGTGGAAAGACATTGCCTCCGTGCGAGGAATGATGGCCTCATACCCATGATGGTGGGTCCTGGGGCTAGAGTGGCAGCTATTAGATATTGGCCACAACCCTCCCTGCCTGTAACTTCACCCCAGAACCCTGGTAGCGGGTCCTGGGGCTGGAGTGGCTGTTTCTTGATGTGGTGGAAATACATTGCCTCCGTGCAAGGAATGATGGCCCCAGACCCAGGATGGTGGGTCCTGGGGCTAGAGTGGCAGATTCTAGATATAGGCCACAGCCCTCCCTGCCTCTAATTTGGCCCCAGAACCCTGGCGGTGGGTCCTGGGGCTGGAGTGGCTGTATCTTGATGCGGTGGAAACACATCGCCTCCATGCAAGGAATGATGGTGCCAGACCCATGCTGTTGAGTCCTGGGGCTAGAGTGGCAGCTTTTAGATATTGGGCACAGCCCTCAGTGCCTGTAACCTGGCCCCAGAACCCTGTCTATGGGTCCTAGGGCTGGAGTGGCTGTTTCTTGATGCGGTGGAATGACAGTCTCCTGTGCGAGGAATGATGGCCCCAGACCTATGATGGTGGGTCCTGAAGCTAGATTGGCAGCTTCTAGGTATTGGATAGAGTCCTCCCTGTCAGTAATGTAGGCCCCAGAACCCTGATGGTGGGTCCTGGGGCTGGAGCGACTGTTTCTTGATGCAGTTGAAAATTGGCTCTCTGTGTGAGGAATGATGGCCCCAGACCCATGATGGTGGGCCATGGGACTAGAGTGGCAGCTTCTGGAAAATGATTACAGCCCTCTCTGTTGGTAACTTTGCCCCAGAACACTGGCGGCTGGTCTTGAGGCTGGAGTGGGTTTTTTTGATGCGGTGGAATGACATTGCCTCTGTGCGAGGAATGACAGGCCCCAGAACCTGTGGCACAGACAGCGTGGACAGTATTGGCAGCAGCAGAAGACATTGGTTTCCAGAGTACAGAATCCTTGGCACAGATGGCATATAGTCCTGGACAGGGGGCCATTGACACCAGCAGACATTGGTTGCCAGGGAAAAGAAACCTTGCCACAGATGGCATATAGGACTGGTCTGGGGGCCATTGGCATAAGCACCAGCAGACATTGGTAGCCAGGATACAGAACCCTTGTCACAGACAGCGTATAGGCTTGGCCTGGTGGCCATTGGCACCAACAGACATTAGTTGCTAGGGTACAGAACCCTTTGCATAGATGGCATATAGGCCTGGTCTGGGGGCCATTGGCACCAGTAGACAGTGGGTTGCCAGGGTACAGAACTGTTTGTACAGACAGGATATATGCCTTGGGGCCATTGGCCCTAGCAGNGCAGGCACATATAATATGTTGTGGGTTATATTCCATCTCATTATGGTAGGTTTGCTGTGTGCTGGATGTGGGCAATGGGCATTAATGGGTGCATGAGCACAGATGGGAGTTCTTCCTGGTTCTGGCAGGTGGCAGCCAGGATATACCTACCTCTCCCCCTCTAACCCCCATCTCCCTATTTCTAGCTGGGAATGGGAACCTCTCTGTCTCTGGCCATATAGTTCCAGTGACAGCATGGGCGGGAAAGTGTCTGTCTTTCCTTCAAGCAGTGGGTGGACTTTCTCACTCTCTCTCTCTCTGTGTCTCTCTGTCTCTCTCTCTCTCTTGGCAGTAAACTGAGCGGGCAGACAGGCACCTTGGCATGGGAGGCAGGAAGACGGGCTGAGGCATGCTTTGAGCTTGGAGGCAAGCTGGGTGGGCAGACAGGCAGCGTGGCATGGGAAGCAGGCTGCGACATTGGCAGCAGGGCACTCAGATAGGCTAGCAAAAACTGAACAGCGCGAAAGAGCAAGAACCAGTCAGTGTCACATAGACGGGTCGAGATCTTGTAGCCATTAGCCAGCTGGCAGGCTTACAGTTTGTTTCCCAATGCCACCCTGCATCATGAGGCCAGTCAGATAAGTCAGCCAAGGCTGTCTAGTATGATAGAGAAAGAGAGAGAGACAGAGAGAGAGAGAGAAGCAGGGTGGGTGCCAGGCATTGGGAGGGAGGGGCAGCACCTTAGCAGCACAGGAGCAGTAGCCCTTGTCCAGATTGAGGAGGAGCCCCATCCCAACTGCCCCTGGCATGGGATGGCATGTGCCACTGCACCATCACTCCTCGTCCAGGGGCAGCTCGGGAAATCCCAGCAGCGGAAGATTCACCTTCAAGAAGAGCAACTGCTCCACCAACTTTGCCCCCAGTCTCAGGCAGTGCAGGGAGCAAATGTCCCCTGCCACAGAGAACACCCACTCGCTGGGGACACTGGTTGGTGGGCAGGACAGGATACCCTTGGCCACTTTCAACAGGACTGGCCACACATTGGCCTTGCTGGCCCAGTAGGCCAAGGGATCACTGCTGGCATCAATCCATGACTCCTCCTTGAGGTAGGTCTCCACTGCTGCTGAGGCGCCATCATACTCCCTCTGGTAGCTCTGGGTGGGCACCACCTCCCCCGCTGCCCTCAGTCATGCTGCTTGCCCTTTTGTGCTATGTCCCATGCTCCCCAGAGTGGCCTGCACACAGGAGGACCTGCTGGCACTAGTAGGGGTCCTACCGCTGCTGCTCATCCTGCTGCTGGTGCTGGTGCTGCTGTTACAACTAGGGCTGGGGGCAGAGATAAACCCAGATGGCTGGAAGGGATCACTGCTCCCACCATCTCCAGTGGCATCCTGCTGCATGGCCCGCTCTGCCTGCTGGACCTTCTGCACCAGTGTACCCTTCCGGAGGCCATAGACTGCTGTCTCACATGCCATGCTACCCTTGATCCTTGGGTCCAGCATGGTTGCCAGGACATATTCCTCCCAGCACAGGAGCTCATCAAAGCGTGCACTCAGCCCCGCTGAGAGCTTCCTGCCCAGAAGGTCACAATCCTGCCTCCCGAGAATCTCGTCCAGGCTCTTCTTGAGCCTATGGACCAGCGGGGTCACCTGGCTGAGGGTGGGGGTGGAGCTACTCACGGTCTCCATCATGGCCAGGAATGGTCTCAGGACAAAGACCATCTGAGCAATAATCTCCCATTCCTCCCTTCCCTGGAAGTGCCTCAATGTCTGTCTCCAGTTCCACCTGATGCAGGGTGGCTTTCTGCTCAAGAAGCCACTCAAGCATCAGGAAGGTGGAATTCCACCTGGTGGAGACATCCTGGATGAGTGTGTGCACCGGGGACGCTTGCTTGGCTTGCTTCTCCCGGAGGAGCTCGCTGCCCTTCACCCTTCGGTTGAAGAACCTTGCCAGCTTCCTCCCCTGGTCGACCAGGGAGCTAAGGGTGCCTGGCCCAATCCCCTTCTACCCCAAGCCCAGAGCGTCATTCACCATAACATGGTGGGTGGGTGCGGCACAAGGGATGCTTGTGAAGCCCACCATCATGGACTACCTTGAGTATATTGGCCATGTTGTCCATGACCACACACCCCTTGGTGAATACCTTGCCTGGCGTGACCCACTCCCTCACCATGGTGGTCAGTGTTGCTTCGAGATCCCTTGATGTGTGGGAGCTGTCTATGACTTGTGCCCGAAGGAGGGCCCACTTGTACCCTGCTTCAGGACCCCTCCTGTCACTGCCAAGTGCTGCCTCTGGGTCCTACCACCAGTGTGCAGTCACTGCCAGGTAGGCGTGACTGCTGGGCATTTCTGGTGGACCACAGGTCAGTAGTGAAGTGGACCATGCCCCCCCATCCCGTGCTTGCTGCTCCCTCACCCACTCCTTCAAAGTCCTGTAGAGCTGTGGCACCACAGTCCGACTCAGGGTAGAGTGGGAAGGCAGCTTATATTTGGGGCCCAGGAACCCAATAAGCAGCTGGAAGCCCTTGTCCTCCACAATTGACAAGGGCTGTCCATCCAGGGCAATCATCTCGGCCAACAGGTGCTTCACTTTATCTTGGAAGCCAGTGCCACGGTGCCCTGCCGATTGCCTTGACAGCTCTCCCCACCCCAGCTCCTCCATGGTGGACTGATGGCGCTGCTGGGGAGGCTCCTGCTGCTGTTCTTCCCCCCTAGCAGGAGGAATACTGCTCCTGATGCTAGAGGCAGCAGTTGGTGATGGTGGAAGACGCTTGCCCGCTGAAGGAGCCGGGCGCCTGGCCGCTGCAGTCGGTAACCCGCTTGCTTCCAGTTCCCCTGACTTCCCGCAGAGCAGCAGACCATTGTGGCATGACTTTAGGTTCCTTGCCATTGCTGTTGCACCCAGGTTGCAGAGCACGTGAACACGCTTTACCACCTCTTTACACACTGTGCACTGCACCTCTCTAGGATCATCTGCCCACACCTGCTTGAAATTATCCCAGACGGAGAATTTTTTTCCCCTACTGCCTTCTGGCCCACCACTGGTGATGCACTTTTGCCAGCGCTGCTGGGAGGGGGAGAATTTGGTGGCTCTGGTGACACAGCTCTGGGAGGAGGCTCAACCATCCCCTCATCTCCAGACATCTCCTCTGCGGCACAAGTATCTGCCTCTGACTCACTGTCCGTGATCACGGTGATGTCCCATGAAGGGGAGTACTGGGACCCTGAGGCTAGACTGCCCATGCCCGCCATTTTGCTGGCACTCTCCCTGTGCCCCCCTCTATAGCTGCTAGTGCTGCTGCTGCTACTCCTCTCCCTACTGAGATTGCCCAGGGATCAGGCCCTGCCTCTAGCAACCGGGGTGGGATCCACCAGCTCTGGAGTGTTGGGGATTGCCTCGACAGTAGGGGACATTGGTGGCCCTGTAGGAACATCGGAAGCAGCACCAGCACCTGATCCAGTACCAGCACCAACAGAGACAGACACAGCCTCATGTACTGCAGGCCTTCCAGTGCCCTGCGTGGCAGTGGAGGAGGGCACTGCTAGGAGGCGACGCTGAGACAATGAAGCCTGGGACCCTAAGCAGGCCTGCCGAGTTTGGGGCGTGGTGATGTGCTCGGGCTACTGCTTCTGCCTGCTGCCACTCCCCTGGCAAGGCCCCTGCCACCTCTGGGATGTGCCCCATTGCCTCCCCTACAGACATCAGACCCGGCTCTCCTTCCCTTCTCCATTTCTCCCTCCAAAATAATGTTTTTATATTGTTTTTTTAATTTTTTTAATTTAAATTGTTTATCTAATATTATATCTATCTATCTCTACACTAAATCTAACTGCTATTAACTATTCTAAAACCTATTGCACTTAATGGAATATCCTAATGATTAACTACAAAGGTCTTGTCCTACAAACACACTGCATCTCTGTCTAACTCTATAACACAGCTAACTACTATGTATATCTATCTAGTAACTATCTATCTAATAACTTTCTATCTATTTATACAATATTACACAGGGGGAAACACAAAGAACACAGGGAGGGGTACAAAACTGAAATGAAAAACAATCTAATAATCCTACTATAGATAAATCCAAAACTTAAAACAGGGGAAGGGAATCAGGGATGGAATAAGAGGTAGAGGGAAAGGATTCAATGTAGAGGGGAGGGAGGAAGGAAGATTGAACACAGGGAACACAGGGAGGGGTAAAAACAAAAAAATAACATCTAAATCTATGTAATCTAATCTAAATAAATGATAATATGGAGGTAGATGGGTTGAATGGGTGAAATAGGAGGAGGATTGCAATGGATTGAGGAGAACAAAACTGCTGGCAGAGGGAGCCTTCTCTAACCCCTCCTGTTCAGGAACAGTGACTAGCTCAGAAGTTGTTGGGAAGGGGGGAGGCAATCAGTTTTGTTTCTTGCTGCGCCCGCCTCACCGCAAGTCCCATTGACTCCATGCTGCCTAGCCTGTGGCCAATCGCAGACCATGAAGCCAGTGGTCTGAGGTGAAAAGGGATGGTGATTGGGAAGACTGGCTGTTACTCCAAGCCTCTCCATCCCTGGTGCCTGGAAGTCTGCTCCTCAGCTGACTCCCCCTCCCTCTCATGTTTTGCCTTTCAGTGACACGATTTTGCCACCCAAACTCACACGAACGCGATCCGAACTGACCAAACTGTTCAGTCACTTCGATGTTTGGGATTGAGTTCGGTTCGGCCAGTTCGTGTTCGGATTCGGGTTTGGGTTCGGGCATCTGAACAGGCCAAGTTCGGGCCGAACTCCGAACTTCCGAACTGCGTTCGCCCATCCCTAGGGAGTTGGCCTCGGTGATCCGCCTTGAGATCCCCTCCAACTCTGATTCTATAAACTCTCTCCTCTTGCAGGGGAACACAACAAGAAGCCTGCACCCGTCTCCCAGCTCATAGAAACTAAATCAAGATAGTTGTGTTTCATAGTGTGTAAAAAGCAATATTCCTGTAAAACCAAAATGTATGTAGACAAGTCGTATTCAGCATAATTTTAATTCATGTGAAACACGGAGTACAGTAATATAGAGATAATGTCAGCCAAACTTATTAAAGTAAAAAAAAAATGTTACTTGTAATGTTTCAGATTACAAAACAAGCTTACAAGCCTAGCTCTCGTAGCTGCTGGTTTAATCTCGGACTAGGTGAACTAGCAAGTTATAATGTTGCAATGTGGATGAGGGAAATGCTGTGGATACATCTTGATTCTTATCAAGATGTGGATAACACTCACTCACACACAGACACAGACACAGACACAGACACAGACACAGACATAGACACACACATACACTTAGTCACTCCCCCCGACCTCCAGGGAGCAAAGC
The DNA here is from genome assembly GCA_003113815.1 of Sphenodon punctatus. NCBI lineage: Eukaryota > Metazoa > Chordata > Lepidosauria > Sphenodontia > Sphenodontidae > Sphenodon > Sphenodon punctatus. The sequence goes on along the minus strand of QEPC01001442.1, from coordinate 412,587 downwards.
ACAGATCACGTACAACCTGGATGTGAGATTTTTCAGAAAGAGGGGGGAGGGGAACCACCTTATTCAGATCCCCTTGCTGAGACGTCAGCAACTTAAACACTTACTGCAGAGTAGCCCCATTAAAGCCAGGACCTGGGTGCTGCCCCTCTACTCCAGGTGGGCACTCTGAAGCTGTATTGAGCGTAGGAACATTATGTGCAGGAGAACTAGGTGTCTGGAGATTGAGCATGAAGCACTCACCTCCCCAGCTCCTAGCCCCTTGCATTAATGTCTGTGAGTGGTAGGTGACATTTATAGAGACCTGTTCATATGCAAGCAGTGACATCTGACACACTCATTCACACTCACCTCCCCACCTCCATCCTTACATCACTCACACACACACACACATACTCCACCCTTATCCCTCAAAAGTGTGTCCATCCATCCATTCTCACTCACTGTATGGCGGAAGGGGTGCTGATATAGTTGGGGAATAGGGTCTTTGCTGTGACTCTTCCTTACTGATCAATGCTGGAGGAATTGTTGTTATGTTAAACATATTGATACTTAAATGAAAATGATGTTACAGATTATGTGTAAACAGAAGTAATAAAATAAATCTGGTTTTTTGAGTTATTTATAATTAGGTTGGGATTTTAAAAACATTGCACACTGCAATAACAACAAATGTTGCAAATTTTATAATGAAAAACAAATTCATGTTTAAATGTTAAAGATGATTTCTCTTTTATACATCATAAAGATTGTGAAAGAAAGAAAGAAAGAAAGAATGAAAGAAAGAAAGAAAGATTGTTTTATTAGTCCAAAAACAGAGGACAAAAGTTACTGAGTAGGGCTCCACACAGTCATATCATATTATTGATATTATTCTAATTCTGTCCTCATTATGTGCCTTATTGTGAACAAAAAAACTAAACATTGAGATGAACAATAATGGAAAACAAAAGCTAGTTATCTCTAAGGGAGACAATGAAAAATTCAAAAATATATACTACTATTAAAACATTTGGGGGGAAAACCTATTTAGTTTCCAGTTGTCTTTCTGGTGCCAAATCATGTCTGACACAAGAGAAAAAGCGGGTGGTACTAAGAGCTGAAACATGTAGCCCCCTGGCCTTGACCTGTGGTGTTCCACAGGGTTCCATTCTGTCTCCACTGTTATTTAATGTGTATATGCAGCCCCTGGGGGAGATTGTGAGATGGTTCGGGGTGTGTTGTTACCAGTATGCTGGCGACATGCAGCTGTACCTCTCTGTTTCAATGGACCCAGGTCCTGCCCTCTCGGTGCTTTCCCAGTGTCTGGAGGCCGTGGCGGATTGGATTATTATTATTATTATTATTATTATTATTATTATTAGACATTTATATAGCGCCAGTCGTGCAACCTGGTGCTGTACAGAACATAGAATTAGATGCGGTCCCTGCCTGTGGCTTACAATCTAAAAGACAAAGGGGGGGGG